>CAKMXE010000020.1:0-436437 GCA_928722275.1 Ustilago vetiveriae
CGGATCCAGCCACTTGCTTGCATCTGCCTGGATCTGAGCCTCCTTGAGCGTTGTTGCAGTGACCGTCACCTCTAGCCGCAATCCTGTCCCAAGCTGAGAATTGGTACTCTGCAGCCGCTGCCTCCATGCCTGCAAAGTGGTGATCCGGTCCCTGACTGCTTTGATGTTCATGGGCTGCCCTGCTTGGCCTGCACGTGCTGCTGTTGCTTTGAGCAGGTGCGTAAACACAGAATATCCCTTGAAGTGAGAAATTCCATCTGGACGCTGCCTCCACTTCAGCTCCACACTGCCAAACCCCCGGCCAGCACGTAGCATGCTGGGATAATGCCTGTATTTCCCCTTCTTGGATTTGGGCGCCACCAGGGAAATGTATTCTGTCTCCACCTTGACACCAATGTCATACACATTGCTGGCTTGCATCGGATGGCAGCTGAACACTGCCGGATCCACAAAGCGGTCAATGGGAACCTTGAACCCATATCCTGCCATGCGTATGCTCTCACATCCAATGTCTTCCAGTGCCTCTACAAGGATGCTGACATCCATGCGCAGCTGGCCCCACGTCAGTGCTGTTGGATAGTCATTGACAGCCAGCGCAGCTCTTTGTGGAGGCTGCTGGAGCCGTGCAATGAGCGCAAGCTTGAAACGTGGCTCAAACCGCAAGACCACCTTATTTTCTGCAAAATACACCCACTCCTTGAATGCGTCCAGGTCTTTGAAATCAGGGACGTGTCCAATCAGTGAGAACATACAGCCTGGAGGGTAGATGCGTAGTAGATCAGCCGGGAAGATTGTCACCACAAAAGAATCCACATCTTGAGAGACAGGCATGTCCCATTCATCCACAGGTGCCAGACTGGGAATGCGCTGCAGCTGTGGCAGCTCTTCCTCCCGGCTGTCAATCAGCATGGGTGGGTGCATGTGTGTGTCCTCCTCTGTTGTACCTGGCAACAGCACAACAATCCCATCTTCAGGCATGTCTTGTTCTGTGCCATGTGCAAAAGTTGGCACTGCAACTGGTGACGGTGACAGTGATGGTGACCCTAGCAGGTCAGGCAATGTCTCTGCTCCGTCTGCGTCTGCTGCTGTGCTGGCTGGGGAGGCCAAGTGCGGCTGGGGAGGCGTGTCTGCTGGCAGAAAAACATCAGGCACTTCAGCCGGAGACGCGTCAGATTGGTAATTTCCTGGAAATTCCAAGCTGGCTGCTGGGAGCGGCAAGGTTGGACTGCTAGCTGGGCTGGACGGTCTGGTCAGCTCTGGCTCTGTCTGGTCCGGTGAGCCAGGCTGAGGTGCTCGTGCTGGTGCAGGTGCTGACTGGCTCTCCGTGCTCTGACACTTCTTGAGCCCTTGGTGGATCCGTAGAGCTGCCTCACTGATCACCACTTGACCACACAGGCATGCTACTAGCCCTACAGCTGCTGCTGCTTCTTGACTGACTACAACCCCTGGATGTGCTTTGCGTATGTGGTTGGTGATGTTGCTAGCTGCATAGCTGAATTGGCAGACAGGGCAGGTGACAGGTGCCATGGTTGAGTGACGGACAGTGATGGTGTGGAGAGATGTTTGTAGTTGACTGTCTCTGCAGTTGTAGCTGACCGTCTCTGCCTTTGTAGTGGACCATCTAGCACTTTGTATTGGACCGTCTCAGTAGCAGTATGGAGGTCTGTTTGTATTTGACTGCCTTTAACTTTGTAATGGACCGTCCTTGGCTTTGTATTGGACCGTCTTGTGCTTTGTATCAGACCGTCCCAATAATTCTCTACAAATTCCAACTTTTTTTGTAGTCAACCGTCCTCCACATGAATACAGACGCGTCTCAATTTTGAGTTTCCCTTTTGTATTCAAGCCGCTGCCCAGAAACAACCCCACTGCGGAACGTACTTGGAAGTGTGCTGAGCGCGTGCACCTGGGAAAGTGGGTTTGTGCGCCGCCCGCTATTGGCGCACCGCGCGCTAGGCCTAGGGTTGACCATTTTTGATAAGGACAGCCAAGCAGGAGAAGCAAGTGTACCTAATGAAAGAGCGGCAAGTGACTCTGATGGAGGTGTGAGCTTGTTGGTAGATACAACAAATGGTGTGGGCAACTGATAAGCTAAATTTGCCTTAGGCTGTGTGGGCAAAGGAGGCGCTGATTGATGAGTTGTCGGGACTGTTGATGCTACTGCTGCTTCTTTGACATAGAAGTCTTTGAGTTGAGTTGTCTTGCTTTGGATTCAAGAACTATGAATAGCCGTGTTGAGCGCCAGCTGCTTGCGTGCTGCTTCCCGTCTGAGAAGTTGGTTGTAATGGTTGTTGTGACTATGGCTCATGCGCAAAGATGTTTGAGCGCCAGGCAATACTCAAACCAGAGCAACTACTTAGCGGAATGGTCAAAGGAAAAGGTTGATCTCAAAACAAAGAGTTTGCTGCAAGTTGAGTTTTTGGAGGGCAGGAATGCGTATTTCAATACAGTTGTGAGCCTTTGTTGACGCCTTGTCTTCTGGGTTGGCCCCCCAATGACAAAGGCAATACAACAAGCTAAGAGGTTGCTATGGAAAATGCATTGATAGATTGTGTTGTGTGGGAAGACCTAAAACAACAAAAGCAAGCTACATGCGTGTTGCCAAACAACTCAGCCAAAACCAAAAGTTTCAGCCAAAAAAGAGACTGGGAAAAGGGAACAAAAGATTAGGTCTTGCAAGTTGCAGGGAGAAGCCCAGTGTCATTGCATAATGACAATCCCAGCCGGCACAGCGTGTTGGTTGCACCGATGGCCATGATCTGAGATTGTACCGTCTTCTGCCATCACTGCATACTTGATTCACACCTGATTGGTGCCTTGCCATGGCTGGAACACTGCTTGCTGCATTGAAAGCATGTATCAAGTTGTCCACTTTCACGCAGCGCTGTTGGTGGTACCATTTGCTTGCATACTGAGCCAGAGTGAATGACTTTCATGCTAGACCTGTATTTCATGATGTCTATGTATCATCATGCATTTCTTTGTTCAGTATTGCCAATCATGTTGTGAATTGATTATGTCAATCTTCCATCATACAAATCACAAGCAGAGTATTACTATGTAAATATAAAGGCTATTTTATTTTCGCATTTTAGGTGATTTTTTTTGTGCTGTCATGCCCCCGAAAATACCTTTTTTTTTTATTCTCGCAAATTTGCAGTATTTTGGCGTTGTTAGACCTTCATAACCGTCGTTTTTCACTTCCTTTGTATCTATTGATAATGCGTATGTTGAAGGTATACACGGTAACAAACGAGACGCCCTTTCGTTGCATTTGATCCCGCCTAGGTTGGCGTTTGTATATCGCTCGGTCGCTGTCCACGTAGACGATAACACCGCACTTATCGGAGGGGAAGCGCCAGTTCAGATACCGTCGCCGCCGAAACTTTGGCCTCAAAATCACGAGTCTGATACTCCTTACGAGCTAGTGCATTGGGAGGCATATCTTTGAGTCACAGTGTGCATCGAACAGACATTCAGCATGGACGGAAATTCTCCGATGGCGCACGTTGAAAAACTCCTCGAAGGCTGGCTGCCCTTGCGATTCAATGCGAGGCTTGCTGTGACACAGGCTACACGAATGTGACGATCGAGACCAAACAACCAGAACGGTGGGTAGCAGAGCTCACCGCTATGTCGAGACGTCGTGCCAGGACGCTCCAGAATGACTTGTCCAATCTCTGCAGCCCCTGCCGCGCTCGCAGCCGGATCGAGATGAATTGCTTCTCTGTCCCAAGAAAGGTGTGCGAGTTCGGGACCTGACTCGTCGTCGATCATTTCGAATTTCGTGTTTTTCTGTTCACGCTGGTGCCTGGTAATGCTTCCCGAACGGCAATTGAGCCTAGGCAAGCGTGAGACGAGAAGGGTCCTTTTGGACGGCTAGGTCGAACAAAGCAAGGTCACAAGACCACATCACCCATCCCGAGCATCAGACTCGGTTTTGGATCTGGACCGTAGCATGGTCGTTAGTCTTGCTCGCAGCGCGCAGCGCGCATTTGCCGAAGGTTATGAACACTTTTAGTCGTTACCTTCGACGCTTCGATGGCGATGAGAAGGCATCGGATCTCAGATCGTTGCAAACGACGAATCCATTGCCGACAGTTCAGTGCACCTCGAGCAGATTCGCTGCAAACTTGATCACCGATCGAGGCGTAACCCCAGTATTGCACATCATACCACCGTGGGTTGGAACACATGACGCTACATTGAATCGAACGAATTCTGCTATCGCCCGCCATTGTCTTTGATCGTGCGCAAATTATCGCGAAGCACTGTGCCGCGCTGCTTGAGATGGCGTTTGGCCTCCGTGACTCGCACAAGCTGACTCCATGCTCATGCACGCAACTGCTCCCTGACTATATTCGACATCCCACACTGCGAATCCTGAGTTCGCAATTTGTATCGCATCCCGTCAACGCATTTGCACGCCAAATCGGTCTCATCATGGTCTCATCGGGTGGGCTGCTAATGTCGAACAGACAAGCACCGTCTCGCTTTTTCGCGTTTAACGGCTTCGACCTCTGTGCCAGGGTCCAACCCTACTGACGGTGAAGGAGGAAAAAGTGAAAAGAGAGTGCGCTCACAGCTCTTTCTTTTTATCGGAGCAACCGAGAGGCTGGAAACAGCAGATGCGACTTCTGGCGAAGTGATTCGACGCGGCTGTAGGGTCTCGTGTCCACTTGACGGAATTTTTGAAATATAATATTTTAAACGACAATAAATAAGTGATTATTAAAAAGTAGTATAAGCGGTTACTGTGCTGAGATGGCACCGAGCGTCGAATCGGCCTCGACACAGCCGCTCTCTGTCTCGCTTGCACAAGTCTCGAGGCGACTTGCAAGGTCGTACAAGTTGTGGACAGCCCCCGATCGATGCTTCGAAGGCGTCCAAACGAGCAGAAGGAGCCTCATTGCTTGGCGAATGCTCATATCAGCGATGAACGGTGCTGACAGACCGTCCGAGCACAGGCCGGCAAGCTGACCGGAAACACAGGAACGCCGAAAAGCGCCTACAGGGTCAGGGGTCAACTCGAACCGGAATTATAAAATTAAAAAAAAATAAGAATAAAAAGAAAACCCCTTGGAGATAAGAGTCTAAAAAGAATACACAAACTTTGTGGGTGGAGGGTCGACGAACCGACACAGAAAAAAAAAAAAAAGACAGAGGAGAGAACGGAAAGCGGAGGTGTTGTTCTCCATTCCGAAGATGCGGTGCGGAACACCTGTGTCAGATGATGCTGCTGCTTTTCATCTGGGAGGCTGGGAGCTCGTGACTTCCAGAGTCTCGTCTCCCTGTTTCGCGCTCAAGTCACACAGACATTTCGTGATTATACGCTGGAATTGGATTACAGGGGCTGACGTTGATGTGTGATTCGCGATCGTTGCTGCCTGGAGCGACCGGATGGCGAACAATGATCAAAGGTAGCTGGCCAGACTCGGCTTCCCGCCGAAACGTGACCGGCACCTCCGTCCCCACTCGGTCGAGCGCCAGAAGCGGTAGACCGGCCAATAAGCTTCTCTTGGTAGGACGATACTTTAGGCTGTGCGCGTGCCCCGCACTTCCTGGTCGGCGTTGGCGTGGCATTCCAAAAGGGCATCGTCCACTGGCAAGCGCGGCTCTAGGTCTTGTCACGTATATAACATCGGCTCACCCGACTCGCTGACTGCCACTTGCATTCTCCTCCTTCATCCACTATCTGCACGATCCACAGCTCTAGCTTGTGTTTACTACGCCCGAGCGGATTCTTCGCTGTTCCTTGCTCCTTGCCCTCCATACATCGGTGCTGATAGACTCGGCTCGACTCCACTGCTCTGTTTTGATCGCAGCTCTTTGAACTCCATCTCCTTGCGAGCAAACTTGCTCGGTTTCCCAATTGCTTACAATGGCTCCATCGATAGACCAGGCGTCGCGTCTACAGGCCTCGTCCCTGGACGACGTCTCCAAGATCAAGTCGGCCCTTCTTACTGCAAACGGCTCGACTCCTAGGAGTGGCTCGCACACCCCCATCGACCACATCATCGCCAACCATGCTGGTTACACGGACACCGTGTTCGAGGGCAAAGCTGACCAGGCTGCTCAGGTTAAGAAGCTCCTGTCGAGCAAAGGCTTCATTCCACCAGATCTCGTCACTGCCGAAGTTGACTGGTTCTATCAGTAGGTCTCGCCTCCAATGGAGCAGGTGCATGCATCCGCTCACATTCGCTGACCGTTCCTCTTCTCTTCTTTCGATCGATCCTGTAGGAACCTTGGTATCGATGACACCTACTTTGCTCTTGAAAATGTAGAGACGGTAGCAGACCACATTCTTGCTCTCTTTGGTGCCAAAATCATGGCCTACACCAAGCACTCCAGTAGCCTCGAGATCGACCTCGAAAAGGAGTCGGACAACGGTGCTGTCTTCATCCACTCGTCGCAAGCCGGTAAATCGCAAGCAGACGGTCCTCAGTGGGAACGACGTATCGATGCCAACTACCTCGACAAGTCGTCGGTGAACAAGGCGTATCGTCTTGAGACCTACCGGTCCGCCGGCTCCGTTTCGGCACAGTCTCAGCAGCAGCTCCGATGCTACTTTTTGGCGAAATGCAACTTTGTCGAGCCTCGCCCTTCACCCGACTCGGCCAGCTACGCCGACATCCGCGCAGTCTCGGACAAGACCTTCCTCACAAAGGCGAGCGATAACACGCTCGACATCTACCAGAGCATAATGGACGAGGTCCTCCGCCGACAGGGCCCTGTCATCGAGATGTTCGAGGTAGAAGGCAGCCGAGAGCGCAGGATCGTCATTGGCTACCGCATGGGTACCACAAACAGCTTCTTCAGCGCCCTTTCGGACCTGTACCATTTCTATGGTCTCTTTTCGTCGCGGAAGTACGTCGAACAATTCTCAAATAACGTCACCATCATCTCCATCTACCTCAACCCGCTCCCAGCTTCCAACAGCCCTCCCATCGAGCACTCGATCCACCAGGTCATGAAGGAGGCTTCGCTCATCTACGTCCTCCCGGATAACCCCTTCTTTCAACCCGCCCTTGCCGAGAACACGCATGCTGTCCAGGAGGCCACCTACGCCTATGTTGGCTGGCTCTTTGCCCAGCACTTCTGCAACCGTCTCGGTCAGGCCTACCAGTCGTTGCGAAACGTGCTCAACGAAAACGATTCGCAGCAGGCCGCCATCCTGAATGAGATCAAACTGCGTTTCCGTGAAGAAACCTTCACGCGACAATCGATCCAGGAGGTCATCGAGAACCACCCCACTCTCATTCGTCTTCTCTACGTTCACTTTGCCAACATCCACTATCCTGGCGGTGCCGACGACCAGGAGCTTGTGCCGACGCTCTCGTTCCAGCGTCTCGTGAAGGAGGAGGTGCTCGACGACAATCAGATGTACGATCGCATCCGCAAAGCTGCCAACAACTCGCACGAGCGTCAGGTCCTCGAGGCCTTCCTTTTCTTCAACAAGGCTGTCCTGAAGACCAACTTTTACACTCCCACCAAGGTCGCCCTTTCCTTCCGACTTGATCCCGGCTTCCTTCCCGAGGTCGAATATCCCGTAAAGCCGTACGGCATCATCTTTGTTGTTGGCGCCGAGTTCCGTGGCTTCCATGTTCGATTCCGTGATGTCGCCCGTGGTGGTATCCGCATCGTCCGTTCCAGGAATCGCGAGAACTATTCGATCAATCAGCGTACGCTCTTTGACGAAAATTATGCTCTCGCCTCTACGCAACATCTCAAGAACAAAGAGATTCCAGAAGGCGGTGCCAAGGGTACCATTCTGCCCACGCTCGACGCCAATCCCAAGCTCGCCTTCGAAAAGTACGTCGATGCCATCCTCGACTTGCTCATCAAGGGCCAGACCCCTGGTGTCAAGGAGGAGATCGTCGACTTGCTTGGCAAGGAGGAGATTCTCTTCCTTGGACCCGACGAGGGAACCGCCGACCTCATGGACTTTGCCGCCGAGCATGCTCGCGCTCGTGGCGCTCCTTGGTGGAAGTCATTCACCACCGGCAAGACCGCTGCCACCCTCGGTGGTGTTCCACACGACGTCTGGGGTATGACCTCGCTGTCGGTCCGACAGTACATCATTGGCATCTACAGGATGCTCGGCCTCAAAGAGCAGGAGGTCACCAAGGTCCAGACCGGCGGTCCCGACGGTGATCTTGGCTCCAACGAGATCCTGCTGTCCGTCGACAAGACGGTCGCCATCATCGACGGAAGTGGTGTCATCTACGATCCCGTCGGTCTCAACAGGCAAGAGCTGGTGCGGCTCGCCAAGGCACGTAAGATGATCTCGGACTTCGACGCTTCCAAACTCAGCTCGAACGGATACCGTGTACTGGTTGAGCAGAACGACGTTAAGCTGCCCACCGGCGAGGTCATTCCCGACGGTGTTGCCTTCCGTAACTCGGCTCACCTTCGATTCAAGGCCGACCTATTCGTTCCTTGCGGTGGTCGTCCCGAAGCCATCAACATCTCGAACGTCAGTCAGCTCTTCGATCAAGACGGGAAGCCCCATTTCAAGTACATTGTCGAAGGTGCCAACCTGTTCATCACCAGGCAAGCTCGTCTCGAGCTCGAGAAGCGTGGCGTCGTTCTGTATCCGGATGCTTCGGCCAACAAGGGTGGTGTCACCTCCTCTTCGCTCGAAGTGCTCTGCGGTCTCTCGCTCGAGGATGCCGAGTACGTAGAGACGATGCTGTTCAAGGACGGCAAACCTACCAACTTTTATCTCTCGTACGTTCGCGACATTCAGACCATCATCGGCCGCAACGCCCGTGCAGAGTTCGAGGCAATTTGGCGCGAGAACCTCGAGACCGGCAAGCCGCGGTCCACCATCTCGACCGAGCTCAGCACTACGCTCAATAAGCTCTCGGAAGAACTCGAGGCTACCGATCTTTTCTCCAACGAGCAGCTGCGTTCTGCTGTACTTGGACAGGTCTTTCCACCCACCCTTATCAAGAAAGTGGGTCTTCTCAAGCTCATCGAGCGCATTCCCGAGGCTTATGCGCGCTCGGCCTTTGCAGCCAAAGTGGCTGCCAGTTTCGTCTACGCCAACGGTGCCAACGCCAGCCATGTCGACTTTTACAAGCATATTTCGACGCTGTTGGCTCCACAGTCGGCTTCATCGCCAGCGCCTCAGCAGTGATCTGAGCGTGCAGGAGCGATCGTGGTCTCACTTTCGGATTCGGTACCGTAGAGGTGGCTTTGGTTTGTCTGGACTTTTTCTTTCCTACTTGCTGAAAGCTGTCTGCTCGAGGCAGCTTTGCGACGTGTACAATACAGCAATTTCGTGACTTTCCCGGCTTCCTCGAGTGTCAAAGCAGGTCTGTGTGCATCGGCGCGAATCAAGCAAGCGGCCGATGATTCACTGAAGATGCGACTGAGCCCTTCGTTCTTGTACGTTACTTCCTGTGGATGGATGGCGCGAGCTGCAGCAGATCGTCTCAACCGTCATCATCATCCTCCTCGGCCCCATGAACAGCTTCAAAGTAGCTTGGTGGTAGATCAAGCTCCATATCTTCGCCATACATGAGATCCTCATTGGTGAGCACGACGGCCGGATCGAGTAAAGCGGCTTGTTGGGGCGGAGGAGGGGCTGCAACAGACGAAGACCTTGGTGAACGTGCCTGTGCTGGAGGAGAGGGAGGCGCAGCTGCAGTGGGTGTGGCAGGCAGAGGTCGCACATTGCCGTTGCGACGATTTGTGGTCACGCCAACTTGTGCGTCTGAGCGACCTCGAGGACTGGTGCGTCGCTCCCTCTCGCTTCGCTTCTCTCGCCGCGATCGGGCCGACGAGGAAGGTGCTCCGACAAGCGCATTGGCTTGCTCGCGCGCCGACGAAGACGCTTTAGCTGGAATGCTGGGCAGATCCTCCGAATTGGCAACGAAGAGCCCGCGTCGGCTGTGGCCCATCTCTGAGCTGGCTGATCTCGACATCGACAGTGCGGCCATTGGTTCAGTAATTACGACCTTCTCGTGAGCATGAGGATACCGTGTTACATCCGGATTCGGAGTACGATCGGCGGAAGACCTCGTCGAGGCTGCTTGAACGACAGGAGTTGCACCTCTGGATGAGTATCGATTTCGTCGGCGTGTGCTAGAGGCGATCGAGGCTGTGTCGCTTGCGTCATTGACGATGTTAGCTGCGTCGGCCTGCAAAGATTGGTGAACCGGGGAAGTGATGGGCGCAGATCGCGTGGAGGACGCTCGACTTTGCTCTCGAACGGGATCCAAGTTGCCAGAGAATGGTGCGAAAGCGACGAGACCAGACGCGCCAGCCGAAGATGCAGGCGGAGGATTAGGCATACCAGCCAGACCCATTGGTGGCGCTGCTGAAGGAGCAGACGCATTACCTCCGCCAAAGCCTGTCGCACTTGCTGCTGTATTTGGCGGTGCGTGATTGATGGAGTTGGCGGCAGAAACAAAGTTTGTCGAATCCGTGGAGCCGCTGCGATATGACCGGAAGGAGGGAGCCACCGAGGTCCGTCTGCTAGTCGCATGTGCGCTACTGGAGTTGGAGCTTGCCACGCTGCTGAAGCTAGGCCTTTGCCGCGAAGAGGGCGACGGCACAGATAGAGCGGATGATTCAAGGGGCGGCGATTCTTCCGGCGATAAGGACGCTTCTGATAGATTATTCGCAGCCTCTTGGGCATCTCGCCAAGCGCGACCCGAAGGATACGGACCATATGGCGTACTTGGCTCTACAGGAGGTGGACAAGCGAGGTTGACGGCCTCCTTGTGCAAGATGGTTCCGTCGACGAAGCGTACGACGGCAACGAAATAGTCGAGCGAGAGACTGGGAGCCTCGAAGCTCGGAACGCAGTTGGGAGGTAGAGGAATGACACCGTTGATGCGATGAACGCCGCGAGATTCAACCGAGTGACGAAGCACAGCCTCGGCGACGGGCTGCTGCTGCATGGCAACAGCTTTCTGCTTTTTGCCGGTCAGAAGTCTCACCCTGCGATATAGCCTGAAAGCAAGTGGCGACGAGGAGCTCAAGTCGAGCGGCTTGTTTGTCGTGCAGCGAACGATGAAAGGGATGGCGGAACGGAGTGGAAAGGACGAACGGCCGCTCATAGGCATCGAAAAGGTCCATGCTTCGTGCCAATTCATCACGTCCTGCTTCTTGGCACCTCCAAAGAGATTCGAGAGGATGCCGGATTTCTTTGCCGCCTCGAATTTTTGGGGCCCGTTGGGTGACAGGAGAAAGGAGAGCGGACGCTGACGCCAGTCTTGGGGCGTTTCCACCTGCTGGCAACCATCCCCTTGGCGTTGTAGCACGATAGCTGACATTTGCGCACCTAATGTTCTTCGTTGCAGGAGCAAGGTCGCCGCTGATGAGGGTGGTGATGGAAGATAGACAAAGGGAGCATAGCTGCGAACATTGCGTCTGAGAAAGCCGCTTCTCTGCACGGTCAGCTTGAGCTGGTATTTGACTGTTGCCCAAGCTGGACGGGCGACGTCTTTGCCGCTCGCTTTGCCCCTGCCGAATAAGCCGCTTGCAGACTGATTCTGATGGTGTCGGACGTCGTTGGTACCGTGGACTAGCGGCTCGATAACGCAGGATGGCGGAAGAAGTGGTGGATTCTTTCTGTCCTTATTGCCCAAGAGAGGAAGATCCAAGCTGAATGCGTACACGTGCTTCCCTTGAGGCAGCAGGTTGGCGTCTCGGTCGAGATCCGTCTTTGGTTCGAAAAGGACCTGTTCGAGCTCGAGAAGGGTGACTTGTTTGGTCTTGGTTTCCTCCGAGTCAATCGCCATGCGATCGAGTGCGGAGGGTGCGTCCACTGAGGCTGCCTTTGGCAACGTGATTAGCTGTGTTGCGGTAAGAGTGAGCTTGATGGCTGAGATGCGGTCTCCAGCTGGTTCGGTGATCTGAAGGTCGACTGTACCTGCCAGGGAGCCCCAGCCTCGCTCGTAGCTACCCCCCATGAAGGTGGGAACACGCTGCGGGTAAGAGAAGATGCTGTCATTCCGGAGAGGTTCACACAGAGAGAGTTTGACAATGTCAATGCGTGCAAGTCAGCAATGGTGTCGACGGCCGTTGCAGTGACGAGACGAGGCTACTCACTTGATCGCTGCACTTCCATTTTTGCTGGGATAAGAGTGGACTGTTCTCAATGGGACCGGCTTAGGGGGCACAGGGGCCCTGGTACCACGAGCCATTTGTGGTGCATGCTTGAAGCGCAGGAGCTCGTGCTCGTGCTCGTGCTTGGTGTCGACGTCGATGTCGAGATCACTGTCGAGGTTGGCGGTGCTGAGTAGGATCCTAACAACATGAACAATTGTAAGGCGGGCGGAGGAGGCTCTTTAGATCGGCAAAGTGGCCTCTATGCATTCACTGTACGTTCTTTTTGGCTGTCACGTTTGAATGAGATCGTTAGTCTGTGAGTGCGTTGATGCCGTTCATTTTCGTTGTGGAGGGTTTGTACCAAAGGACAGAATCTTTTCCTGACAAGCGAGGCTTGAAACCCCGCTTCAGGCACCAAGACGGGCAAAGGCGCGTCGCTGTCTGCAGCTGTCCATCTTGGCTGCTTTGCGGAAGGATGACGCCTGGCGGCCGGCCATGCCACTCTTGTGACTTGACAAAGCAGCAAGCCGTTTTCTTGGCATAAAGTTCGACATGGGTTCATCCGAGCCGCTCCATTCGATACGCTAGGTGCGCTCTGGATGTTCAATATGCTATGGCTGCTTTTTAATGAGGTTACTCTGCCTCAGTATTAGTTGTGCAACATCGGCAGTGGTAGCTGCATTGCCCAGTAGCCATACAGCTTTGTTGGAGTATGCCGAGATGTTGTCTCTGGTCCCTCGAGGCGTTGTACGAGCAAGAGGCGTGGGGACAAGCTGACCAATTCCGTCGAAGCTCAGTCTGGGAGCTACACCAGACTGGGCGCCAAGACCAAGTTCCAACTTGGACGCTCTGATGTAGGTGCCTCGTCAAGGCTTGGCGTCAGCCTTCTGAGGGGACCGAAAATCGGCGAGAATTTTTACGATGGTAGAAGAGGCTGTTCATCTCTGGACGACTAGACTCTCTCTTACTGTTGCTTGTCATTCGCCTTTCGTGTCAGCTCGGCGAGGAAAGCTTGAAAAGGATCAGCTGCCTCCATCGCAGTCCACGTTGTTGGAAAGCTAAACGAAGCGGTGACACTGGCTTGAAGCACCATCTCTCGCAAAGAATGGACGTCGGTCACTACAGCCTCGAGAGCGCATTTTCAGACCGCACAGGGCACCGTTCGCCGGAGCAGCTGCACTGATTCTGGTTCCAGCTTGGCAGATCGAGACAAGGGCAGGCGAGCATGCCATCTCGGCGATGGCTTCCCGATACGAAGCTCCCGATGGCATGATCGGGTGATGCCACGCATCAAGAGCTGTGAGACGGCAGCAAAGGAGTGCGGCTCTTTGACAGTGAAAGGACGGACTTGATCAACAGCGCATCACTCTGCAGCGGACATGCGCTCTTAGCTCGTTCTTCTTTGCGTTTTAGTCGCCGCATTCTTTTTCAGGGGTGCGGAACCTCAGCCTGCACAGAAAATCAAGTCAAAGGGCAAACAGTCGAATTATTAATAGTGTACTTGGTCCTTGCCAATTGTCAGACGAGCAGAGCTTCTGGAGAGCTTCTCGGTTTTGGTGATCCGTTGCAACCTTCGCTGTTCACCGTCCGACATGACACGAGTCAAGGACATGGCCGCAAGGAGAACGTCGAGCGAGGGTAGAAAGCGTCCGGAACCACGTCTGTTCAGTACCATGTGGGACGCACGACGTCAGACCAGATAAAGTCTTGACGCAGCGCCACTGCGAAACAGAGCAGCTTGCCTATACTGTATGCATGCTTGCTCGATGCAACGACGATCCATCAGATCTGCACGCCCACATTGGAACACTGTGACGCTATCCACACGACACGGCGTTGCTGCAACATGCGGCCAACCTTGTCTCGGCGATTTGCTGTCGCTGGAGCTCCATTTCGAGGGCATTCGAATTCTGTAAGCGAGGCGCGGGCAAAGCTGAAAGCGAGGTATGATATGGTATGGATTTTTTTTCACGTTTGACAGACACGACGTTGCTCGAGCTACTCTACGCCGTCGCGTGGTGTAGCATCTGCACGCCCACTTTCGCCGCCTCCGCAACCGCCTCCGCAACCGCTGCCGTCGCCGCTGCTGTCGAGCTGTCGCTCCTCCCTCGGCGGCGATTCTACTCTTCGCGAGCCTCATCATCAGTGATTCCTTTGCCGAGCAACTAGCTCCTCCCGCCCTTCTCTACTCGAAATTAACTGGCGATCCGCTCACTGGCTGGTTCCGTTGCTCCCTCCCTACCTTGGCTGGTCCAATCCTCGTCGATACCATTTGCCTCTTGACCACATTCAATCTTCTACATGGCTCCTACATGCTCCGCTGTGCTGTACGATCTCCGCCGTTCCTCACACACGACACCTCTAGCCATTGCCATCGATAGCAACTATCTGGCTCTCGGACAACCCCAATTACCGGTCTCTGCATACAACCACATCGCCTAGGCCTTTGCCCATATCCCTTTCTTTTCCACACAGCACACGCAACGAATCACCTCAGATGCCCTTGATTCGTCGACAGGTCAATCCGGCAGCTTTCTCGGGCGTCACCGATCAGATCTCCAACATCGGCTCTTCGGCCGGTAACAAAGCAGCCAAAGCCACCTCGGGTCTCTCCAGGGGTCAAACCTCGTTGGTCATCGTTTTATCTATTGTCGGATTTGTCTTGGCAGTCGCTGCTCTCTTCTGGCTTTGTTCCTGCTCAAGACGCCGAAAGCGCGCCCGAGAGATGGAAGAGAGGTCCCAACGTCTTCGTCAAGTCTCGGCGCCTAGCTCGACGGCCGACGAAGCTGCTTTCGCCCCAACGAGGAGTAGTCTCATCGCCGGCGCTGGTCGTCAGAATCGTTCTTCTCGTCAGCTGGCTGCGTACAACGACGGTTGGGGCGAGAGCAGAGTAGCCCTCAATTCGAGCTTTGTTGCCTCCACCAACGAACGATATGGATGGGACCTCAGTCAACCTCAACATAGCCATCCTCCTGTGCCAAAGACCCCTCAGCAATCCTTCCGTTACTGATGGCGTCCATCCTCTCCTGCGCCCGTACTGCAATTGGAAAGCAGCTCATAAACAGGAGAGTGCATTGTATTTTCTTCTAAGCTGTATATTAGACTGTAGTGTCCTCCAACCGATCTTACTTGTCCGTACTGTGCCTTCGGTCAGCGAAAGAGGTTCTTCGATCGTGTGTAAACTCTGTATATTCTAAGGCACGTCTACAACGAGCCAGAACCTCTCAACAAGACAGCGGTGTGGAGCTGGAAACAATCGTTATATTTGCGCAACAAGGACTACTGCGGACACAAAAACATGAGACAGCCTTTGGATCATAGAGAAAGAAGCTGGGCAAGAACTGACTTCGAGACTGCCGCTTGCCGGATACGAACTTCATAACGTGTAAAAGCCACGGCGCGACATGTACTCTGCCTCGACCTTGGTCAGGGTCACGCCGGCCACGAGCTGTGTCAGCAATTCATCTGGAACCGGAGGGGGACTCGTGCTACCGTAGCGTGTGTCATTGTTGTAGACGAGCATGTTGAGAGCCGAAGAGAACTTCTCCCTAGCCATGCCTGCGTGCGTCTCGAAGGATCCTTGGTACACGGATCTTCTAGCTGCTGCTTTGGCTTGAGAAGCGAGCCTATTCTTTTGCGACTTGTTCTTTTTTTCCGACTCTTTGCCATATGTGACCAGAGCAGCCTCGGCCCTCGTCTTCGCTTCGCCTCGCGGGCAGCCCCGTCCGAGCAAGAAGCGCACCATTAGGAGCTCGCAGAGCTCGCTCACCATCATTTGGTTGCGGAGGAATGGAGAGCCTTTAATGAGGATCCCGATGGTGTGCAAGTTAGGCCACATCTGATTCCCCGGACTTGCGAGATCGCTGCCAGCTTGCTGGTGTTCCAGCAATGGCCGCAAACTGAACGTTTCTGCTCTTGTCCAAATATAAAGCTCTTCAAGACGGTCCAGCTGCGCTATGGCTTTCAAAATCTCCTTGTGGCCTTCTCCGTCCGTTGGTAGTAGAATGTGCAGTTTCTTGAGCGCTGGACTCTTGTGAAACATCCTTGTAGCCGCCAATTCTTGATTGCGCGAGATCGATTCCTGGATGAAGACACGATCTGAGTTGAAACTGAGTTCCTCCAGGGCTGGACATTCGCATTCGATGAAATGCTCGCACCAAGACGCGCTGAGCTTCAGCAAACGGGGGAAGACTATGGGCACAGTCGGCATTTTGTCGGGGGGGGGGAATCATCGGACTTGATGCTAAGCTCGTCCCAGCGTGACTCCGGACAGTCGATTCATTCGCGCAGCGACAGTGCCGCAGATGTAAGACCCCTTAGAAAACTGAACTTTTTCTGTCGATGGCGATCGACACCCTCGACAATTTCGAGATGATGCATGTGCGGAGCGAGGTCGCCACAGTCCGTTTCTGTGCTGGCCAGAAAGTACTTGAGCTTGAACGGCATGGATGAAGGCGGAAACAGGCTGGTCTGCGGTCCCAGATTGTGTCGCTCGACCAGTCCGAAAATTTCGCTGTCGGAGGAGTGACGTTGAAGGACGCGAATGTCGATGCCGAGCAAGTTTGGGCACTTCTGAGACAGATCTTGATAACAGCGTTGCTGATCCATCGTCGGTACTGCCAGATATTGTAGCGAGTTGAGACTGGGACCTAGAGCCTCGAAGATGGGCTTGAGTTTGTCCGGCGGGATGTATCCCTTGAGTATCACGCAGGTCAAGGTGCCGTGAGAACGACGCTGGCAGATCTCGATTGCGGCAACGCACGCCTCGATGATGTCGCGGTGCCATCCAATTCTGAGAGTTTGCTTGATGCGCTTGAAGACGAGCTGTTGCCATAGATGAGGAATCTTCCGTAATTGACGGCAGGAATTTGCCAGATGAATGCGATCTGCCGGCTCAACAAAATCAACGATGTTCAAGAGGACGTCGAGGGAGAGGCTGAAGATGGTGGTGTTGCAGTCCTGCTCCCCTGACAATTTCTGCTTAGCTCGTTTAAAAACTAGTTTGCTCTTCTCGTCGCTAGCAGGGCGCTTACGGCTATCACTTACAGCCATGTCGGCTGTGTCTTCCGTGACTTCCCTGCGTTGGACGGCAGAAAGCAGCTCGCAAGCTCGGATTGAGTCGGCGAGTGCTAGCGAAAAGAGTCGCATGGCTTGATAAGCCCGACAGAGACGGAGCAGGTGGAAGCAGAGCTGCTGAATGTCGGCGCAATTGTGATGATTCGGTGCGGCAACTATCTCTTCGATTTGCCGTGAAGCTTGCTCGACGATGGTCTCGATTCGATGAGAGTCCCACGACTCCTTGTCTGCCGCGAGCTCAAGTCTTTGTCTCGAGACTTGGACCAGGGCGATATCGGACGTGGTCTCCGCCCTTTTCTGGCGCACCTTCATGTCAGCATCGGGAACGGATACGCTGCCATGACAGCGCTCTAAGTAGGTGCCCTCCGCAAAAATTTCCAGAACATTGGTGCGCTGCATCTGCAGTGTTGCATGCCGTGAAGTAAGAAAGCGACGTGCCTCCTGGAGAGCTTGTTCAGAGACGAAGTCCGAGCGGTGGAGTTGCCGGAGGGAGGACGCGACATCCTCGAGCTCTTCTGTCACCCTTCTCATCAATTGCAAGTTGTACAGGCTCAAGTCAGTGGGGCCATCATCAGCGTCCTTCACTTCGTCGGGCTCCGGGCGACGAAAGCTGTCAATGAGCAGATCAAGAGCCTTTGAGCTCATGGTGAAGGGCAGACTCGAGGGGCGCGCGGGGAAAGCGCGCTGTCAGCTCGCTACCAATAGCGATCTGAAAGACTTGGTGTCAATGTTCGTTGTGCGGAAGGATGATGAAGTAGCGAAAGGGAACGGCAAAGGCAAAGGCGATTGTTACGGCTCTTTTTAGCTGATGGCTGAGTCGCTTGCCTTGGGCGCAAGCGCAAGCAGTCGTCAAGCGCAAAAAGTCATCGAGACTGCACTGGAGCAACAACAGCAGCCAAAACAACAACGAGGAGAAGAGCAAAAAAACCGGCTACACGCATGGTGACTGAGAAATCGAGGGCAGAGGCAGCGGAGGCTGAGTCGACAAGCACGGACCCTACCCTCATTTTCCTTGTTTCTTGGTCGGCACATACGCCCTTATCGACTTGGCCGACTATCAGCGATACTATACTATTGCCCAAACAGCAGCTGCTGATGGGGCAAACCTCGGATCGCAGCGTTCGGCGAGAGAGATTGTCTTCTGGCTAAATTCAGGCCAAGCCAAGCCCATTTCATCGTCGCTCACAAAGTGCTCTCAGCAAGACGACTGTGACACGATGAGGCTGTCGAGTAAATTTTGAGAAGAGCAAAGGAGCGCATCTACATCTCGGCGATCAAAGCCTGGAGCTGATCCTCCTTCATGATGGCAAATTGACCCGACTGTCGGCCGTCCTTGGCCGTCCTTGGTGTGACGGTGGCTAGCTGGACGTTGTTCTGATCCAGCTTTTCCTCCATAACCTGCTTGAGAACGCGCAGACAAAGTATCTCGGCTTCCTTCAATGTCATATCCTTTCTGTACTTGTCCTGCAATTCGGTCTGTGCGCCTTCGGAGCCGCTGCCGATGGCCTTGGCGTCATACCGCACAAAGGTGCCGGACGGATCCGCGTGGAATCTGTTCGAGAAAGCGGAAAGAGAGCGGAAAGAGTCAGTATCACCGGTTTCTCCGCGCTTCACTGACCACCCTCGCATTGTCGGAATACATACAGTTGTGGTCCCTTCTCGTCAATACCGGCGATCAACAGCGCTACGCCGAACGGTCTCGACATCATGGCCTCGTCACCTGCTGTCGACTCTCCGAACCGGAGCGCGAGATCGCAAACAGCTTGAGTGGCCGACTCCACCTTGATCTCTTCGTCGTAGGTGAAGGCGTGATTCTGCGAGGTGACGCGTGCGTGCTCGATCATGGTCCTTGCATCAGCGGTGAGACCGCTCATCGCCGCACCAAGGTGCTGATCCACCTCCATGATCTTTTCGATCGATGATGACTCGAGCAATTTGGATTGCACTCGTTTCTCGACACCAAGGACGACGCCTTCCTTTGTCGCGATGCCGACGGTCGCCGAGCCGAGCTTGATGGCTTCGAGGGCGTATTCGACCTGGAACAGACGACCCTCCGGTGAAAAGGTGTTGACACCGCGGTCTGTTGGCGCAGGTTAGGGCGTGATAACGTGTCAGCAACCGGAAGCATAGCAAGTAGCTGGCATGGGCGCAGCAAAAGATCGGCTGCCTCGGGATCTACTCACCATATTCAGATCTTGTCAAAAACATGGTACAGGTTAGGGTACGATGAACGCTTGTTTGTTGCAAGCCTCCTTAGCGACGATCGAAGCCGATTCTGTGTGGTGGATGGCGTTTCTTGATCCGAGTCGGAGAGTCAAATATCTGCAAGGTGAAGAATCAGATTGAGACGAATGAGGAGGTTGGAGCTGACAACGGTGCAACGAGAAAGCAGGAATGGTGTGTGCGAGAATCAAATGCGAAGCTCAGCGTGTGGAGCAAAGTCGGCCATCAAGTGTTGTGGTGGCCCCGACACGCGTTGCTAACATTTTGACCAAAAAAAAGACCGATTCAGGATTGCGACACACGCTCTGCGCAGACTGAAATGCGGAAGAAAATTCGATCACTCTGGGCAGCCAGCTGCTTTTGCGTGGCTCCGCATCGCAACACCTGGCATGGGGGGCGTTGACTCACAGCATGAAAATACTGCTTTGTTCTCGCGACAAAGTTCTCGTCAGATGAGAGCACCTTACATGCATAAAGCAGAGGAGGTAAGTGAACGTATTGATTGCTAGTGTGCATAAACAAGGTGCGACAGGAAATTGTCCGAGCGACGGAAAGAGACGGAGGCGGAATGAGATCCAAACAGCAAAGATTCCCGGGATGGCAAAAAGCAATTGGAAGTGCAAGAAGCGCCACTACCACTTGCGGTCGACCAGCATTCTCCTCGACTCGGAGCTGAGGTAGCTCTGAGCGTCCCACGAGGTGTCGATGTCCTTGACATGATCCGCGGTAAAGATGATGGGAAGCGCTGTAAAGACGAGGAAGACGAGACCGAGCGAGCCTGCCAGCAGGCCGATGGCCACCTTCTCGTGTGCCGGCGTTGCGAACGCCTTGGTGCCTTTGACCTTCTTCTTCCTATCTCCAGGGTTGGTAGTGTTGGTGAGATTCTTGTAACGGACCATGAGATCATCATAGAAGAGACGCTGGATCGACTGGTTGGCCGAGTACATGGCATAGTCCTGATGCGAGACGTTGGCGATGTAGTCGAGCGTATGCTTGGGAGGGAATTTGCCCTGCAAGAGCTCCGAGGTGTTGGCATACTGCAGGATGAACTCGGATCCTCTGTCCAGATGGTTGCCTCCCTGCCATCGAGCCGGACAGTGCGTGTCACCAGCTCCAATGTCGAGCAAGGCCAAGGCGTACGAGACATGGCGGTTGAGGAAGCGGTTGATGACATAGGTTTTGTTGGCCAGGACGTCGCGTCGCGCGTACGGCGTGATCTTGGATGTGTTGCCGTTGAGTCCGTACGGCCACGTGTCCCACGCATTGCCTGGATTGCACGAGTCGTTAACATTTGCGTAGGGACGCGAGTCTAAGAGCCATGCCCAGGAACCGGGATTGCCGATCCAGAAGCGCATATTGTCATCGTACGCCTTGGTCTTTTTCATGAGGGAGTAACGCTGCGCTGCCTGACCACCCATCGAGTGGCCAGCCACAACGACCTGGTTGAGGTTGGGGTAGGTCTTTTGATCAAAGAGCGTTTCGACGAGCTGGTCGACGGCGGCGTAGCTGGTGACGCGGTGCCTCATGACCGGATTTCTACAGCCCGCACCACGCTGCCAGCCGGAGCCGTGGAAGACGATTTCGTTGGGTCGAGCTGCACCAGCGGCAAGGTCCATCTGATTGAGCATGGCAGGCGCGAGGATGAGGAACGAATCGTTGGTGGCGCCTTGCTGGACAAAGTTGTCGGATACGGCGACGCTTCGAGCGTTCATCATGAGGTTGGCGTACTTCCAGATATCTCGTGGCTTACCGGGCCACACGACAATGGCACGAAGCACCTTGGTGGGATCCGGATTGTTAGAAATGTAGAAGGGCAAGACGCCTGACTCGTTGTTAAAGACATTGTAGACTGAGAAGGTGCGGTTCAAAGTGAATCCAGGAGTTTCCGGAAGGGCTACCCAACCGGTGTCGTCGGAGCCATTGGTGGCGGCACTGGGGTTGAAGTAGGTCAGATTGTTCCAAGGATAATTGTAGTAGCCATCTCCCTGCAAGAGATTGCCCGTGGTGTCTGTGTTACCGGCAGCGTTGCCTGCTACGTTGGGGATCTGTTCCACCGCTTGGGCTGCGGCGATGGGATCGGTGGCGGATTGTGCAGAGATGGCGTTTTGTGTCTCTGAGGTCGGTGATTCCAATCCGCCTTGACGTTTGGAGAGCGGAGAGAAGTCGCCGGTGAAGAAGGAGACCGCATCATCTATTGAAGGATCGCGCCCCTGAAGATCAAGATCGATGCGATTCAAGCGAGGACTGGAGGCCGAGACTTGCTGGCTGAGGGCGAACAAGGCGAGCAAAGCCAGAGTGCCAGCTTTTGCCTTCGCTGTGAGGGATGTGCGCATTGTATTGTTTTGGGTGGAGCTGAGCGCCTTGCGATGGTGAAGGAAGCGGAATAATGTACGAGGCCGTGGCTGCCTGTGCAGTCGATATGGACTCGCTGGTTGAATCAAGGAAGAACCAAGGTGATGGAACGAGTGGGTTCGATCCTTGTGCAAGCCTGGTCGGCCAGGATTATATTCGGTGTCGACGCTCCAGGCGTTCGACGATGGCGAGTTCGAGTACGCAAAGTCGGGATGGTCGGGCTGGATGTGGTGATCAACAAGCTGAGGACCGTTGTGATAATGTGGTTGTGAGAGGAAAGTTTTCGGTAAGCAACGAGACAAGGTGGTGACGGGGATCATAGAGAAGAGAGGTCGAACAAGGCGTTGAGCAAAGTCGGCGGATCAAGAACGGCTGGAAATTCTGGCTGTCGGAGCATGTGCTGCTCTGCTGCTCTGCTGCTCTGCTGCTCTGCCAAGCTGGACCAAGGCAACACCGCTAGCTTGTGAGACACACGATGCACACACCACAGAGGCTGACCCTGCTGGCCAACAGGAAGGGAAAAAAGGAGTGCGCGTTTGGGCTGTGGCTGTGGCTGCTGCCGCTGCCGCTGGCCGAGAGCAGCCCAACCGCGCGGTGTTGGCAATCGGCAGGCCGCAAGCCCAGGATTGACTACAAGAAAATAAAATATTAATTAAGACAAATTCAATTGGAAAATCGCGCTGCAACCGCGTTTTTTTTTCTGGCTCTTTTCTGTTGTATCCTCATTTCAGTCTGTACTTCTCACAGGTTTTGCCTTCCTCGGCATAGGCAAAGTTGATTGCAGTCAAGGTCGTGGCCAGCCGCGCTCATGCAAGTGGTCACAGTGTCTTCAGTCGGATCGGAGATCGCAGCTTAGCAGCCTTCGCGTGCTTTCCCTACATCCTTGAGTTTCAGTGTGCTTGCACATGCATCGAGATGTGGGTTTAAAGTTACAACTTTCATCGAACTGCCGGTGTGGCTGCGATAAGTCCGAGAGGGTCTTGATGAGATGCTTTCTTTCTATATGGCTTTGCCGCCGTGTGGTTAGTTGTGCGCGCTGCTTGTAGGTCACAGCTCTGGCGAGCCTATGAGAAGGACAGCATGTACGCTCCAGACAGGAACCTGCGTCGCATCAGCAGCTTGGCGACTAAGTTTCTTCGTTTGAACAAGTTCTGCAAGCCGCCGACCGCATGCCTCGTTCAGCTGCGCCCCTGTCATTGATTTGAGCGTGCAGATCTTTCCGTCTCTGGTGCAGCAAATCATGTATTGCAACGTTATAGGATAGCGCCATGATGAGTTCTCTCTCTGCACCATAACGAGGCCTCGGTACGAAGCGCACCACCAGATCTTTGGACCTTCAGGTACGTGGATCCACTCCAGGAGCAAGAGATGCAAGATCGGCTTGATCTGGATCATACATTTTCATTCCACTTCGAACGTTCTCATGTGCACCCATCGGTCGATCTCGTCAAGCAGTCTGAAAGCGGATGCAAATGCGAATGAGTATGCTGTATTGTCGCTGATCATTAAAGCAAGAACAAGTGTTGTACAGTGCGTGGCGGTAGGGAAGTATGACAGAAGGAGGATGCCATGTCAAGGAAGGCGCGTCGGCAAACTGACTTAGAGCTCCTGGTGAGCAGGGGCAGCGGCATCGGTGGGCACCCAAGGCTTGGTCTTGCCTCCACCAGTGGTGGGTACCCACGCCTCGTCGACAACCACGGAGCGGTTGACACCGACGGTGATATAGCCGATCAGGCCATCGGTCATGACACCACCGAGCTTCTCGACATCAAATGTGGGGAAGTAGCCGTTGTCGTGCGAGACCTGGAAGATCTGCAGCGAGTCCTCCCAATTGCGTGTTCGTCCTCGGCCAGGAAGGTCAGCGATCGGGTTGGTGTTGTACGGCCACACCTTGTCCATCATCATGTTGAGCTCGTCGTCAAAGAAGAATTGGCCCGTGTGGATCAGCCTGCCGGACCGGAAGGTACCGTTAGGAAGCACCTGCCAGTCATTGTGAATCTTGACGTGCACGTGGGTCGCGCGTCCTGTGTAGTAGCCGGGGAAGACACTGGTGAACTGGGCAACACCGTTCTTGTCGGTAGGCAGAGCTCCTCTCAGCCACTGCTCGTGCGTGTTGGTTCGCGGGAATGCCGAGAGGAGGCCTTTTCGCACACCGGTCGAAGCGGGCTGCTCGCCAACAAGGTGCGGCGCTGGATCAGGGTGGCCCGAGTAGTGGCCGGTGGCGTTGGCATGCCAAAGATCGACAAGAATGTTGGGGATGGGCTCGCACGTGTCAACATCGATCACACCGACGTCCATCTGGAAGTGTACACCCAGCTGCCACTCTGCCATGTTGGCGCGAATGGGATGATCTTCGGTATGGTAGTATGGACCCTGCGTCGTCTCAGGCGACAGGACGCATGTCGAGTTGCGGATCTTGGTCTCGACGACGGGATCGCACGCCATAATGCGCTTTCCCTTCTCCTCGAGTGCCTTGATGCCCTTGGCGGCAATTTCGCCGTCGATGCCGAGGTCCTCAAAGTATCCGTCGATAAAGAGGTTCTTGTTCTGCACCGCATCGCCTCCGAGCACCTTTTGCGCCCATGATTTCTTCCTCGCCGCAGTCATGGCAGCAATGGCAGGCGCACAGTGGTAAGCAGCGTGCTGCTGATCGAGGAATTTGACCACCTCATCCTTTGTCTCGGGACCGTGTGCTGCCACCGAGGGAAGCAGCGCCACGGAAGCGGCCGCAGCCAGGGCTGTGAGGGAAGTGCTGAACTTCATGATTCAAGGTCGAAGATGCTTGAAATGAGGATCGACCGCGAAAATGGTAGCACGAAGCAGTGTGGGATGAAGGGGAGCAGTCAAAAGCTTGTGCAGCAAAAAGGCAACCGAGGCTATATATCAGGTTTGCCTCGGGCAGGTACAGACGGCTGTAGAAGAAGGAGGAGGAGGAGGAAGCGCAATTATCTTGAGCCGTCAACCGGTCGGACAAGGGGGAGCAGAGCACGCGGAAGAATATGAGAAACTCTGACTGGGCAGCTGCTGAAATTTAGATCTCGAATATTTCTTCCGGCTATTTGCAATCCACCTTCTCTGCTCTGGTGGCCTTTCGCTTTCCCCCACGCGTCGTTGTTCGCTGCAACAAGGATATCACGGCTTAACTTTTCAATGCGGGCTGCGTCTGCCCCGTCCGTCCATTCATTGCATCGGTGGCAGCGAACAGCCATATCGAGAAAGCCGCTAGCATGTAGGCCCATTCTCCTGCATTTGTGAGCAAGGAACACCTCAAAGAATGATCCTCCTTCCATGTCATGCAAATGTTTGGCAATGCAGAAGGTCCACAAATCAGATCAATATGCAGAGCCTTCCTCTCATCACAACGCCGATCTAAATTGCTACGCCAAGGGAGGGACGGCTGTCGTCGATTTGTCCCACTGCGCGCGCATAGAGACGTACGGTGAAAACGTTGTGCGACCGGCGTTCAATGCCAGCTGATCTCGTCTGACGATCTCGTCCATTGACTTTTGTAAAGGAGGAAGAAAGCAATTTACAGCTTACAGTAGTTGCGGATGAAAGTTGATCCAGCTGGATTTCGAGAAGCTTTTTGCTATTTCCGCGAGTCGCATAATCGGACGCTGGACCCTGGACGCCGGCACGCGGCGGCTTGTCCACGGCCCGTGCCCCGCCGTGATTTCCTCCACTTTGGCCGTTGTAATCGGCACGAATCATCCAAGGACCAAGCCAAGCTTTGATCGGGGTAGTCGCTCGATCGACCAACCGTCCTACTCTTCCGCGCTTGTCTAGATCATCGTCGCTTGAGTGACAACGACAATTCGTGAACCACATACGACCATTCATTTTTCTCGTCCAGGATGCCCCGAATCCCCTACAGATATCCGGCAGCAGGCGCCGACCCCATTGCCGATGCGATCCGAGAGCGAAGAGGCGCGAGGGGGCTCACCCCGCTCGACGGATCCTTGCTCAATGCACCAGCCATCGCCAACGGCTGGAACACGCTGCTGGGCGCAACCAGAACCCAGAACTCGATCCCGGACGATGTGAGAGAGATGATGATCCTGCGTGTCGCCGCTCACAACTCGGCCAACTTTGAATGGATCCAGCACGCCCCTGTCGCCGAAAAGGCAGGCTGCACAGCTGCACAGCTCGCGGCGGTGCGAGACGTACGAGCCCCGTTGTCGGCATCCTCGGTGCTTACTCCTCTGGCGAAGGCAGCCATTGCGCTCGCCGATGACATGACCACCAAAGTCAGGGTCCGGGATTCCACTTTTGCCTCTCTCAAAGCTGCTTTTGCCGAAAACGTCAAGGAGCTTGGAGACAAGGCGAACATCGACGGATTCGAGGGAGAGAATCTCGTAAACCGGAAGGTAGCAGAGGCAACGCTCACAGTCGCCGTGTACAACATGGTTTCTCGTTTCTTGGTCGCTATGGATGTCGACAATCGTGCCAACGTCCCCGTCCCCAAGCCTGAGGGCAGCGAAAGTGTCCAAGATCCCGCCTCGCTCACACTTCCGGTCGCTGAGCCTGGCTCGTCAGCAGGCAGAGGCCTGGTGCAGCTGCCAGACGGTCAGCTGCTAAGCACACGCGTCCACTTTCACAGCATGACGGCACCATGGATCGTGCTTGTCAACTCGCTCATGACCGACTTGACAATGTGGGATGCGGTGATACCGGCGCTCTCGGCCCGCTTCAACATTCTGTCATACGACCAAAGAGGACACGGTGGCTCTGCGGTCCCTGCCGAGCCGTGTACAATCGCACAGCTTTCAGACGATGTGGCCTTCTTGCTTGATAGTCTGGCGGTGAAGAAGGCTTACGCCGTGATTGGCGTATCTCAGGGAGGTGCCACTGCACTCTCATTCGCGCTGCGACACGCAGACAGGTACGAGAAGTTGATCGCTTGCGACACGCAACCAAGCACGCCCGCTGCTAATGTTGGTGCCTGGGACGAGCGCATCGCATTGGCAAGGAGCGAAGGCATGGGTGAGCTGGCGGCTGCCACGGTGCCGCGATGGTTTGGGCCAGGTTCGCAAGCTAGCACGGATTGTAGGGCAAAGACGGAAGAGATGGTCAAGTCGACACACGTAGAAGGCTTTGCGGCTGGTGCCCGTGCTTTGCAAAATTACGATCTGATCAAGGAGGGCATCGTCGAAGCGTTCAGCAAGGCATCCTCAAGTCGTCACTTGCTCATCGCTGGCGAGGCGGACGGAAAGCTACCAGAGACGCTCCAAGGATTCACCGCCAAGCTTACAGAGGCGGGCGCAAAGGCAGATTTTGCCAGCATCCCCAACGCTGGACACTTGCCCATGTGTGACAATCCGGACGCATGGCTACAGCCTGTTCTCAAGTTTCTTGCCTAGACAGTCCACACTTCGTGTCCGATAGCATTTGTGGAGCACGAATCTTATCTCGTACCTCGCATTCAGACACTCATGACTTTGTTCGGATTCTGCGCCGGAGTCCATATTGAGTCTGCTTCTCCACCCGTGGTGCCATGAATCGTAGAGCGGGCGTTTTTTGGCGTTTGGAAATTGTTAGACCTTTTCGGACTGTACATGCAGAGACCTAAATATAGTTCTTATGCTTAAAACACGTGATAGATTCAAAGTGAAGTTTACCACATCCTGTTGTAATTCAGAAAAAATGAATTCGCTTCACGATTTTTGGATTTGCCTCTCTAATTAGCCCGAAGAGAGGGCGGCAAAGGAGAGGAAAGACCGACACAGTGTGTTGGCAGCTCGACTTAGCAACGGTTCCGGAAGGAAACATCGAGCCTTGGAAGACGGCGATGGATACTGTAGGCAGGGTCAGCAGAGGAAGGCTGATGGGATTCGAGGCTGGAGAAATTTGGCTGTCAGTCAGTCAAGCAGTCTCCAACTCACTCGTGCAGCAAGCTCAGAGACTGAGAACAGCATTGCCATCGAAGATTGCTCGATCATCTCTTGCTTCGCCATCCTTCCATCATCCTCAAGGCTCACCCTCCTCATACATATACAAGATGGTACGTATTCCACTACGCAACAGCACGAAGACGGCCAGCATCAGCACGACGGCCGACACGGACAGCATTACCAGTGGCACAATCTATCTCTAGCACGCCAACAGCAGCAACAGCAGCAACACCTTGCACTCTCATCCGGCAATTTGCAGCACCAACACCAAATTATCATCAGGAGATTGCCGTCTATTGTGAATTCGTTCATCGCATTTACAAGTAGGAGACGGCCTTGGGAAAGCAGCGGGACATAGGTGTCCGATTTCACGCAAATAGCAAGTCGAGGCTGGCACTGCATTACACAGGACTTGCTTCACGCGGGAGGGGACCATTCGCTTGGCATTCTGACCATGATCATGCTCCGACCGTCCAATGGCGAAGAGTCGAACAATCTCATCGACTTTGTTTCGCCGCCACACATCTCGCGTGTTGCACACTTCTGTAATTCCAGTATCTGGATCGCCTGCGACACATCTTGTCGTGCCATGTTCCCTGATGTAGGGTGAAAAGAGGAGGAACGGAATCACCATTGCGTCTGGTGGATGCCTCAGTCGTGCAAGACCACATCAGTCATCGCCCGGTCATCGCCATCACGATCACATGCAACCACGGCCTATCAAGGCTCGATAGACCAGGCAGTTCGCAACAACGACACCATACAACATGATCGGCTCTCTTCAGTATCAGACCGCCAGCTGCCTTTTCACACCTATGCCAATATCGGCGTCGCTTTCTGGCCGTCTTGAATGCTCCGCGTCATGTATCACTCCGCCAACTTGTCCATGTTCTTACCATCCCCTCCAACACTTTTCATCCACAAACAGGTCCGATACGCTTTCGACGACTCCAAGCTTGCGGAGAAGACCGCCAAGTCGCGCGGCCAGTACCTCCGTGTTCACTTCAAGAACACCCGCGAGACCGCTGCTGCCGTCAACGGCATGAAGCTCCAGAAGGCTTACGTTTACCTTGGCAACGTCGTTGAGAAGAAGCAGTGCATTCCCTTCCGCCGCTTCAACGGTGGTGTCGGCCGCACCCAGCAGGCTAAGGAGTTCAAGACCACTCAGGGTAAGTTTCCAACTTTTGCACACTTATTCGATCACAACAGTGGAACGAGTCGAGCGGAAGAAGCGAGGTGCGCGAATGACCAATATTGTCGGATAGCGAACGACACTCGAGAGGACTGGTACAGATTGTCAGCTGCGGCTCTAGACGACATGGAGGAGAATACCCGTCAAAAGCAATCATGCAGCTTCTTTGGCATTAGCGGAAGGCGCAACGCGGGTCAGGGATTTGCCGACTCTTGGTCTCGGTTGGCAACGACTTGATCAAAGGGGACGCGGCTAAGTGTATCGGTAGTCTGTATTTGGTGGTCCGCAGACGGAAGCATGGCACACTTGTTCTTGCGCACTCGTTCCATGTCGTAGATCGGAAGACATCTCCTGCCCCACGGAAGACAGAATCTGACCTTTTGAACTCTCTCCATACTATTTCGTCCAAACCCATCAGGTCGATGGCCCGTCAAGTCGGTCAAGTTCCTCCTTGCCCTTCTCAAGAACGCCGCGGCCAACGCTGAGGCCAAGGGTCTCGAGACTGAGGAGCTCGTTATCCGCAACATTGTCATTCAGCAGGCTCCTAAGACCCGCCGTCGCACGTACCGTGCTCACGGTCGTATCAACCCTTACGAGGGTCACCCCATCCACGCCGAGATCCTCCTGAGCGAGCCCGCTGCTCAGGTCCCCAAGGCTGCCTCCACCGAGGTCGTCCGCCTCAACAAGCGCCAGCTCGCTCAGAAGCGTGTTGCTGCTGCTCGTGCCATCAAGGCCTAAACGCCTCGAGCCTTCATCTTCTCCTACCATCACCTACCACGCATCCTGCCGGGGTCGACGCTCCCGCTCTTCTCGTTTCATTTGCATTCCAGGGACGTCACCTCGTACGCATTCTCCATTCGAGTCCCCTCATGCACTCGATCCCAAAACACACCATTTCCTCCTGATCAACTTGGTTGGTCAGTTGTAAGCTAGTACCACTCTGCACCTTCCCGCACACAGGCGTCTCCAGTCTGAAACGGGTTCAAAAAAACACAACTTCACGCTCTCATGTTCCGTTTGTTGTGCGCAGTCCATCGTCCGTCGTTGTTCCATCTTTCTTCTGAGCCGGCACGAACACGATCCAATTCCAACGTACGAGCACCTTCATCGATCATTCTTGCACTGTGTGATTCTGGGAATGAAGTGAGGGAATGAAGTGAGAGTACAGCGGGGTTGCTTTTGGACCTGCAAAATCTGGAAAGCTCGGTAACAAGATGAGTGACGCATTGCATACGATGTGACAAAAGAAAGATCAAGGAAGACGAAGCTCAGTGATTGGCGGCAGTATTTGTGGAAGCGGCGATAGGCTGATTGCCGGTGGCAAGTTGGAAATTCTCGAGCTCTTTCGAGGCGGTTGCAGCTTGCAGTGGTAATGTCGGGGTTGCAGCTGGAGCGCCGAGCGTTCCCGGCACGGTGCGCTGCTTTTTGGTCGGTGATGCCATCTCGGCATCGCCGTTGTCCACAGCAGTCACGCTATCGCCGTTGGTCTGCCCTGTCGCCGCCTCGGCAGCTCCATCGCTATTCTTCTTCTTTTTGCCAGACTTGGCTCGCTTTCCGTTGACCTTGCTCGCCGCTGCGGCCGTGACGCGGTTCTCGCCTCCTTCAAAGACGTAGCCGGGCAGCTGGGTCCACCTGATGTGGCGCACGACAATTCCCATCGAGGCTTCATCGTACTGCTCCCACTGCTTGACCTTGCCAGTGAACTCAGCGGTGGGATAGCTGATATCAAGCTGGCGACGGCCTTCGCCTTCCACCTTGGGCTCGATGCTGAGACCAATGTAGAACGTGGTGGTGTAGATCATCCGATACCCTTCTTTTCCTTCGGTCACCTTGGCAGCTTCCTCGGCCGCCGCTTGCTTTGCTTCATCGGTCTCGGGCAGCGCCGTCACCTTTTGGGTCCTCTGTGCCACCTCCTCGGGTATGTCGCCTGTAGCGACAAGACGCACCTCATGATCGTTCCAGCATTCCGAGACTTGATCGAATCCTTTGATGAATGGGTGGGCGCATGTGATCGTCGGCACTAGCTCAAGCTTCATGACGAGTTGTCGAATCTTGGACTCGACTGTACCGTGCCACTTGAGCTGCAGATCTGCGGATCCTGAAGAAGCGATGACTTGAAGGTAGTACTTGTATTTGAAGAAAAAGTCGTGCTTGACGAAGAGCTCGCTCCAGTCGGTTTTGCCGATAATGACGCGGTCGACCACCTCGGCAGCCCGTTTGAACTCCGAGGTCATGACCATCTGCGTTGACTGGGAGACATTGTGCGTCGCACACATGCCTGGATAGGCCGGAGTGATGATGGGCATGCGGTGGAGTCGGTCCGACGGGTAGAGCTTGGGATTCCACACACGTACGGACAAGGGGCCGTCTTCGATCTGCGTAAGCAAGACGGGCTGTGGCCACTTCCACTGGTAGAGAATGATGAAGAAGCGCGAAACAATAGCACCGGCGGCCTCGTTGGGATACAGTTGACAGATACGAGCCGTCAGCATGGCCCATGCGACACCACCCAGGAAGCCCATGACGTTCGAGTAAATGGCTCGACGCTGAGCCCAAAGCTTGATGCACCGAAGCGCCATACGGAAGACGTGGATGTTTGGCACCAGTCGCAGGATACCATCTGTGACTCGTGAACCACCCAAACTTCGGACATCCCGTTCGTCGAGGGTCCGCAGCAGATTGTCGTCTTCCAGCGAAAGATTGTCCTCGACCCTGGGCAATGCGAGACGGGCAAATGTGAAGTCGATATCTACGCCCATGAACTTGGCCGCAATCAATGGTACGTGTGCTGTAGGGACACCTGCTACCTCGGTTACCTCCTCGCGCTCCTTGAGCATGCCTTCGAAAACGGAGAAGAAGTCTTCTCGCTGAACGTGCTTGGGTACGACGCAGAGCGTATCGATATCGGATCCCGGTCCGTGCACGCCCAGACGGTAGGAGCCGAAGGTGAAGATCTTGCCGCCTGCCGAACGGGCAAGCGATTCCGACATGCCGTGAGCTATTGAGACGCGGTAGACGAAATCCTTGACCATGGCATCGAGCTTGCCCAAAATGACCTCGCTACAAGATTGGAAGGAGTTCAGCGTGGTCAGCTTGGTGTCCCGCCTCGCATCTGGCAGTATTTCAGTCGGTTCGAATGGCACACTTACCGCACTTTGCTCTCTTCATCGCTTTCGAAGACACCTTGCTTCTCGAGCTCGGCGACGAGCGTCTTGGTGACTTCGATCTCTCTTGTTGTGGGTCCATTGGTGGCGATAGGAGGAGTGACGCCGAGATTTCTAGTCGGCCCTCCACCAAGGGCAGGTTCAACGGCTGATGCCGAGGTCGGCATGTTGGTTGTGTGGAATGCTGAGTGAAGCTGCAGATCTGTGTGGCTGCAGAGGAGCGAGATGCGACGGGATGAATGCGGGTCGCAGCAGCCGAAATAGCAAGGTGTCGCAAGTTCGACTCAAGAATCAGATAGAGATAAAGTGGTTCCGTCTTTCAGAAAGAGAGCACGTCGTCGACGGTCACCCTTGCTACAGAGTGGGATCGAAGGGCGGTCTGAAGCGACAGAATTCGATCAAAAAGTCCCGATCGAGTGTCTGAGCGCGGATGAGTTGCCCCTTGTATGCTTCTGACTGCAAGCTCATGCACTGAAGACTGTCGTTGTTGGAAACGCACTGTGTTCGGTCGCGAGACGATGCTATGAGCAAAAGACGAAAGGATGTGTTGAGAATGAGATGGATCGGAAGCAAGCCGAGATGAAAGTAGCGGAGAGCAACAAAGCAACAGGAGCGTGCGGCATTTCCGAAAAGTGGAGAAGCAGCCTTCCAAATCAGTCAAATTTCAAAAAAGGTGCATCGAACGCCACGACAAAGCTACACGCCATCAGACCACGGAAAAAGTTCATTGTGCAGCACAGTGAGCTACAACGGAGCAAGCGCTACGTAGCTAGTCAATGAGCATGGTCATCGGCGCTGCCGGTGGTGACTGAGGTCTCGAAGGCGTCGGTCTGGATGAACCGATGGAAATTGGGGTTGGCTGTCTTTCCTTCTGCTTCGCGTCCCGCATTCTAGCCTCGATGATCGATCTGCCCAACGCGACAGCCAGAGGGATCGGAACCGCATTGCCAATCTGCCTGTACGCCGAGGTGAGATTGGAGTCCGTAGAAAACTCGATCCAGTCAGGAAAGCCTTGGGCCCGAGCGCATTCGCGAACTGTGAAGATTCTGCGCTGATTCGGATGGATCATGCTGCTTTCTGGCTTGGCCTGCGTGCGCATGATTTTGAAGTACTTGTCGCCATCAATCCTTTCGAATTTAAACTGCTGATACGGAAGTCTCTTTTTCTGTGGAGCCGTCGAAAAAGTGTCACGGGCGGCGTCAGCATATCTGGACCCTCTAAATGATTGAAGAACCCCGACATGGCGCGATCAACCCACCTGAAATTTGCCAAGCAGGTCAGGCTTGTCGATGTGACGCAAGCTCCACGAACGATAATCGGAGCCGGGTTCCATGGCAACATTGACCACCCTTTCGACCGCCGAGGCGACAAAGCCCGGCGTCTGATGCTGTGTCACCGTCTCGACCGACTCGTTTGCGAAGACACGGAGACGCTCTTGATATGAATTCGTGGGGGCTTTCGCATACCGGGTCTTTGCCGAGCCAGTCGGTCTCCCCTGCCACACGTCTAATTGTGGGATGCCTAGCTGCTCGCGCTTCAGGTCCATGTAGTCTGGACCCGGATACATCTCATGGGGATCCTTCCAATCAAAGATCGGGAGGTCGCTGATAGCGTCTTTGACACTGACCGCCGGTAGCAACGCAGCTCCTTGCGGCCGTGTCAATAACTTGGTAGCGCCGTGGCCGTCCATCCATGAAAATCTGCGAGCTAGTCTACCTCAGAAATAATGGGATGGTTGCGGAGAGCGAGGCAGACTGAGATCCGCCCGAGCCGCAATCAAAACGAATCTGCCTCTCGACTGTGGACAGCCGTATGATCCCGTCTGAACAAAATTGCAAGATGCAGCGTAGCCCATATCCAACAGGCACTTGAGCGCCAACTTGACTATTCCCAGCTTTCTACCTCGCAGCTTGGACTCGGTGAATCCTTCGACGTTCTCCAGGACTACATACTTTGGTTGTAAGTGCTCCACCCATCCAAGCACTGTGCATACCAAGAGGTTCCTCAAGTCCTTTTCCGCCGCCTCGTGGTTGGCTGTCTGATTCAGCTTGCTCACCCCTTGGCAAGGAGGACCAGCAGCAATCACATCGATCTCGCCTCGACGGGGGTAAGCTCTCCCTTCCGGCGACCTCCGATCGGCTATAGCCCGCCCGAGAGCGTCGCCGGCATCTCCGTGAAAGACTGTAGCGGCTGGATGGTGAGACGCAAAGGTCTTTGTCGAGTCCTTGTCCAGGTCGATGGCGTATCTGGTCTCGCAGGCGCCGGACAGGTCCAAGCCTATGCTGAGGCCGCCAGCGCCGCACATGAGCTCCATGGCGGTGAGACTTTTCATGTCGCGAGCGTCTCGTCTCTCGAGTCTATGGGCTGCCGTGCATAGCGAGCACTCAGGTTGTAGCATTTCCGCGTCTACTTCAGAGACGCAGAAGTCTTCGGAGTTCCACGAGGAGCTCCCAGACGACAATATTGAGACGAAGCACTTTGACACCGGAGCAAAAGATGCGAGCTTGATGCGTTGGAGATCGCGCTCAGGAATGAGAAGGCGATCGTGCCTGAAGATCACGCCATCCTGAAGAGCTTGGCGTGTAAGGCGGCGCACGTAGACATCATGTGTGCGGATCCGGTGCACCTGGACTATGTCGAGCAAGGGTCCCTGACGTTTCGGTTCGAGCAGTACAAAGTCGCCGACGTGGTACGTTACCTTTGTCCGGGGTTCTTGAATTTTAAGAGTCCCTCCATCGTAAACGAGTTCGGCCACGTTGCAAGAAGCGCTCCGCGTAGCCCATTCGTTGAGGCCGACGAAGGCGGGGCCCTGATTGTCCCACGCGTAGCGCAATCGAACGCTGTTTGGGGTTAATATGCCGATGACGGTGGTGACCCGAAGAGTGACTTGCCGAAATGTCAAAAAAAGTTCATTTGTATCGACGACGTCGTGCAGCATCGTGCTGCTTCCCCTGACCAGCTCGTAGGCACTGAATCTCAGCTGGGTTACAGTCGTTACCAATGCATACACCCTCTTAGAGTCCAGTACCACCTCCGCGATATCGCCCGTGTCGATCCTGGCTGGCGTTGGAACCTTGCGCAGCCTGTTGCCGATGGGCTGACCGGTTTGGTGAGAGAGGAAGCCCCTCAGGGCGATCGCCGCTGCCGTGTCCCCATTGATGTCCGACGGTCTTGGCGACCTGGCATGGGGCCGAGCAGTAGTGCCGACGACTTCGTAGCCGTTTCGGATTCCGAAATCGGACGAAAGCATCCTCGCCACAGCCCTGGTGGTCTTCACCAACCTGCGTTTGTGTGGCTTCGGAGTCTTGCGATTCCTGCGCGGCATGTTGTTGCACGAGCTGTCGCTTGTAATGGACTGATGCGAGATGGGGATCATGTTCTACGATGAGCCTGCTTTCTTCGAGGCTGCATTTTTAGCCAAATGCGCAGCTGTGCATGCACGAATACCGGAAAGGGGAACTGGGAGCGAGGCGCAGCTTGGACAATTGTTCCCGCATCAAAGCTTTGTGGGTCGTCGATTAAGCTTGGAACTCCCGACAAGCGTCTTGCCGTTCCGTGGCTGCTTGGCCAGAATCAATACACGGGCGAAACGAATGCAAAGTTTTACGATCAGCTCAGTAGGACTGCACATACACAAACGGAGCTTGAGCTTGTTTTACCATCCCACGGTGCAGAACCAGATTTCGACGAGTCTGCAGATGGGATTGATGTACGACTACGAGACAAGACAAGGGATCTATCTAGAGCAAGTCGAAGATGTCCTTCTTTTTGGCCTGTTGCTGGGTCGAGATTTGAGTCGAGGAGGGGGATGCAAAAAGCGCGCTCGAACTTTGATTTTTAGCCATCTCGGCCATCGACATCTTCTGCTTTCCTGCGGCACCACTCTTACCCGACGAAGCAGCCCAGAGATCGTCAAAGTTAAACGACGAGTTGGTCGGGCCTGCAGAGCGAGCTGCCGAGGTCATGCTGGTGGTGGTGGTAGCGGGCGTCGATGGTTTGGACGACTGAGATGGCGACATGATGCCGCTCGAAGCGGCAAACTTGGGAGCTGAGGGAGCAGCAGCCGGTGCCGAGTCGAAGAAATCGAAGGAAGATGTCTGCGGCTGAGCCGAGGATGTCGCGGCGGGTTTGGCAGGAGCAGCAGGAGCCCCTTGAAAGTCGTCAAAATCGTCGCCGAAGGCATCGTTGGCGGGAGCTGCAGACGTTTGCTTAGATGGAGCTGCAGGAGCGGGAGCTGAGGCGGAGGCGGGCTCGTCATCGTCGTCAAAGCTGAAAAGGTCGGCAACCTTTGGCGCCTCCTGCTTGGCCGGTGCAGAGGTCTGAGCAGCACGTGAACCGCCAGTTCGTGTTGCGCTTGAGCCGGGTCGAGGTCGATCGGAAGAAGTCTCCTCAAAGTCACCCGCGTCGTACTCTTCGAAGCTGTCACGTGCAGCGCCGCCTGCGCCCGCACTAGAGCTGCTCGAAGCTGCTCCTCCGCCGGCCCAGTAGCTGTCACTGCCAAAGCCACCGTAGCGACCAGTGCCGCTACCCGGGACGAACTCGCCGTTGCCTCCTCCAGTGTACTTGGTCTTGTTGCTTCGCGCCTTTCTTCTCTCCTGTCGAATGCGATCGACATCGGCGAGCAGCTCAGCGAGCTCCTTGGCGCGGTTGCGAACGTTGATGCCCTGATCCTTTCCCTTCTCATCGATGTAGTGGAAGTTTTTGAGGATCTTGATGGTGGCGAGATGCGAACGGGCATCATCGACCACACGCTCGGAACCATGCTTAACGAGATACTCGAGCAGCTGTAGCGCCTTGTAGATCTGGCGCCACTCTCGAGCTTCCTTCTCCATGAAACGACGGTAGATGGTTGGCATGATTTCGTTGAAGTCCTGGAAGTTGTTGGTGGCTTGTGCGATCTCCTGCATGAGGGTGGAGCTAGCCCCCCAAGGATCATCGTTGGTCGCCTCGTCGACTTTCGCCTCGATCTCGCTGACGTTGAGAGCGTAATTTTTGGCCTGACGGTAGAGCGACTTGACGTCGTACATGGTGAGGTTGGCAAGCTTGCTGCCGATGTCGTCGAAATCCATCTTTGCAAAATTGAGGGAAGCGAACGCTACCGCAGGTGGACGATGAATTATGAGATGAGCGTTGATCGAGTCGGGAGAGGAGCGAAGGCGGTCAGGGAGGCGAAATGACGGTATCGGGATTTGGTGAAAAGGCGATGCCGCGATGGCGTTCGGAGAGCGAGCAGACAGGTGAGAGTTGAACGATGAGTTGGAAGAAGTCGTAGACCCGTCGAGCGCTGAATGTCGTGGCAGTCGCAGCAGCCAGAGACGCGATCTCTCTGCCGTGCCGTGTTACTTTCGGGAGATGAGACGGCTCTTGCATGCACACGCAGCCAGCAACTCATCACAGCTTCTATAATAAACTAACAAAATTAGTGATTTTGCTTGTGGTTGGCTCGTTCGCCGAGAAGATTATTGAACCTCAATTTCAGGCGACATTATCAATTTTGTCCTCGCCTAGTGGCACTTTTGTGCTGGTGATTCACATCAATCCTGGGGACAGCCTTTCTGTAGCGCTGTCGATCCATATTCGAATGTGACATCCCCAAATCGGTGCGGCTTTGTCGCCCTCATTAGCACACAAGGAATGCCCCCTCTTTCACCAGTCGGTAGGGCTATAACTTGCTCAAGTGGTGTTGGGCTGGACGGCATTGTAACCACGGGCATTGAAGCAAGCTGGAAGAGTGAACTGGGATTCAGAGGGAAGCGGTATCTTCCACGCACAAGAGCGATGACGTCTAGTGTCGATAAAGCACAAGGCCGGTATCCGTGGCCAAGCGGTTCAAAGATGATATGATGGTGATTGCGGCATGTGAAAAGCTATACGGACCGGGATCACCAGATCATGCTGCTGAGGTCGGATCGAATTCGGTTGTAGTCGAGGATGCCCTCGACCTGTCCGTGTGCGGCGAGAGCAAAGTCGGCATCCCACAAGTAGGTGCGTGCCACACGCTGGATGTCCTGAACGCCGATCGAGTCGATGGCTGCCTGAATCTCCTGGGGGGTGTATCGCTTGCCAGCGGTGACGAGCTGTCGTCCAATGTCCTCGGCAATGGCGGTGGTGCCATCGAGGCCGAGGAGCAAGCTTGCCTTGAGCTGAGCCTTGGCACGCTCCACCTCACCCTCGGTGGGAGCCGTGCTCATTCGCTGCCACTCACGAAGCGTGAAGTGGATCAAGTCGTCGAGCTGGAGGAAGTTTTCCGAGACCATGTAGACACCCCAGAGACCAGTGTCCGAGTACGAGGTGGAGAAGTGCATGAACGAGTTGGCGAGGTTGTTGGACGAGACAATGTGCGAGAGGCGCGACGAGAGCAAGGGGCTCGAGCCGAGCGATCGGTCCCAGTTGCCCATGATGGACTGGAGCACGAGCATGGGGAAGTAGTCGGGCGACTTCCACGAGACACCCTCGACAGCGAGGGCAAAGTTGCAGGTGGGCGAGGTGTCGTCACGGATTCGGACCTCGGAACCGACAAAGCTGGTCTTGGGCGACGAGGACTGGCCGAGCTTGATAGGGCTCGAGCTTACGGGGAGGCTGCCAAAGTGCTGTTCGGCGAGCTTGACGAGCGAATCGTGCTCGATACCGCCAGCACCGACAAGGACCATGCGGTCGGCAGTGTAGTTGGTCTTGATGTATTCGGCAAGGTCCTCGCGCTTGATGGAGAGGATGTTCTTCTTGGGGCCGAGGATGGTGCGGCCAAGGGGCTGTCCCTGGAAGGCGACCGAGTGAAGGTGGTCGAAGACAACCTCCTCCTTGAGCTTGTCAACCTCCTCCTGCTCGCGAAGGATGACATCGCGTTCGCGCTCGATGGCCGAGTTTTCCAGCTTGGAGTTCTGCAAGATGTCCGAGATGATGTCGACGGCCTTGTCAACATCCTTGCGGAAAGCCTTGGCGTAGTAGACGGTCTGCTCTCGCGAAGTGTAAGCGTTGAGGTGGGCACCGAGATTCTCGACCTCGAGCTCAAGAGAATGCTGCGAACGCTTTCCAGTTCCTACATAGCATTAACACGAGAATGAAGTCGACGGGCGATGCAATCGTAGGATGTAATGAGAAAGGAACGCATGTAACAGAAGGTCAGCAAACTGGCTCAGATCGGGGGAGGAGACTGTGGCAGGCACCGCGTGCCAAGGAGCATGCGACAGAGAGAGCCTCGAAGCATTTGTATGAAGCGTATCTTCTCTTGTCGGCATGTCCGAACTGCAGATCATCCAAGATGGACGAACGTTGTCTATGTCCAGAGATCCCGTCGATTCGTTGTCACGCCTTTGGCCAGCACAATGATGTACGGTCAAAGAATAGCGAGTGCGGCGTAGCGTGGTGTGGATGCGATGTACGTACCCTTGAAAGCCATGTGCTCGAGGAAATGGGCAGTTCCGTTGGTGCGATCTGACTCTGCGCGCGAACCGGCATCGATCCACACACCGACGGTGGCGGTCTGGGCGGAAGGATTGGACTCGGTTGCGACGGTGAGACCATTGGAGAGAGTGGTGGTCTGGGTGATTGGCTGTCGCGAGACGGCGGTGGCCAGGTTGCGCAGGTTGAAAGTAGCAGCGGTGGCCGGTACCTTGTGAGCGCGGGCGAGCCTCAAAGAGGACTGTGCGAAGAGACGAGCAGCCATGGTGACGAGAGGCTGTGCGACAAAGAGGTGATGAGGGGAGGTGATGAATTGGGTGTCGATCAACAACAAGGAAGGAAAGAAGAAGAAGAGGAAGGAGTCGTGGACGACGACGGCGACCTCGAAGACGATGATCCGACGAATCCGTGCGGATTCAACGAGACAAATCGCTCAAAGCTTCGCGAGGCGGAAGAGTCTGACCGACCGGCAGCAATCAGCCAAACCTCAAAATGCGATTTTCCAAGGCTGCCAACAGGCAGATTTGGTTTGATTTCCTTAGAATCGCCTCGTACAGCTGCAAAGAGCTTCCTTCCTTCCTTCCTTCTTCCCTTTGGGCGGCAGACTGACTATTTTCCGCAAATTGATTGGTGACCACTTTGAAAAGGGCTATTTCGAATCAAACTCGAGCAAATGAATTGACCACGCAGAGGCAACTTCGCATTTGCCTGCTCCTGTATCTCAGATTTCTCTGCCAACTCCTAGGCCGCACATTCAATTCCAAATAGTGGAATTTCTCCTCCTCTCCAGTCGCGACTTGGCTTTTTCCACTGGAAAGCCTGGCCGTATTCCGGCGAAACCCGCTGTCTGGGCAGAAGAGCGCATCTGCAAGTAAAGAAGACAAAAGCAAGGTTATTTCAGCGCGCAGTGGTGATCGATTTCACCCGAGAGAATATTTCGCATTCCTTTGTGAAACGGTCTAACATTGTCTCCGATTCGTGCGAGTCTTTCCTGCAATTCAGGGTTTAGTGATTGTTTTTTGTCGAGATGACATGGTGGAGGTCAAGAAGAAATCAAAGACTTTGCTATGGCGGCGACAGGACCTTCTCGCTCCCGTACACATTCCATCTTATCACCCTTGTAGCTTGCGCTGCTGTCACTTTCATCGCCAACATGGCTGAGGCAGGCCCTTCCAGCGCAGCAATGGCCAGTGCGCCGTTCCACCACGTCGCAGCAGCTCATCGCTCAAACCTTTCCGTCTTTCTTACAGCCAACTCGGTTCAGCTTGTCGATGGCCAGTCCGATGGCACCTTCCAGACCTATGCCATACCTACAACCGTCTTTGTGCCTCAACCTACCCTTCCAGACCAGTCGGATGCTGCGCGATACGCCGACAACCCACACATCAGTTTTGCTCGTCTCGCCAGCTTTTCGCATTCGGACCGATTCCTTGCCCTGACCGGAGACGACAAGGTGTTGCGAGTTTGGAAGCTCGCACGGACAGCAGATCAACGCATCTCTGGATTTGAATTCGGCAAGGAGATTGTCATCAAGCTTTTGCCCAAACGAGCCGCTGTGCTCCACTGGATGCCCGCTAGCGACGCGACTCCAGCCGGATCCGAGGAGCTCATTTGCATCGATCGGTTCGGAGACGTTCGCAGCTTCATGGTCAACGAGAACGATGTCCGCACGTTGCCCTCGATTGCATCAAAGACGGATGCGGTCGAGGCCGTTGACCAGCAAGACGAGATGGATTCGCCTACCGACGCGTCCATGCAGATCCTCCTCGGTCATGTAAGCATGGTCACCAGCCTCGCCTTCATTCCAGCGGCCAAAACTTCAGCACCTCCTGCCTTCATCATCACGGGAGATCGTGATGAGCACATACGTATCTCTCGCTGGGGCGCAAAAAGGATGTCATACGTCATCGACCGATTCCTGCAGGGCTCAGAGGCTTTCGTTGGTGCTCTTGCAGTCGTCGTCGACGCCGATGGAACGCTGCGTCTCGTCAGTTCCGAGGGCGGCCGAGCATTGCGCGTCTGGGCCTTGCCGAAACCTGGCGCTTCATCTCCAGCAGACGTGTCTTCCGAGAGTGCTTGTCTTTCCATCAACGAGCTCAGCACGGCTTTGGCACCCTTTGTTCTCGCACGCGACCGCGAAGAACGAAAAAGAGAGTCCAAGGCGCTCCAAGTGTCCAGCAAACGCAACAAGGCCGCCAAGCGCAAGCAGGATGGAGATGCAAAGGAGCAAGCCGATCATAAACCACTTGCGGCGCAGTACTCAAAGGATAGTAAACCCACCGTCGTCATTTCTGATCTGCTCCCATACCAAGATGCGCAATCAAGGCAATGGCTATTGATCGTCGTCGAGGGCGCAACTGCTTTCTTCTCTGTACCTGTCGATGCGTTGCTCTCGCCTTTGCCGTCACCAGAAGACAAGGTACGCGACATCTCGAACCAGATTCGCGTCACGCCTGCTTCTGCTCCCATCCTGCATCTCACTCTAGCTCCGCATGTCCACACCGCTGCTGCTGCTTCTGTCATCGCCACTTTCGACACGCGCCCCGAATTTCGTCCGGAAGAGCCGACGAGCCATGACGCTGAGGCTGGCATCTTCTTGTTGAACAATGCAGGCGAGTTCGAGCGTCAATCCAATCCCGCGCTTGTCGAAGCGCTTCTGCCAGCGACTCAGCCCACCGCATCCTCTACAGATGCAGAGCAAGCTCCCCGCGAGCTGTTGGACTCATCTATCGTCGAGTATCTCAGCCTCTACCCAGCTCTTACCACTTGGCCAAAGATCGAAGTACCTTCATCAGCCGAGATCATCGCCACACGATCATCACGCAAAGGACGATTCAACCACCCACTCGACACTTCTCTGATCGGAGTCGCTCAGGTGGATCAGACCAAACCATCGAATGCCTCTTCGAACCCGGAAGCGGACGACGAACAGCGTCGCAAGCTTGTCAAGACCATGCAGGGAGGTAAACGCGAACGTGGTCGAGAGCGGAATCGCGAAGCGATCCGGTTGGCGCAGGAACAGGCGACCACACAGTGACGGTTCCACTCCATTGCACATTCAAGGTCATTGCTTTCACAAAGGAAAGTTCATCCGCACCTGCTGGGTAGATCGGATCTAACTTGAGCTAGAATGATGATGTTGTCTACTCTAATGAATGCACAGTTCTTTTCTAAGCAGAAGCCGTAGCATTGGTGCTGTTCGAGTTGAGCGACGAGATGCTCGAGGTCAGCGCGGCAATCACGTCCTGAGTCTTTCCAGCTGGAGCGTCGTAATCGACCGAGTAGATCGAAGCCGAAGCCTGGCACTTTCCGTTTGCAATGATTTCCGTCTCGCCTGGAAGCGAGCAATTGCCAGAAATGCACACATTGAGACCGTCACTGACGTAATTGGTATAAGTGGGCAAACCAGTGGTGGCGTTGACCACGAAACGGTCAATGACAGCCTTGCCCGTCAAGCGCGTGTGAACCCAGCTGAGATCGGTGCAGTTCCCAGTAGGGACAATCTTGGGATAATTGACCGTCAGACCGATACCCAAAGGCAAGATGCGAGCGCTTGCGTTGGCGCTCTTGGCTGCATCCGAGAGGGTCGTAACAAAGTTGGAAGAGTAGGTGGCAATCTTGACCGACTCGTCGTCGGGGTCCGAGAGGTTCAGAGTGGTGTACTGACGCACATCGGTCGAAGCGCTGAAAGCGATGGCGGGCACGTTGCGCTCCACGGCAAAGTACGAAGCACCGATGGTGCCTGATAAGGTATAGAGCAGCGCGCCCAGGTTAGTACCTTCGTTGGGGCCACTGACGACCAGATCCACGCCCGCAGTCGAATCGTTACGGCTGGTTGCGTTAAAGAAGTATTGAGCATCGTGGTCGAGAGCCCAGCCGGAACAAGCTGCGGGAGTTCCATTGAAATATCGCAGACCGGGGTCGCTGACATTGAGACCAGCAAAGGGAGAGCCGACGGGGACAAAGCCGCCACGACCAGCCGAGGTAATGTTGAGTTCAGAGGGCAGGACGATGGTGCCTCCCTTCCCAGACTGGTTGTGCGAAGGAGAGACCATGAGCACGCGATGACCGGCCCTGCGAAGGGCATAGTAGAGAGCGCGTACGTTGGCAGATGCCCAACTGTCGTCATTGGTCAAGACAATGTTGAGAGGCCTCTTTGCTTTGGAAACATCGACAAAGCCAGCCGCGCTGACGCCGTAGACAGAACTGTCATTCGAAGTGGCAGTGCTGTTATACGACAGCGTCGAGTTATAGCTGCTGATGATGGTGCCATTGGCGACAACAGGGCTCGAAGGAGAAGCTGAAGCTGCAGAAGCAGAAGACGAGGTAGAAGATGCGGCCGAAGTTGAGGAAGCGCCACCAGTAGAAGAAGTTGCGGTGGAGGAAGGTGAGTCGACGATACTCGATGAAACGACCTGTCGCACTTCGAGAGGCGTAGCAGCCACCAGGGCTGAAGAGACAAGTGCAGCAGTCAGGAACGCGAAGAACTTCATCTCGGTCAGTCTATTTGGGGCGATGCGTGACATGTATCCTTGAGCCCATCAGGCAAGGCCTTTATATACAGGCGTCTGCCATGGTCGACTTGATGAGTGCTTCTTCAGGAAGCAACTCCTGCTTGACTTGGTGGGGTACTCGTTCTCCGGCTGCTGTTTCTGCTTCTGCTGCAGCGCGGTCGAACAGTCCGTGAGGCGACGTCCGAGAGAGGGTTAGGCGACAGAGCCATCGAAGCTAGTATCTGATACCAGAAGGCGGGCAACGAATAGTTTCAAACATTCTTGGCACGTTCTCAACCTCGCTTAGGCATGCATCGTGGGCCCCAGAAGGAACCAACCTTCTTTTTGCACTTTAAACAGCGTTAGATAGGAACCGGCACTTATCCAGCGGACACGCGATGCCGTCGCCGGCGGCGGCTGTTGGCTGGCGGCGGCTGGGCGAGCGTGGCAAACAGACTGTGGAACCGAGCAGAAGGGCTCTTCGAGAGCACACTTGATTTGACACAGGCTTGGCACTCTGTGACATGTGATTAGACAAGTCAGCGACTAATCCAAACCCTCGAAAAGAGGCACTTCTCCTCCACTCCAACTCTTTCCTACGATTTCAAGACTGTGAAATTCTCGTCCATTCAGATTTTCGATGATGGAATGACGTGGGCAGACAGCTTTTCCGGCTTAGACTGAAATTCTGGAGAAAAGTCTGGCCTCTAGTCTGAGAAAGCATCCTACGGCTCGTCAGAGAGCCTGCGGCTTGGTCTCATCCGCTGCTGCAGCTCTTGCTCAGAGTATGCACTTCTGCGTGACTTCCTTGTGCGTCTACTTGTCTAGGTCTGTCGTCCCGACGTGTACGGGAAAATGGGCGCTGGCGTGCTTGACGACGAGAACGTGCCCTCCTGCTCGAGAGCCATCCGCAAAGGATGCAGCGCATGTGGTGGGGCTCGACCGGGAGAGTTGTCCATCCTCCAGGCTTACGTGCGCATTGTTTCCAGATCTCATTTCGAAGCGCCTGTCAGGCAAAGGGATGCATTTCGAGTCAGCCGAGAAGAAGCAGTGATGCTGTACAACATCATGCAGAAACACACTCGGGCCTGAACAAGGCCAAAGCCAGAAGGACTCCTGGGCTCAGTGAGCGTCGCTACTACCGCTGGTACTGTCGCAGGGGCGGTGAAGAAGAAACAACAATGATGGACACCGATGTCACGGATCAAAAGCTCCTGAATCATCCATCCGTAATTTCAACCCTAGCGCCCTTTGCCTGTGCAGCAATGACTCAAGCGAAGAGCATCTTGAACAACTGACTGTCATCCGTCCGTCATAAAACAGTCATCCCTAACGAGCTGCTCCGGCTTCGAGGCATAGGTTCAGCGCCCAATTCGACAACCAGAATACTGCCAAAACAGCCGCCTTATACGTAGCACTTGAAGCGAGGGCTGGCATGCCATGAGGGGCTTAGCCTTGCATTTGAGTCTGTAGATCGATGTCTGGAGCCCCACAGCTGTCTCGGCATCGAAGCCAGTCAATTACGACAAGGCAGCGCTTAGAATGGATTGTCAATCTCAAGACGACTGAGCCTCCGTGTCAAGGCGGTCAGACAGCCTGCAGAAAGACCTCTAGCTTCCATTTTCACTCGCTGCTCGACACCAGCACCTCCTTGTCTCTACTAATTCATTGTAGTTGAAGCCCACCTTTCGTCGTCGCTCAACCTTTCCTCATTACCAACAAAGACGAAGCAAAAAGGTCATCGAGACAACATGTTGAGTCCTCACGACATCAACGGAACCTATCGCATCTTCTACCAAGGTGGCTGCCTGGCTGGCAAGAAAACCAACTATCCCCTCACCGTCGAGGCACCCAACAATCCCGAGCACGAGGACTGGGTGGTCAGAGACCTGCACGATGAGGGCCATCTCATCTACCTCAAGTCTTCCCCTCAGATGGGCCTCACCTACCCCCAGGATGTCTTTCGAGCTTGTCCTATCGTACTAGAGGAGCAGCCTCGGCCAGTCAAGCTCGTGCCGGTCGGTCGTCCCGATCACTTCGTGTGAGTTCTCGTGCGCTGCTATTTTGCGTCGATATGCGTTGCAGATGCTCACTTGATGCCGATGACTTCATCGAATCTTCGGCCTCGGATCGTGATCAGCATCCATCCGGACTTTGGCAACGAAAGTCTGGTCATGGCAACAGGTCCTACCGTGGATGATGCTCCCAAGGTAAGCTCCGATTTGAGGCGTAAATCGTCAAGGTGAGCGATTGATCTAATCTGTGCATAGCGCAAATCATTCATTTGGTCGATATCAGGTATCTTGGCAGCCAAACGACCACTCTTCCATTTGGCGCTTCGAAAAAGTCTGATCTCCTTTCTCCCGGCGACGACAAGGGCCCGAAAGCCTCGCGCTTAACCGACCCCATTGCGTATTTGGCCGTTTCCCCTCGTCACTACTCACTCGCCCGCATTTTACCTTTTCGTCAAACTGTCGTGCCATCTCTATCTACTCGTCCAGCAATGCATGTCCTTCCTGACGTCAGTCATCTGCGTTCTTACTCCAGTAATCTTCGTGTCTGACCCCAGGTGTGCCAAATGAGCGAGCGAAGGCATGTACTGCGAGCAGCGTATGATCACTGGCTTCCAAGTCGATAAGCACTTCATCTGGTCCCATTTGCTCCTAGATCAGCAAGTGTCCAATACGGCCAACCATGGTTGTTGTAGGTGACGAGTGGCGACTGTGCCGCTTTCTCGGCTAGCACGAGTCTGGTACTCGCACAACCGATGACGGCTGGCTGGGCAGCGCCAGTATTCCACAACACAATTGCTACCACAAGCCGTAGAAGTGATCGCCAGCCTTCAGTCACTCTTTTAGCCAATTGAGTACGCCGAAGCTTGGCATGTGATCTGTGTGGTGAAATCAACCATCTGGTCTCCAGGATTTGTGATTTAGGCGGACAAAGTTGGCTTAATCCGGCTAACATAATTGCTCGAAGGATTCCAACAATCCGACCACTTCTGGCGCGTCACAAGTCGAGCAGAGCTTCTGGTCGTTCTTCGTTGCTACTCGCCAGCAAGTTGGGCATTGGCCCGGTCACGGACCAAAGCGTCAGGCATGGCTAGTGTAGCCAATGTGTGCTCCCTCTGAAAGTCCGAAAAGAGATCTTTTGACCCGATTGACGACGAGCAGGGGGCGACGTATATAATCGTCGACTCGATGGGCAAGGCTTGCGCTCGACATTCTCTCCAGCCATACCAAATTCCAGCAGGTCACTTCCGATTCTGATTCCAGCTTCCAACTCGCGCTTTCAACTCGTCTTTCACTCTACCGACATTCATTCGCTCGACATCATGGCTGCTCCCAAGAACATCGAAGGCGTCTACGGTATCCGTTTGCAGGCTGGTGCAGATGGCAGTCTCACCGCCGAGCACGTTGGACAGAACTTGATTCTGGCTCCCAGCGACACTACCTGGGAGATTAAGAAGCACAGTGGTGATAAATATATGATCTTGCTAGATCGCAACACCACGCTGGGCGCCACGTACCTCAAAGGCATTGAGGGCATCGTTCCTGTCAAGCTCGGCGAATATGCGCAGCTCTTCACGATCGAGCCTGTCGACGAGCCGGACCTGTTCATGTGAGTTATTACTGACAAGCGTCAGCTTCTTCATCGGATACTGACCCTGCCTGCATGTCTTCCTTTACGCCGTTATCACCGTACTGCAATGTACTGTGCGCACGGTGCGACTCTGTCATGCGAACCACATCAGCATCAAGCCAGTCGACGATGAGGGCAATGACGGGCAGGATCGAGTGTTGGCTCTGTCTCCTGCTCGGGTCTACCCGCCAATGGTCAGTCCTGTCGAAAGCCATTCTTCCTCTTTTGCCCAAATGATTTGCGTTTCTGACTTGTCCTTGTCTCCTTGTCGCATGCGGCTCAACACACAGATCGCTCTGGTGCCGAAAGGGCTCGGACCCTTTGTGTGGCGCTTCCGCAAAGTTTAGGTCTCGTTGCAGACGACTAAGTGCAGGTATCGAGCCACTTTTGGGCGTGCCCAGTCCTCTCCTGTCGCTGGTGTCGTTCTGCGACTTTGACTCGCTCCTGTTGTGAAGTGCAGCTGCCTTTGTGGCAGCCAATCTCGCCTTTTGGCAATCTGACCGGGGGGGCCGCATGTGTTTAGCTCGGTCGGCCTTGTTCTGATTCAATTGCAGCACTACTTCCTCGTTTCGTGTAGCTTTGCATGACCTGGAATCGGCATGCTTGTGGAGATCGGACACACTCATGGTCAAGGAGGACTAGAAAATGCATTGCAGGCGATCCCGAAGGCGCAGCCGGGATGAAAGGCAAGAGATGAAAGCACTAGAATTCGCCCTGTGTATGCACCGAAAGGAGGGGATGAAGTGGTCAGGTAATGGTCGAGACGATTGGCGAACGTATGACGGAAGATGAAACTTACAAAGTAGGATTGCTTCTTGACGCGGAACTGTTTGGTTTGCAAAGGAGGGTACTGTTCCCGTGGTCAGAACAGATTGATTCGTCATTGGGATGGCTGGTTGGATATGAGATGAAGCGCAGGAGCGGGGAGACGAAACTTACCTTGTAGGGCGCACCTTTGCGCATGCGATCGCTATCGTCCTTGGGATAGGCGAAGCCCTTTGCGCCTTGACCGTACGAGGGCCTTCGTGCAGCTTCCAGCTTGGCTGCCGCAAGACGCTGTTTGCGACCTTCCTCGGTCTCACCAGGCACGCGATCAGCTACACCATGAGGGAGACGCTCCTCATCTGATTTGGTGGCATCAGCGGCGGGAGCCTTGGCGGATTTTGTGTCGGCATCGGCAAGAGGATGAGCGGGACGACCGGCGTTGTCGACCTCGACATCTTGGAAGACCATCTGTTCCTCTTTGACGACGTGCTTGCCCGTGGGTGTGCGGAAGACGTGCTGCGATGCCTCTGCCTCGTGGACGGCATTGCCGAGCTGCGCCTCATCGTGCTGCTTCTGCGCCTTTTTCTGCTCCTCGGGGGAGAGCTGCTGATCGTAAGGCGAGACATACTTTTCGCCACGTGCAGCAGCCTCCTTTTTGAGTCGCTCTTCATCCTCGATCGAGGGCAAACCTTCGGCCTTGCGTTCACGCTGCTCTTCCTCCTTTTCGATCCTCTCGTGGTGGGCAAAGTGTTCAAGGTCCTCCTTGTGGTTGTATGCTTCGTCGGTTTGGGTCTCGGGCGTGTTGTGATAGCGTTCTTCGTGGTGAACAAAGAATTCCGACTCTTCATCATAGTGGTGACCCAGACTTCCGATCTTGAACTCGGGGAAGAGGGGCAGACCGTTGGGACCGGCGTCGATAAACTCCTTCTTGGTGATCAGGTCATCGCCGTTGGTGTCCATCGCCAGAAGCACTGCTTTGACGATCTTGTCCGCTTTTTCGTCGTGCACCTCGTGGTTGGCAGAATGCTTCTTGGACTCAGAGTGGTGGACACCGTAGATGGCCTCGATCTCGGAACGGTCGAGCACTCCGTTGCGGTCGAGATCGTGAAGGGCGAAAGCGCTGCCGAGGTTGAACGCATTGATATGGTGCTCGGTGCGCATGTGCCTCTGGATGTAGCTCTCGTGTTCAATATCGGTGGGTTTGAAGCCGGCCACCTCTGCAGGTTCGTTGGAGATGGCGTCGTGCTCGTGAGCAGCGACACCGTTGAGCGAAAGGGACGAGAACAGGACGAGACCGAGGACGAGCCAAGAGACGCTCATCTGCTTTGCGCCGGTGGAGGGTACAGGAACCGAAGTGCCGGCAGCACCGGTCGCACCACCTTGCTTTTTCTTTTCGGCGATCCGCTTTGCTTCGTCGTGAACATCAGTGACCGACTTGGAGGTCTTTGAGTAGAAGTCGTGGATCTTGGGATGGTTGGCAAAAGCATTGTAGTAGTCGCTCAGCTTGGTCCAAACGAGATCGGTTTTGGCCTTGACTTCCGGCTTGTCGAGCACGGCTTGCGCACGTTGCTGGAGGTTGCGGGTGAAGGAAGGATCCTGCTTGTCGCCGCCTGCGGTCGCCGACGTAGCGTCGGGTACGGTGGTGGTGGTCTTTGGACCTTGGACACCAGCATCGTCTCCAGGGACAGGCATGGCGGCAGCCTCCTTTTCGGTGGCAGAGGAGAGGGCGGCAGGACCGCTGGGGGTATGCTCGGTTCTGGTGGTGGTGGTAGCTGCGGAGGCGGAAGGAGCCGCCTTTTCGAGTTGCTTTCCCAGAGAACGGTCGAGCTGAGAGAGATAGCCCTTGAATTTGGTAGAGAGGCCGTGCTTGTTGTCAAGCTCGATGGCACGCTTTGTGATCTCGTCCGAAATAGTGTAGCCGTGGGCGAGGTACTCGGCAACAATGGCGGTCTTTGGCTTGTCCTCTTGACCAAGAGGCTGTGCATCATCGTGGTGGACGGCGGCGCCAGCGGCGGTAGCAGAAGCGGAGGCGGAAGCGTCGCCGGCGAGCGAGACGGAGAGATGTGCGCCATCAAGCGCGCTGCCGTGAAGCATCACTGCCGTACTAGCAGCGCTGGGCTTAGCGAACTCGATGAGAGCCTTTTGGTGAGTCGCGCCGTCATCGGTGAGGTCGAGCTTTGTGATGGAACCGCAAAAGCTGAAAAAGTCGTCGATCTGCTTCTTGGCTGTGGTTTTGTTGATGCCCGACACGACGACGGAGGATACTGGAGCTTGAGATGCCATGATGGGATTTGTCTGGCAGCAGTGCCCGTACTGACAAGATCCAGTGCGAGGCGAGACGATATGGTGCGAGTCGGGGAAGAAAGGTCGAAGAAGAGGTGGGATCAAGTCCAGCTTGCACCGCTTCGGAAGAGTGTGTAAGAGTGGCTTCAGGGGGGCAGGTAAGAAATCAAGGCGGAACAGCTACTGTACGTCAGGCTGTGGGGGAAAGTAATGAGTTGCGATCAGGAGAGGAAGTGGGTTACACGAATAGATCGAGTGTCTGAGCAGTGAAGACAAGTTTCCTACTGCGTGTCTGTGCGAGCGTGTGCAAAGAAATGCATGTGTGCTGTCAGAGAAGAGAGCCATCGGCGTGTTACTTTGAGAGACGCTTGAGATTTTTCGTGACTGACGTGCCATGTCAAATCGGCAGAAGACGCGCGCCGCATCTGGTTAAGTCGTGCGAGACTTTGATGAGGCTGTAGTGTGAGAAAGTAGCGACTCGACATTTTAGGGAGAAAAAGGTTCAGTCGGAAAAACTCGCTGCGTTCTTGCCGAGCGCGTCTCTGTCATGCCTCGTCCTCGTGTAGCCAGAACAATGTGGTCATGACTGAGAATCTGTGTTTGTACGCCGATGAGGAAAATATCCGCTCGGCGAACGCGCTTCTGAGTTATCGATCCGGTTGCGGAGATGGACATGTGCTGCTGCATTCGATGGCTCTGCTAATCAGGTGCTACCTTAATTGGCGGAACATCCATTGCGGTCCCCGTCGCATTCGATTCCTATTCCGACCTCGCCTTGCTGTACATGCGAGGCTCGACTGGACAGATTTGCTCAACCGATTTGGGCGAGAAGGGGAAGGCTTGTGGTTGGAGCAAGCTACAGTATGTCTTGGCTTGTGGATGAGGTGGACCGTGTGCCGTTCCGACTTTGTGCGATTCGAGATTCGGGCAGGAAAGCGACCAGAGCAGCTGATCAGGGATGACGTTGAAGTCTTGTCCGTTATACAGTGATACTGTACACATTCGAGAGACAATCGAGCCTGTTCCTGAGCGGTGTTTGGAGCGGCAGTCAGAACGCAATCATGAAACACTGTCAATGGAGCCGCCAAGCTCTGATTTCCCAACACTGAGATTGCGCACGCTCTACGCGATGACACCATGCAGGGCTGAGTCGGGATCCAATCAAGACTGTGCACCGCAAACTCGCCTCTGCCACTCACGAGGCGGAGTTGGCCGTTGGATAAACTGAAAAGGCATGAATGTTACTGCTAGATCGCTCGAAAGGCACAGAATTGCCGTAGTGACCCCTAGCCGCCTGCAGTGGTCTAGGTACATTGCTTCCGATTTCTCGGACGTGGCTTTGGATCGCTCTCCGAACTTTCATCAGGGACCGTCGATTGACGTTCCCTCGCTTGCACCTCGGCATGTCCGAGAAGATCAACTTTCCAAAGGACAATTGCAAGCTGTCGAAAAAAAAACTGAAAGAAACCACAACCGAAAAAGGCGGTGCCGAATGGAAAGACGCGAAAAAGCCGATTGAAGAGCCAAAGCGAATTGACTGCGATCCAAGATGGCGAAATCGCACTTTCCCATGTGTCTCTAAGCGAGCGCATTCGTAGGCGAGATCTTGCTTCGACGCAGACCTCGATGGATTCCATCCGATCAGGACCTGTGAAAGTACGGTGATTCCTTAGTTGTGCCTGTCGCAAGTACAGTGCGATGAACCTCAAACAAAGCTCGCTCCGATGATTGACTCGGCAAAGTGCCGATGGATATTGCCACTCCGCAGGGAACGTTGACTGCCAAGCTCAAATCGTTTCGCCATCCACTTGGACACATGGCAGAACGCGCCAATCCGGCCCTGCGCTCGCTCGAGCTGGCCCATTGATGCTTCGCGCCGCAGTGCCTGCGATTGGGTTCGCATTGCACCGTCGTCTCTTCGAGCCTAGCTTTACGCAACCGTGGCCCATGTACGCGTGTACCAGATGGCTATTGGGTCAGGTCCAAGTTCACCTGCCAATTCTCCTCGGATCTGCGCATCACGCTATTGGTCAGTGCCTTGCCTCGACGATTTCACTGCGAATCGCTCACGGGACTGAGCGACGAAAACGCTTCCAAACAGCCTGCGTACTCAATACACAGACAATCTTGTTCTGTCATGTCGATCAGTCCTGATTGTAGCTCGGCTGACGTCAAAATGGTCTGATGGCTTTGATATCTCGCTAGTGCGTGCACCTATTTTGATCCGACACGATCGGCCGCCGTCTTCAATTGTCATGGAGCTTGGCCGCTCAGCTTGGTACTGTTCGGCGCTCAGATTCCGTAATTCGCTTTTTGTGGGAATCGCAAACAATGCGACGAGATTCAGAGGCGGACTCTGAAATATCAATAGCTTTGTAGTCAGCGGACATCGAAGCAAGCTTCAGACCGAAAATAGCTGGAACGCTGCCACGTTGTGAGCTGGTCGTCAGCTACCTGTATTTGCCTTTCCTCGCATTTTCACTCTTCAGCCGTCCAGCTTGCTTTCAGCTGGCTCATTAGGGCCCCTTTGCCATCTTTCAGCACCGCGTGACGGCTCTCTGTCTACTGTAGCTCGGATCCGTGAATACGTAGCTCTCTGGATACAGTTTGCCTTGCTGCGGTACACTCGTACCCTGCAAGCACGCGCTGGCAGCAGGGCACACGGGCCTGCAGTTGCCACTTAGGCCATCAATTTACAGCTCGGATCGTTGACATCAAGGTCATCCCCGACTATCGTTCAACACTTTATCCGCGAAATGGGTCTTCAGAGCCATGTTCAGGGCCATGCCATGCTTGCCGAGCGCCGGCGAAGCATTGCTCCGATTCTGCATCTCTTTAGACTGTTTCATGCGATTTCCGCGCCTCGCTGGTTGGCCATCGCGTGCCAGTCACGGCTCCTTCACTTTTCGACGTGCTAGCTTTTGGCTGCTTCGTCTTGTCATATTGAGAACGAAAGGGATTCACACTACATGCTTAACCAATCATCCGAGCTGACTATACAGACCATCCGACGGGATCGCGGTTTTGGAGTGGCGCTGTGTCCTCTGTTTGATGTGGTCTGTCATCGCTTAATTTGGCCGCGGAAATACAAGAAGGCGGAGAGAAGCAGGGGAAAATAATGTAAAAAGAAAAAGCATTGGGACTCCGCTTGTACTAACAGCATCACCATCCCTGGCAGCACTCAAGTCACCAGAATCGTATTTGTGCGAGCCGCTTTCCTTACGAGTAGCGAGTTTGATTGGAGCCTCATCACTGTCCTTTCTTGTTCTGCCGATCCGATATAACCACCTGGCTTGAGCCCCAAGACAATCGGCCATTGTTGTCGAATCCAGACCAATCCTATTGTGGACGATAGGAATTACTGTATCATGAGATCAGCTGTCGAGCTATCAGCCCATCCGACCGCCATCCCTGCCAAAGCTTCCCTGTGCACAGTGCAGCGGCATGGATACGACAGCTGCATAATGTCGGCCTCTATTTCGATGGAAGCATATTGTCGCAGAGCGAGAATCCATGCGTGCTTGTTCCGCCTCATCAATACAGGAGTCTGATCCCAATTTCGTATGATGTTTCGCGATTCCGGTCTCGCATAAACAGACGTTGATATTGCCCTTTTCTGCGTTTCTTTCCGGTCTCCGATCGGTTCTCCGCTCATAGCCACACCGCCCATTTTGCCGCTCCCTCTTTGCGCCTCTGCTCGACTCAGCTGAGCCATCCTTGCAATCCGCCCGTCTTCCGGAAAATTGCCAACTGCTACCTTTCACCTTTGGCCCTCAGTCAACTTTATCCTGAGACGCTTGCTTGCTTGACCGTCGCATTTGACACTCCGACAGGCACTGTTCGTGCCTGCGATACGGCATGGCCCTCTTGACTTTCGTCTGGCGTAGATGACGATGCCTGCTTCGTTTCATTGCGAAACAGATACAGTAGTTCGCTGCTTTTCAGCTACAGTCTTCGTGCATCATCAAGTGCCCCACCCAGCAATCTCACGCTGCAGCACCGTCGCATGGCTCACCCGAGGCTCGCATCCGGTCTGTGTCATTGTTCGGTAGAGGCTGCTGGTCTCTCTGATTCCATGGGGAATGCGCCTAAATCCTTTTTATTTATCTTGTTTCCTTCTGTTCCTGCTCCATTTCCTCTCACTTGGCAGGCTGTACGAGAGAGGGACCCTCACCTTGGACGATCCGTTGCTTTGCGCTATCGTTCATCGCAACGCATGAGTAGCTCTGTCGCAACGTTGGATGTAGCGCCCTCCATATTTCGTGTTCTTGTAAATCGTGTGGAAAAACCTTCCGTCGCCGGGTTCACCGTTGCCTTCTTTTCTCAGGTACCATCGTCTTCTGGCGCCTTGTATCGCTGTCAAGTGTCCCAAGGGATCGTCCTCGTCCGTTCGAGATCCGCTCGCTCAATGCAGCTTGATCTTGGACACACCTCTGCTTGTCCTCCGTTGTACCTTGTCCTTCCCTGCTTCCGAGCTTCTACTTGTATATTCTGACTTTGGCTTCTACTACGTCGCTCCTTTGCACGGCTCGACTATCATACTTCAAGCCCCCTCCCCTGTACTCAGCTTCACCGACCTGTTGACTCTTGTTCCGGATCATTCTCCTTGGCCTGCAAGGTGGCCGAAACTCCATTTTTCCGCTCCCATTGTGACCACACTCGTCTTGACGAAAGCTCGGCCATCGCCGCGTTATTGCGCATTCGAAGCTCGCATCGAAAATCATGCATGCCATTCTCCTTACCATGGAACATCCCCTGCCCAGCATGGCATAGTTAGTCCTTTGTCATCCACGGTTGAAAGCTTCTCACTCCTTGTTTATTAACCACCATCGCTACCTTGCTCGAAGGTTCCGATCGAAGAGCTGCCCGCCCTTTCTTCCCGCCACCCTGCTCTGGCCTCCATCTTTCCTGTTCCGCCGCATCTCGCCTATTGCGACGTTTCTTCGCATTGCGGCGTTCATATTGTCCGACACTCGCTAGGGTAGTCCCTTATAACCACAGAGGTTCCGCCTGCGTCCTCCATTTTTGTTCCCTGGCAGCAGTGTGCAGGCAAGACGACCAAAAATTGAATGCAAGCTCCTCTGCACCACATCGACAATATCGCTATACAGAGCTTTTCAACGACATTTCATTCTCTGCATTTCTTCACGTTCTAGACTCCGTTCCGTCGACAACTCAGCTGCGACCTTCACGTAAGAGCCTCTTCGCTCAACTTCCGTGTTGCTCCTTCTAGCCGCTCCCAATAAGACAGTTCATCCTAGTTTGCGGCTCTTTCATCCGCGCACGAGCCTTGCGAACCGATCCAGAGAGCTTGTCTTCTATAGCGACACTTGATCGGACAGCCTAATCAAAGCCTGGCTCACGCCTGCTGTCGACAGGCCAGATTCATGAGCGGCTTCTGACGCTCGAGGCGCATGCGGGCATCATCGAAGCTGCAATCAATACTCATTCAGCGCAACCCTTAGTCGTACTCACAACGATCGCTTGATCATTCGCTACCCGACACAATCAGCATCTCCATAAAATAGACAAGTCAGGGGAGGCGGTTGCTCTACCTGCTTCCCTCCTTGGCACTTTACCTCCAGCTCGCCTGATTCAAGACGAACAACATTCAGTAACATGTCGGAAGATGTGCGCGAAAACCTTGCCTCTTCGCCTTGCAGGCAAAACACCGTCGAGGAGCAATTCATTCCCGTCACCTCTTCGACATCGTCTAGGTCGCCAGCCGATAGCATCGTCGATGTATCGATTGTCCACAAAATGTTCTACCCTTGCTTCGGCAAAGTCGATGTCAAGTCCTACATAGATGCGCGCTTGTATGGCTTTAGCTTCCAGCGTCTGCACGATGAATGGGTCGTCCTTGGTAAGCCTCGCATCGACACAAGGCACTGGCCTCACATGCCTGGACATCTGGGCCTGCCGACATCTCCAGAGGACTTTCTACGCGTGGCCGGGTACTACGATACCAAAATCTACGAGCAGGTGCTGCTCGAAGCGCAGGGAAAACCAGCCGTTCGCGACCGACCCCTCGACGACTATTTCGGGTCCATGGTCATGGCGGCAGCCATTGCCAAAGCCGACTTTGGCGCCTACCGCCTCTTGCAGGATCGACCTTCCGTCGAGGAAGCGGCGGTTGAGCACATGTGGTATCAGACCTTCACGCTGGTCTTGCAAGAGTCCATCCGCTATTTTGTGAGCGAACGGACGGTTTGCGATCGGCTTGGACCGCATCGATGCGTCGTTCCACTTCTCTTCGGTCAGGCGTACTCAATGTCGATGCCGACCCTGTTGGAAGCCTTGACGTTCCAGATGCAGATCCTGAAAAACGTCTTTCCCAATTTTGGAGAGCACTTCAGCCGCTGCGCAGCAGCACGACCACGAGAAGCCATTCAAGCATCATTAGTGGTCACAAGTTCGTCTGGAGGCCAAGAGAACACCAGAGCTGAAAAGAATCCTGGCTTTGTCGAACATGCGAGCGCATTCGGGCTCGATCCTTCAAAGAGCGACCGTACAAGAACCGAATCCTCGCATCAGAGATCGCACGACTCGACGGCGGCAGGTGATGCTGCGCGACAGCAAGAGATGCTGCTGTTGCAACTCAGCCGGCCGCTGACATCTATCTTTCTTCCAGACGAGCTGAAGGGACGCAAAGACCTATTCGCGGGTGCTGTCAACCCGGCAATTCGGTGTGATGTTGCGTTCGACAAAGTGGTGAGCTTCATCCACTCAAGATTGACAGGCTCGACCTCGACCTCGACCTCCTCAGCGTCCACCCCAGCATCTTCGACGACGACGACAGCAGCCCCTTTGCACAGCACACACACGACGAGCGGTGTCTCTTCGAACGCCTCCATGGCGTCATCAGACGCTGAATGGCAGAAGCAAGGACGCCGAGAAGCGAACGAAGTGTCAAGCGGGATTGTCGGGCACGACATTGACTCTAGCAACTTGGTACTTCGACCGTTGCAGTCGAGCGTTTCGTGGAGTGAAGGCGGACCGATCCGGTCGCCATCCGAAGATGGCAGCATGATCACTCCAGAGGAGGCCGTCGCTATGCGTTCGGGAGGAAGGGGGCAAAGCGCCTCGTCCCACGCCCATTTCAGCTCTCTGCCGACGACGCCCACTGAAACGCTTGCTCAAGCCTCGTTCTTGCAAGCGCAAGATGGATCCCAAGCATACCTGGATCGGAGAACGTACGGTTTAGCGGCTGGTCCCCTTACGATGACGCCGAGCTCGGATCCCGACTCGCGTAAGCGTACTCGTGCGGAGCAGAACCGCGAAAAGATGAAAGCGTATCATCGCAGAGTCATGCAGCAGAGGGAGGCGCTAAGCACAGTGCTTTCGGACATGACGACCAATGTTGGCTCTCTACCTGGAGGAGCGATGAGGCTGGGCACAAGTCCGGTGATCGGCTCTGCATCGACGGGTGTGTCCGAGGATGCAGCGATAGGGGCGAGTTCAGGTTCGATCGGTCGCAGCACCCAAGAGTCAAGTTGGTCGGTCTCGCTTCGTAATAAGCAGAAACAAGAATCGAAAGCGAGGCTACGGAAACGCGAAATCGACCAGGTTCACGAATTGGGTTTGTATGCCAGCTACGTGACGGCGACGCTTGTGCGACCTTCTGGATTGGAGGGCTCGGGTGCAGCGAGGAGCGGATCTGACCAGCACGGAAGGACAGGCGTAAGCACGGTGGAAGACGAGCAGAGTGGACAAGCAACATGGTGGCGAAAGCTGGACGCCGAGCAAGTTTCGGAAGCGGATCTATTCATGTCGCACGCTATCCTGCGTGTCTTTCTGCGTCACCGGTCGGAGTGGATTGCGCTCATCTCTGCCGAGCAGAGGCTGGCAAGCGAAATATCCAAGCTTTCTCCCACCACGGAAGAAGCCACCCTGTCGAGAGGAATAGGAGCAGCTGGCAGCGATGACAGTGGCGGTAGCAAGAGCATCAAAGGGCTGCTTGACTGGATGTCGACGGAGGAGCGCGCCGGAAGGATGGCCTTTCCAGCAACAGAGCCGACGTCGATGAGAGCTGCAGCTTCGCCTTACGACGTGTTGCACTCACGAGTGGGTTTGAATCCGACGAGCACGTTGATGTCTCCTAGCATGGCGGGAGCCCCGCGCGCGGCGGCGCCAACAGCTACTGCGCAGCAGTACGAGCGACTAGGCGAATACGTGCAGCAGAGTTACACGCCAGCTGGGACGGTGCTCCTATCTCCGAGCTCCTCGGATTACGGAGTGGCCATATCACCTTCTGGTGTCACTCGACCGATGGGTGGAGAGGAGGGAGGAGACTATTTCAATCTAGATCGGAGGCGATACCAGGGACGACATTCGCATGGAAGGGATGCTGAAGCATTGATGCTGCCGGTGCCAGGCCTAAGTGGTCATGGCGGAGCGGATCACCTGAACGTTTCGAGTGGATCGCGAATGTCTGTGGCTGCACTACAACGCAGTCCTGGAGCCGAAGTCGCGATGGCTGTACCCAGTGTGCTCCAGACGAGTGGCGGCTACGGCCACGGAATCTCGTCAAGCCAAGATATGGACGAGCAGGGTCGAATGAGGCTGCAAGGCTTTGGTCGACAGACGCACGTAGCGGGTCAGCCAGCGTTCCCGATGGAAAATCCGCAATTACGCGTGTCGACGCATTACGACGGCCGCCCCTATGGCGCGCCGATGATGCAGGAAGCTTCTGATGCGAGAATCTCGCAAGGATCCGGCATGTACTATGCGCAGCCGCTGGATACGCCTTCGTTTGGCTATTCATCGTCTCTGCCGTCGCAAAGCGGATCACAATTGCAGGCGCAACAAGCGCACGGCTTCCAAGGTGCAGGGGGATTGCCGTCCATGTTGCATCAGCAGCAGTACAGATCGACTCAGCCGACTTCGCCAAATTACCCCGCCAATACGTCAAATACTTACGATCAGCAGGGTTCTTACGGTGGAGGGCAGTGATAGCAAAACGGCACGTTGGCATCGACACTCTCATAAGGGGAAAAGATGGGCGCCGCCAGCGACTAGTCCCGTTTCCCAGGAGGTCCGAGGTCCGCAAAACAAGATTGCGAACCGAAAGTATAGTAGTATGAAGACACCACAGTAACGGGGTTCTGAGAAACAGTCCGACCGGGCAGGGTGAGGTTCCGAGCAACTACAGCAAGACTAACGAATGTGCGAATTGCCCGTAGCCTCCAATGTGGATAGCAAGAAGAAGCGTTTGGGTCAGAAGCACAAAGAATCGACGGCTGAGCAATCCAGAATGTCGGTGATGGCGGAGGAGCCCGACTGGCATGTCACGTAGCGCAAAGCCCATGCTAACAGCATTGCTATCGAAATGGCGACGGCGAGTCCAAAGCAGACAGAAGAGCGAGACAGAGAAATCAATGTTCGACCGAAGAGATCCGATGTTGTTTGCCCATCCTCACTGGATTTTCACGAAAAGGGAGGCATGACATCTCGAATGCATTTGATTGGCTGAAATATCAGGCATTTGGCACCAAACAAAAAAAGTGGGGCAGAGCGAAGAGCCGAGCGCGGCGCAAATGGGCGGTGGTGACTCGAAAAACCCGCACTTTTCTGCAATGTTAGATCTCTGCCCACTCAAAGACATCCTCTCGATGTGAAAGGTTCGTCAACTCCGATGAAAAGACAACCAACTGCTTCGAGAAGCCTGAGAAAGGCTGTCCTCGTATTGACACTGGCAGCCGGTGGGTCGTCTGGGTTGGTGGGTGTGGATGGCGCTGGCAATAGCAAGAGGGTGGGGTTCTGGAAAAGCTGATGATGGCTCTGTTGCGTATTTTCGTAGTTGAAGCAGACTGATGCATTTCCGGTTGAATCCTAATTCCAGAAGAAATGCCGTGCAACTTGCAATGGGCACCACGTCAGTCTGCTTGCGCTGTTGTTCCCGCCCAGAGTGGCGCAAAGTCAAGACACAGAACCAACGGTGTGTAGAGACATGTTGGTCACGTTTTTCAAATAGACTGACATGACCATCTCTTCCTCCTTCCACCATCCTCTGCCCCCCGTTTGCCCTTCTTCCCTTGCAAAGATGGCACCCAAAACTTTGTACGAAAAGATCTTTGACTCACACCTCGTTCACGAGGAAGCAGATGGCACCTGCCTCATCTACATCGATCGTCATCTTGTTCACGAGGTCACTTCGCCACAGGCTTTCGAAGGTCTCCGCAATGCCAACCGCAAAGTTCGCAGAACCGACTGCACTCTTGCTACTGTAGACCACAACATCCCCACCGCCTCGCGCAAGGCCTACCGCGACACCAAGTCCTTTGTCGAGCAGGCCGATTCCAGAACCCAGTGTCTGACGCTCGAGGAAAACGTAAAGGCGTTCGGCCTCACTTTCTTTGGTCTCTCGGACAACCGTCAGGGTATCGTGCACATTATCGGTCCCGAGCAGGGCTTCACTCTTCCTGGTGCCACGATCGTCTGTGGTGACTCGCACACTTCCACCCACGGTGCCTTTGGCGCTCTCGCTTTCGGTATCGGCACTTCCGAGGTTGAGCATGTGCTTGCTACCCAGACCCTCCTTCAGAAGCGCGCCAAGAACATGTTGATTCAGGTCGACGGCGAGCTTTCCGAAGGTGTCACCTCGAAAGACATTATCCTCCACATCATCGGTCTCATCGGTACCGCCGGTGGTACCGGCCACGTCATCGAGTACGCCGGGTCCACCATCCGCTCGCTCTCGATGGAGGCGCGAATGTCGATCTGCAACATGTCGATCGAGGCGGGTGCTCGTGCCGGTGTCATTGCCCCCGACGAGATCACCTACGAATACATCAAGGGTCGTCCGCTTGCACCCAAGCAGGGTGAGGCATGGGACCAGGCTCTCGCTTACTGGAAGTCGCTCCCCAGCGACCAAGGCGCCAAGTACGACACGGTCATCAAGATCGCTGCCAAAGACATTCCTCCCACCGTCACTTGGGGTACCTCGCCTCAAGACGTTGTTGCCATTACCGGCACGGTCCCCGATCCCAAGAAGGCCTCCAACGATGCCGAGGCCAAAGCCTGGACGCGCGCGCTGGAATACATGGGTCTCGAAGCCGGCACACCCATGGAAAAGATCAAGATCGACAAGGTCTTTATTGGATCGTGCACCAATGCACGAATCGAGGATCTTCGCGCCGCCGCACGCGTCCTCCATGGACGCAAAGTCGCCGAGGGACTCTACTGCATGCTTGTCCCCGGATCCGGTCTGGTCAAGAAGCAGGCCGAGGCCGAAGGCTTGGACAAGATCTTCCAAGCGGCTGGCTTCGACTGGCGCGAAGCCGGTTGCTCCATGTGTCTGGGTATGAATCCGGATCAGCTTGCACCGGGCGAACGATGCGCTTCCACCTCGAACCGAAACTTTGAAGGCAGACAGGGCGCAGGTGGACGCACCCACTTGATGTCGCCAGCTATGGCGGCGGCTTGTGCCGTGACGGGCTACCTGACCGATGTTCGCAAAGTCGTCGGCGACTCGGCTGCCAAAGTGGGCAGCGAGGCTGGTAAACCGGCTTTCGAAATCCAAGTCTCGGATGCCAAGTCGTATCTTGTCGATGCCACGCCTGCACCTGCGCCCACCAACGTCGCCGCCGCCGCTTCCACCGACGAAGACGCGATCCGCGATATCCCGCCTTCGCAAATCTCGACGGCGGGCGGAGGAATGGAAAAGTTTACCAAACTCACCGGGATCGCCGCGCCGCTGGAACGATCCAATGTGGATACGGATCTGATCATCCCCAAGCAGTTCCTCAAGACGATCAAACGGACGGGACTGGGATCGGCTCTCTTCTGGCCGATCCGCTACGATGCCAAGACGGGCGAAGCGGATGCCTCGTTTGTGCTGAATCAAAAACCGTTTGATCAGGCCAAGATCCTGGTGGTGACCGGACCCAATTTCGGGTGTGGATCGTCGAGGGAGCATGCCGCTTGGTCTTTGCTCGACTTTGGAATCCGCGCCGTGATCGCCGAGTCGTTTGGCGACATCTTCCGCAACAACTTGACCAAGAACGGCCAGCTTCCGGTCGTCTTGAAAAAGGACGAGATCCGACGTTTGACGGAAGATGTCAAGGAGGGCAAGGAATTGACGGTGGATTTGGAGGAGCAGGTGGTGATCACCGCGGATGGACGCGAAAAGTTCCGCTTTGAAACGCCCGAATTCACCCGTCACTGTTTGATCCATGGCTTGGACGACATCGCACTGACTCTGCAGAAGGATCAACAGATCGGAGCCTTTGAACAGAAGAGATCCAAACACACTCCTTGGTTGGACGGCTTCGGTTACAACGCACAAGGCGCAGGCGCAAAACTCATCGACTCGGCCAAATCCCTCGTCAACAAGCTCGCCCCAACAGAGTGGTAGTCCCCCATCGCTTTCCCAGTCTCTATGCAGCCTTCTCGTTTCATTCCTGAGTCGTTGTAGTTTTTCAACCTTTGTTCGATTTGGATTCTCATGAAACAAAACAAAACAAAAAAAAGTGTCGGTCAGGATGTTCATTGTGGTCCCAAGAATCGTTTCCGTCAACCATGTGTGAATGAGTCTCACTCGACAATCATACACGCTCAAGAAAGGCAAGCTAGCATTTCCTCCTCACCAGCCCGGCGCCCAGATGACTCAAGTTCAGTCGTCTCTTTGCAACTCCTGCATCCTGACCAGATCGGCATAAACGCCGTTGCTCTGCAAAAGCTCCTGATGTTCGCCTTGCTCTTGCACCTTTCCATCCTTCAACACGTAGATCCGATCGGCTCGGCTGATGGTGCTTAACCGATGGGCGATGGCGATCGTCGTTCGACCAGCGGCCGCTTTATCGAGCGCTTCTTGAACCACTTTTTCGCTATCGCTATCCAAAGCGGAGGTTGCTTCATCCAATAACAAGATCCTAGGATTCCGTATCAATGCTCTGGCAATCGCAATCCTTTGCTTCTGCCCACCCGACAATTGCGTCCCTTTGCCTCCCACTTGCGTATCCCATTTATCCGGCAACGATTCGATAAAGGCCAAAATATTCGCAGAGGCAGCCGCACTTCGCAATTCATCCATCGTGATCGAATCGGCATCTTCAAACGCTCCCAAGCGAATATTGAATTCGATGCTTCCATCATACAACGTAGGCTCCTGCGAAACCAACGCCATATGTTTGCGAATCTCTCGCAAATTCAGCGAAGAAATCTCCCGTCCATCGATCAAAATCTTGCCAGACAGCGTATCGTAGAACCTCTGGATCAGCTGAATCGTCGTGCTCTTGCCGCAACCCGATGCACCAACAAGCGCAACATACGTTCCTGGCTTGACCTCAATATCCAATCCCCTCAACACCCTCACCGACGGTCGAGTCGGATACCTGAAATGCACACCTTCCAGCTTGACGTGGCCCTCAACGTTCTCCAAAACCTCGCCTTCGTCACTGGTGACATCGATCTCCGGAACCATGTCCAACAACTTGATCGAGTCCCAGGCGGCCGTCTTGGCATTGGAAATGTCTGGAACAAACGAAAAGGCATTGGAAGCCTGAATCGATCCAAACACCACCGCGGTGAGAATGGTAAAGTATTGCCCCGACGTATATTCGCCACTGATCAGCAGCTGAGATCCGTACCAGAAGCCGAGACCGATGATCCAGAATTGCAATGCTTGCGAAATTGCATAGAGGAAATTGCCGTAAAAGGCCGTATTCCTCGAGATCTGACTGGGAGCATCCAGTTCTCGTCGGTAGATTTCCAAGCAATCTTCTTCTCGTGTCAAGGAGGCTACGACACGCATAGCTCCTGCCGCCTCGCACGCTTTCGCCGCTGACCCTTCGTAGGCTTTCTTGATTCTCGCATCCTTCAACACCACCAGCTGCAAACGGACGAATCCTGCAGAGAGCGTCAACGGAATACAAGCAATCACGACCAGCGACAACTTCCATCCATTGGCAAGCGCAATGATCGCACCGGTCACCAGCGTCGATATCGACTGGATAATGGTTCCCAATGTCACACCCACCAACCCGTTGATCTTTTGCGAATTATCCGCCAGCGAGTTGCTGAGAGCTCCTGAAGAATGTGCGTCTTGATCGTGGTACGAGACGTCGGCGCGCAGATAGGCAAAGAGGGACATGCGTCGAATGCGTTCCATGAGCACAGAGGACGCCTTCATCAACGTGTACGTCTGGATCGAGATGGCGAGTGTGCAGAGGATGGCAATGACGAAAAAGTAGAGCGCCCAATGGTTGGCCGAGTGAAGCATGATACTTCGCGTTGGTTCTGGACATGGACCACCTCCGATAGCACTGCACAGCGAGAAGTTTTGCAGGGCGTGACCAAAGAGAATCGAAAAGCATGGGTAGGCAGCACCGGAGCAGATCGAGGCAATGACGCCGGGAAGGTAAAGCGTCAGTACGTGATCATGATTGATCTTGGCCAAGCGGTAGAGCAAGTAGAAAATGCTGGGGATCTTTTCTTGCTCTTTATCCTTTGCCGCTTGTTCCCGTTGACGTTGCTGTAGAATGGCGCTGGCAACGCTCTGACGGGTGGCGCTCTTCTCCAGTCCAGCGGGCATCTCGGCCTTGGCTTCCTGTCGAACCGCAGCTTTTTCAGTGTCGGTTACAGCGACAGGGACTTTGGCATTGGACGGGATAAATTTGCCCGTTTTTGCCTCATCGTCATCGTCGTCCGTGACGCCTTCCTCGATGATCTTGTTGCCAACCTTGGCACGGATCTTTTGCGCGTCGACGAGTTGAGCATAGGCGCCGTTGAGCTCGAGCAGCTCGTCGTGTCTGCCGGTCTCGAGGATGATGCCCTTGCCCATGACGACGATCTTGTCGGCGTTCTTGATGGTGGAGAGACGATGAGCGATGGTGATCGTGGTTCTATTCTGACTGGCTTGCTCTAGGGCATCTTGCACGACGGCTTCGGATTGAGTGTCGAGGGCCGAAGTGGCCTCATCGAGCAACAAGATGCTAGGGTTCTTGACGATAGCTCTGGCGATGGCAATGCGTTGCTTCTGACCGCCTGAAAGCAGAAATCCTCTTTCACCGACCATGGTATCGTATCCGTCGGGAAGTTGAGAGATGAAGCCGTGCGCGTTGGCCATCTTGGCAGCGTCGACGATGAGTTGCTCTTGCTCTTGTTGCGAGATGTGTTGGAAGGGAGTATTGATGAGGCCATGAGCAATGTTGGCGCGGATGGTGGTGGAAAAGAGAGTTGGCTCCTGACTTACGAGGCCAATCTGAGTGCGAAGCCATTTGAGGTTGAGGTCTCGCAAATCGACACCGTCCAGGAAAGCTGCACCTGCATCGGGGTCGTAGAAGCGCTCGACGAGCGAGACAATGGTACTCTTGCCCGATCCGGATGCGCCGACGAGGGCTGTCACCTTACCGGCAGGCACCCGGAGGGAGAAGGACTCGAGAACAGGGACGTCAGGTCGAGCAGGGTAGCTAAAGTCGATGTCCCTGAACTCGAGATGGCCTTGACAGGCATCGGGACGCAGGCCGCTGGGATCTGAGCTGTCGATGGGTGGGACGCGGTCGATGGTCTCAAACACTTTGGCACCGGCAGCAAAGGCGTACGAGAGGGCTTGCATGTTGGGCGCCATCATGGCCATGGAGAAGGCGCCGATGAGGATGGAGAGGATGACGTTCATGACGGTGCCGGATGCAATGCGACCGCTGGCAAGCAGCTTGGCGCCAAAGTAAAAAGCAAGCGCATAGCCACTGTAGATGACGAAGAAAAAGACACCCATGCCAATGCCTTGAAAGAGAGATCGCTTGATGCCGAAGCGGGTTGCTTGGCGATTGCTTTGGTCGTAGAGATCGACGAGGTTGTCCTCGATACCGAAAGCCTTTGCGGTGCGGAGGGTGGCGAGAGCCTCTTCAGCGATGGAAGCGGCCTTGGAGACGCGGTCGAGCTCTGCCTGCTGGAGTTTGGCGGTGACGGCGTTCATGAGAGCGCCTGCAATGATGATGCAGGGGATCATGGAGCTGAGAGCCAGAGCAAGCTCCCAGGACTTTACATAGGCGACGATGAAACCGGTGACAAAGGCGCTGATGAACATGACCGACATGGGGATCTTGTCACTGATGCCCTCTTGTATGAGCTGAATGTCGGTCTGAATGCGGGTGGTGATCTCACCGGCACCGACGACATCAAAGTAGGCAATGTCTTGGCGGAGAATAGCTTGGAGGTATTTCTCGCGGATCCTTCTGGTGACGATCTGACCCGTGTAGACCCAAGCGGCCATGTAGATGTAGGTGGCGGCGAGCATGGCGACGCCGATGTAGACGAGGAAGAGAACGCCGTGGACGATTTCGCGGTCCAGATGAGCGCGTGCAGCAGGGATGTCACCGCCAAAGAGGAGAGCGTTGGAGTATTCCAAAAAGGCGGTGGTGAGACTGCCAAAGACGATGGTCATGAGCGGTTGTACAGCGCCTGCAGCAGCTGCAGCGATGAGGCCGATTAAGTTGAAGATATGATCCCAAGTGGTGGCGTAGCGGTAGAGTTGCTTGAAACCGACGCGTTCGACGGTAGCGCCGTCATCGGTGTTGTTCTTGTTGTTCCTTTTGCTGCTTTTTGATTTTGTGGTGGAGTCATCGCTCTGCTTGGCATCGGAACCGGATTGCGATGATGATGATGTGCTTCCCGTCTCGTGCTTGTCAGAGGTGTGAGCAGAGGGCGAAGCAGGTTTGGTTTTTGAGGTGGGGTCCATGGCGATCTGGACGTGGTCGGACCGTGGCGAAAGCTGTTGTTCAGTTGAAGGTGGGGACGGATGCGAGGCGTGCTGGTCGGAAGCATGTGGATGATCGACGACCTGGTGCTCGTCTTGATCGCCGTCGAGGACATGTGCGGGTTGTGGATCGCTAAGGATTGCTTGCTGAGCATCTTTTGCGCCAGAGTCGAGATGCGGTTCGAGACGAGAATCTTGGTGGTGCTGTTGCGAAGCCAGGTGGGGCGCAGGAGGCGGAGCTGTGACTTGGTCGAGTGCGCCAGGAATACCTTGTGGAGCCGCGTTGGCGGTGGTTGCGGCGGAGATGGCAGTCATGGTGGCAATCGTCATGGGACTGGTGTGGAATCCGTCGATGTCGTGTGAAGTTTCCGCGGGATATTGCGGTGTGTGATTTGCTACGATGACATTTGGCGGGGAGTTGGCCGAGAAAGCGGCGCGGTGAGGAGGTCAATAACGCTGATGGTGGTGGCGATGATGATGGCGACGACGACGAAGTTTGGACTGAGCTCGGGACACTGTGACTGTAGGCAAGGACGAAACAAGGTTGGGTGTACGACAGCAGTGTTACAACAATACTGTAACTCAGGGTTGTTTGCTGCTGCAGTGATTGACACGGAGCAGCTTGGCTGTTCTTGCAATGTGCTTCGGCCGTGGCTTACCCGAGACGAAAGAGTTGCAGGTACACACTGTGTGACAGAGTTAGACCCTGAGTGCCTGTCTAGAGTCGCCTTGCCGCTTTTGCTTTATTGATTTGTACTCGGCAACGCGCGCACTTTGCCTGCCTTGAATCTGATTTGAGATCACATTCATTTGCACACTCCCTCTGGTGAGCCCAAGGAGCAACCCAAAAGAACGCAATCACTGCCGTCGGCTCTCATACACAGATCCGTCCCTACCTTTCGAATCGAGACAGGGCTTGAAAGCAGAGCCTGGCCAACAGCCTTTCTTGGCGCTCTCAACCATACAAATCAAAGACTGCGCGCTCAAAACGCATTTGCGCCCATTCCGCGGATTTCAACACGGCAACGCCAAGCTCAAGAACAGCCAGCCCACTTCCACCAGCATGATTGATAAGAAACAGATGATTGCGAGGAGGAACAACGACACGAATACATGGACGGACAACGTGCAAGACAATAACTACGAAAGGAGAGGCGAGTCAACAACAACGAGACCAAAGAAAACGAGACGAGACATCTCGAATACGACTGGCATGATTCCAACAGATCAGGCTTCCAGGCCCTTGACTTCGTCTACCTGATCCCTGATCTCGGTCACACGCGACGTCGTCTTGTCGAACCAGTCAATCGCCAGATTCGCCGACGTCTGCTTGGCTTCCTGCTTCTCCACCTCGGCCCTTCGTTGTGCGATGGCCACACGGAAGCGCTCCTGCAGATCCCACGAAGCAAGACGCAACACCTTGCGAGTCTCGCGTCCTACTCGCGCAGAGTGCACCGCAGTGAAAGAGGCCTCTTCGCCTTGGCCTGTCGAGGCTGGTGCAGACGAAGACGACGACGGCGCAAGCGCTAGCAGAGCATCGCTGGTGCTGGATCGCAGCAACGTCCCCGACTGCAACCCAGACTTGATGCTACGACCAATGTTGCGCGGCACGCTGTTGGGCAGATCGTAGATGAAGTACACCACAAGACCGGTCGAGACCACCGCAAACACAGGTCCAGCCCATCGCCGAGCCGTAGGGTTGCCCACCAGGTCCGAAAGCCGTACAAAAGCGTCCACCGCCGTCTTGGCTCCCAGCGTCTTGCCGCCCATCAACGTCAGAGCACCCAATCCGAGCGACACCGACGAGACCAGGCTGAGCTCATCGCTGCTGCTCTTGTCTGCATTCTTGCCGCCCTTGCCTTGCGACAGACTGCCGCCAGTAACAACGGTAAAGTGATGGTAGGCATCGAAAAAGTCCGATGGCTGCACCTCGACCACCTGAGCACCCAAGCCCAAGCCGGCCAATCCAGGCATCGCTCGTCGCTTGGCAAACATGACATCTGGGTTGAAGATCCTCTGTCGCTTTTCGGCGTCATTCTCCGCAAGATGGGCCAAGCCGAGCTTCTGCACTCGGTCGACAGCTTGGGAAGCTGTACCGCGCGCCGTATCCTCGACCGAGCGCAGTGCAAGTTCGAGCGACGAGGTGAGCGCATGTCGCACCTCCTGCGCATACTCCCAAATGTTGAACAACCCTGGATAGGCTGGCAGCTGTACCGACTCGATGGCAGGTTGGCCGTTGCCGATCAGCTCAATCGCCGACGACAACTTGCGCTGGGCCTGTTGCATCACAGCAGTCACCGCCTCGTCTTCTTCGCCTTCGACCACCGACTCGAGCTTCTGTTGCGACGCTTGACAACGGGCGAGCTCGGGTCGTGCCACTTGGAGCGCCTTGGTGGCCTCGACAAGCTCAATCTGTGCCACCTGCGTGTTGATCTTGGCGAGGAAGGTAATGTCGGACAAGAGGCGTAGCATGTACGTCTTGGAAGGGAGCAGCTTCGACTTTGCGCGCTTAAGCAGCACAAAGTCGCGCAGAGCCGCTTCGAGGCGTGCAAAGGCTTGCAGACTCTCTATGCTGCGGCTGTCGACGAGCTGGCCACCTTGAACCTTGCGGCCGAGCTCCTCGGAAGGTGTGTCGGGGGCAGCGCTCGAGTCCGTGTGGGCATCAGCGCCAAAGACGGCCTGAGAATCGACAAAGTGGACCAGGTTGGCGGCGTCTTCGTAGGTGCGTGGACTGAGCTGGCGGATCTGATCGAGGACGAGCTTGCGGCACTTGTCCTTGTTCTTGATTGATTCAAACTTGTTGACAACGATGAAGACAAAAGCCTTGTCGTGGGATGCATTCCAGAGGAACTCCTTGGCGGAGAGGGTGAAATGGTTCTCTGCGCTGACGACAAAGACGACGACGTCAATCTCTTCCTGACGAGCAAAGAGGGCGGTGGTCTTGAGACTGTCGCGGTTGAGACCGGGCGCATCGATGAGAGCAATGTCGACGAGGCCATTCTTGAGCAGAGAGTCCTGGGTGGCGCGCGTGTCATGGGCGTAGCACTTGAGGATGGGGGCATCTTCGGGCGAGACCTCTTCGGCTTGGGCGACGATTTGCTCTACCTGATCGAGCGTGTGACGCGTAAAGGTCGAGTCGTCCTGGGAGTTGTATTTGGAGCCCGGGTTGAGCATGTGGACCTCTTCGACGTCGCTGTTGAGCTGCGAAGCGTCGAGCACTTCGCAGAAGACGGTGGTGCAAGGCTGCTGATCGGTGGGCATGAGGGGTCGGCGTAGCAAGGCATTGACGAAGGTGGACTTGCCGGCGTTGAGATCGCCAGTGACCAACACCTTGGATTGAGTGTCCGAGAGACGCTGCTTGAGGTTCTCAAGGTGACGTTCCGACTTTTGCATCCTGCCGTCGAGAAGCTGCGCGACGGAAGAGCGCTCCAAGGAACGGACAAGCGCCTGAGGGTTGGCAGCGACGGAGCCGACACGAAGGTCGAGTTTGAGTACGGACATGTCGGCGGATTCGTCTGCGTCGTCGTCATCGTTGAGGGCCGAAGCGGCGGATGGGCCACGAGCTGGGGTGCTGGGCAAACTAGCATGGCCGCCGGTAGTGTTGAGTCGCATCAAGGCAGGTGGTAGAGGGCGATGAGCGCCGTCGTGGGAGGAGTTGAGATCGACGTCGGCTTCCTCGAGACTGTGATTTTGTGAGTTGGACTGCGAACGCTTGTGTTGTTGAGAAAGTTGTTGACGCGACGAAGTACCGGCGGCGGAGGCATAATGGATGAGACGCTTATTGTTGTTGAAGTCGCGCAGGTCGGCGAGGAGGTGGCTGGTGGCATCGATAGCGCCAATGAGCCTGTCGCGCGATTCTTCAAACTCAGACTGATGCTGAGCAAAAGTTTGTTGCGCGTCCTGATGTGCGCGGACCTCGTCGATCTCGCGCTGCTTTGCTTTGAAGAGTTCGCCGCCGTTCGAGGGGGTCGATGAGGACTTGGTAGCAGGTGTGGAAGGCGAAGCGAGGGTGAGGCTATGCGAGTCGGACTCGTCCCAGGTTTGGGATCGAATCACCTTTTTGTGTGGCGTTGCATACTGCTGCGATGCAGAAGAGCTGTCCGCAGTCATTGTGATGCGGCTCAGAGTATACTCTGTTTGTGTGAATTTGGCAATGGACGAATATGGATGTATGTTACCAGCTGACGTGTAAAGGCTGAAGGTGGTGTGTGTAGCTGGTGACTGCTTTGAGTGAAGCTATGAATGAGACGTCGGGAAGGTGTCCAACGTAGCCATACGATGCTGAAAGTAGATGGCGAGAAGGACAGGTGGAAGAGGGTGACAATGATGACGATGATGGTGATGATGATGGCGTTGGAGATGGAAACGGAGATGGCGATTCTCTTGGAAATCAGGCTGATGACTTTGACTTTCTTTTCGCAATTGCACAGCGCGACGAGCAAAAGCCCAGCTGACCTGAAAGTGACTGACTGAGCTTAGACGCTGCCTGAAACTCGCCTTTCCGGTCTGTCCGATGAGAGTGGCTTGCTCAGCTGTTATTTACAATGAAACATTTTTTTTTCCCTCTTCTGCTGTGGGAGGGCGCGTCTGTCGGACTGGATCCGAAATTTGACTCGGCCGTCAACGGCGTTTTTTTTTTTCTATCGTCATCTTTTCTTCTTGATTTGACTGGTGAAGTGCCTTGTCAATAACAAGCGAAATGGCAGCTGGAATGTGCCAACCAAAACATCTACGCACAACAGAACAGAACCTTGGGGGCCTTGGCAAGCTGGCACTTGACCAAGAGGTCATTTGAGCCTCTGACGTCGTCGTAGGAGCAAAGAGTCTAACATCGGTACAAATTTATTCCATGCTATGAATCGGATCTCTGCCATAACGACGAGACGCAGACTCTCTCTTTCTCTTTTCGCACAGAGCAAAGTTGATCATGACTGAGTCAATGGCAGACACACGACCGGCAGTAGTGTGGGAGTGAGATGGGGTCTCAAGGTAGACTTGTGGATTACACGTAGTCGAAGAACTTCATCTCGATGTTGCTGGTCAGATCCTTGGCCTGACCCATGAGAGCCTGGAAGTCCTGGCCGGCACGGTGTTTCGAGGTAGCAACATCGCTGCCCTTGTTGTCGTATTGCTCAAACACAATGATGGTGGTGGGATCGTCGCGGCTGCGACCAGGAACGTATCCGTGGCAGTCGGGCTCCTCGTCCGAGTTGGCACGAGCAGCGACCTTCTTGAGCAGATCGACAATCTTGTCAGCCTCGGCAGCACCCTTGGCCTGGATGCTGTGGCAGGAGCAATGATGCGGTTCGTGAGATGGCAGCGACAACCAATTGGGGGTCAGCGCTGATTTCTGTGCAGGTATGAATCAAAAGTGTGCCATCAACATGTACTTACGTGACCCACATCATGAACTTGCCGGTAGGAGCAGACATTGTTGCTGTGATCTTTGGTACGCGCAGGTTGATACGATGAAGATCGTAAGCGGAGGTTCTTGGACAAGAGAAGCGTGGCGATGAAACAAAGCCACTACGTTATGTCCGACCTGTTCTCTCGAGCAACGACGGTTCGGATTCATTGCCGGAAGCCGTGCCCATCGTCGAGCGATTGAGTAGCCGATCCGCGCCCAAAAAGCTGCTCAGGAATGGAATGTCGGTGTAACAGTTTGATGCCGCGAATAAATTTTTACGACTTCTGGCTGCGAGGACATGCACAACGACGAAGCAATGCAGTCGGTCGAGCCCGTAAGTTACCATCAACGCCATGCATTCTCCGAGCAATGGCTTTCAGCAGCCATTGTGACGTGCACCATATCGACGAGTGTGCGGTACACCTTGATCAAACAACGGCAATTGTGTCGCAAGGAGAAAGAAGCTGTTCCGTCCTGCTCGGTGGTACGTTGAGGTCGTCGGAAGGAGATCGGTCGGATCATTCCAACATGCGGATTGGACATCAAAGTGGGGGTTGCTGTACGACGCAGCCTTTCCGTTTGTGCTTCTTGGCGGCTTCGATGCGGAGAAAGGAAGAGACGCCGTCTCAGCTGAGAGACAGAGTGTGTGAGAGAGAGAGTCGAGTGAATGCGAGTCAGAGTCGAGAAATTCGAAATCCAAAAAAAAAAGGAAAGAAAAGAAAAGAAAAGCGAATTTGAGTGAAATGCACCTCGAAAACGGCGCTGACTCGCGTTTCTGACAGCTGAAATCCAAACCCAAATCAAATCCTTGAAGTTCGCAGTGACGTCCAATCCCACATTTGGGTCAGTTAGCTAGCGTAGCCGGCTTATCTTCTGCTCGAAGCCTAGTGGACAACTGTGACTCCATCACACAATCATAGCAATTACCACCACCACCATCATCAACTACTCCCTCGACATAGCCAGCGATCCTTCGTTGAGCTTTGTTCACATCCACATCACACGATGCCGTCATATCGCTCCTCAACAGCGCTGCGACTGCTCCTAGCAGCTGTCTCGCTCTTGCTCATCGCTTCTTTGGCCACAGCGCAACCAACCTCTTCGTTGATATCCAGCGCCAAAAACTCCAAACACCACAGCCACGACGATGGTCACCACAAGAAACAGGTTCGAGAGGAATGGAGCTCCATCATGGGCTGGTGAGTACACCCTCGCTGCATCAACTTTTGGTTTTCCATACATCGATTGCTGACCATCACCGGTTCCGTTTCCTTTTTCACTGCTTGCTTGCTGCCCCTCTCTTCTCTTTCTCGCTGAGTAGGGTCTCGTAAGTACTGCTCCTGCACTCTCGCGGCAAGCGCTTCACACAGAGTCTCTCGTCAAACCACACACACGTCGCCAACAATCAGCTAAGTCGCGCTTTTCTTGTCCATCCTTTGCCTTTCTCCCCTGCCATCGTATCATCTTCTATCGCAATCACCACAGGATCGCTTGCTGGGTAATTGTCTATTCGCCGTACGTTTTCCGTCTCTCCAATTTCCCTTTGATTCTAAATCGTCTCCTTTGCCTCTTTCTTACATTCTACCGCTTGCCAGGTTTTGCCCTCTTTCAGTCAAATGCATCAAAACTACATTTCCAAATCCGCAGAAGGCCTCTCCATCACCTTTGTCATCATCTGGCTCGCAGGTGATGCTCTCAATGCCGCAGGTGCCTGGTTCCAGGGTCTCCTCTGGACCATGATCATCCTCGCGCTCTACTACTGCGCCTGCGACTGCGTCCTCATCTTCCAGTACTGGTACTACAGGAAATACTACCACCGCGGCGTCAAGATCTCCACCATCTCTGCCTCGCTCGAAGCCAATGAACGCACTCCTCTCATTGGCGATGGAAACGTCATCGAAGACGATCTCTCTTCCAAGGACGACGAAGACGACGAATCCTCCATTCGCACCCAGATCATCATGTACACCCTTGCCGCCTTTCTCGTCGTCGGTACCGGCGTTGCAGCTTGGTGGGTAGCTGAGCATCACTATGGCTCCGACGACGATGTCACAGCACCTCTTCCCAAACCTGAACCCGTCGGATGGCGATGGGATGCTCAGGTGGCAGGTTGGCTCTCCGCCATCCTCTACTTGTCCTCGAGAGTACCGCAGATCCTCAAGAACCGCACCACCAAGTGCGAAGGTCTCTCGCTCGCACTCTTTGTCTTTGCTGTTGCAGGCAACCTGACTTACGTAGCTAGCATCTTGCTCAAGAGCACCCAGCGCGACTACTTGGTCGAAAGCTTCAGCTGGTTGGTCGGCAGCTTGGGAACCGTCTTTTTGGACTTTATCGTTCTAGGTCAATTCATTCACTATCGCAAAGCAAGGAAGGAGATCCACCGGTTGAGGAGGTCCAGTATTGCTCAGCACCAGGAGAGGCCAAGGATTCAACCGCAGCCTTCGGCGTAGCCGAGCACTACCACGCACACATTGGCCGCCAGGATCTCTCGGAATTAGCATGCACATCGCAACAGCGACACCATTAGAATTGTTGTACTTGTATCACACAGCACGAGTCAACTAGAAGTTACTGTCCCATCATCGGTTTCGTGTACCTCCAAATCCGGTGCTTTCCCTGAAACTCGAACTCGAACTTTGATCGTGGTCGTCCCATCCTCTTCTGCGTACACCGCCGAAAGCAGACGGTCCTGCAGCGAAACCATCTCGGTCGTATGCGTATGGATCGTTGTGGAAGAACCTCGATTGTGGAGCGTCGAATTGTCTGCGACGAGACGCGGCAGCGGAAGCGGCGAGACCGCCGAGACCGAGACCGGTCCAGAATCCCGGTCTCCAAGAAGATGTGTGGGAAGAAGTGCAATCTGGTTCGGGTTTGGGCGTGTATGGCGGCGGTGGGGGTGGGGGTGGGTTTGATCCTCCTGGCCACCATCCTCCGCCTCCTCCGCCTCCTCTTCGGTTAGAGGACCTTCTGGTGAGACCGAGATCGACCGTAATCGACCTGACAAAACTGACAATGATGATCACCAGTACAGCGCAGAAAGCGAACCAGAAGATGGTTTCTAATGTCTTTTCCAGCCTTCCGCCTGTGCTCTGATCGTATCCACTCCAAGCGTCTTCCCTTCCGATCCCACTGGGCAGTAAGGTGTACTCTAGCGCACAGCTGTCCTTGAGGACGAAGGGATCTTGGGAATAATCATATCCTTCGCAACTCACTTGTACCCTTCCCATCCGCATAGTAGCTGGTAGATCCGCACTGCATTTCCACTGTCCATCTCCCATCGCCGTGCATTGCACTACGTCTGGTTGATAGCGTCGACACGGTGAGCCTATGCAGGTGAGTTGGGGTAGAGGAGAGGTGCGTCGATAGGCGGTTTTGCGACCAGAGTAAAAGGTGAGCGTTCGGATCGACGAGAGCGCGATTCGTCGACCAGAGCCATAGTATGGAGAATTCGGCTGGTGACTCAAGACCGGTATCGTGATCAGGAGGATGAGCGTCGCTAGACCGATCAGAAAGCGTGTGAGTCGAGTGCGCATCGTTGACAGATAGCCTGGCTTTGTAGTGGTGCAGTCGATCGATAGATGGGGTTTGAAGAAAATGGTTCTGCTATGGACAAGAATCAAAGTTGAGCCTTTGACTCCTAGACAAAGGTGTTTGGAACTCTGTCGACAGCTGTTGGTACAATGCAGCAAAGCTCCTTCCACGCGATCTACAAGGCCGACATAGTGGTGGAAAGACAGGCTATGGAACGCGGTACAGCCCGCCTTGTACTCGAGACACAGGAAAGGATGTAGAAGGTGACGTGGAAGTCACCATCAAGGGTCTGTCGTACAGAAATTTCCACACGTCACCTCCACACTTTTCTCCGCGGAAGAACACACAGCACACTAAGGCTTTGACAAAAGTTCTCGTACAAACAGTCTCGTACAGCTCATCGAGCCACAAATCGCCTTTCGAACAGCTGAGCACCAAGCATGCCAAGATGAATCAATCGATTTGGACACTCGTTGGTCTGTGATTGCATGACCGATACTTCCGGTGAGGGGATTCTATTGTTGGAGCGATCGAATCGCTCACAAATGCGGATCCACCTTGTGCGCCCTTCGAACTTTATACATGGCTCTCCTCTCACCCAAGACATCCTTGACCACTTTGCTCAACCAGTCTCTCGTCTCGGCAGGATCCAAGACGGTATCCACTTCTGCCATACTAGCCACATTGATGCCTCTACCGTTCTTGTAAAGCTGCTGGACCGCCTTGTCGGCGACACTGGCTCTTTCTTTCGGATCCTCGATTTTGGCCAATGGCTTCTTCATGCTCAACTGCACCGCTCCTTCCAGCGACATGGGTCCTAGACTGGCTGCTGGCCAGCAAGCGCAGATCGAATTGCTCAGTGTACTTCCACCCAACATGGCCTGAGCTCCAAGACCGAATGCTCGTCGTAGAACCAGACCGATGACCCGTCCGCCGGACTGTGTGAATTCGGCAGCAGAGGTGAACCAATCGCCAAAAGCGCGGAACGATCCGCCTGCTGTAGCAGTACGTTCGAACTCTGGACCCACCATGAAACCGGGTGTGTCGCAGAGACTGACCAGATGCGTCGCTCTTGTCCGGGCTAGAAGCTTGAGCAAACGAGTCGCTTTGAGCGCTGCGTTCATGTCGATGGCTCCTCCGAGCGGCGACATTGGATCGTTGGCTAGAATGGCGACGGCCTGACCTTTGATACGGGCAAACCCAGTGATGATTCCCGTACCCCAATGAGGAGCCAGTTCGACAAACGAAGAATCGTCCACGATCAACGAGATGACCCGTCGCATATCAAACGCTCGACGTCGTTGCTCCACCGGCGGCAAACATGTTCGCAACAGGAGACGCTCTTGAGAATAGCTCCACTTGTTCTCGTTGAGGCAAGGCTGCGTGAAGAAGCTGACCATCTTCCTCGCTGTGAGAGCCGCTTGATCTTCGTTGTCGACCACGACATCGACTCCTCCTGTTTCCGCGTGGATCTGCGTAGGCCCGATATCGTCTGATTCGACAATCCCCAATCCGCCTGCCTCGATCATCGCTTTTCCACCCATACCGATCGATGTCTTGCCGGCCTGTTTCATTCCACCTGCTAAATCGCCATTGCCTCCTCTCGTAGCAATTACGACATCGCACGTGCCTAACAAGGCAGCGTTTCCAGCAAAGACGTATCCATTCGCCACACCGACCACTGGGATCCCCTGCGCCCTCACCCGTCCCATCAAAGCGAAACTGGGCGTCATCAATCCCGATCCGGTCGGATAGTCGGTGTCTCCTGGTCTCCCACCACCACCCTCTGCATACAACACCAACGGCGCAGGATGTTCCAGGATCGCCGTCAAAATCCGATCCAATTTCAAATGATGGAAATACCCTTGCGTACCGGCCAGCACGAGATAATCACCGAGAATCAGACCGACCGAATGACCTTGGATCCTGCCAAAGCCCGTGACGATACCATCACCGCTGGTTTTGGCAATCAGATCCTCCGCTGTGTAGCGCGACCTTTGCGCCGCTAAGGCAAGATCACCGTATTCGATCAAGGAATCCTCGTCGATAAGCATCGAGAAGTTTTCGCGAACGGTTCGAAAGCCTCGTGCGTGACGTTTGGTGACGGCGGCAGTTCGACCAGCGTCGGAAATGGCGAGACGACGTTGTTGTAGCTCGATCAATTCAGGTCGTGGTTGAGTGGGGTCTTCGGTTGTTTCGATCGCCGCGGCAGCTGAATTTTCCGTGTCAGAGGTGGATTTTGGAAGGTTGCTGGTCTCGACGAGCAGGATGATGTCGGACGAATTGATGACGTCTCCTTCTTTGACCACTACTTGCACCACTTTCGCACCGTTCAACGATGCATCGGCCCGAATCACGTGCTCCATCTTCATCGCTTCGATCACAGCCAACTCTTGTCCGACACTGATCATGTCGCCTTCTTTGATGGCTAGTTTCACCATCAATCCGCTCAAATGCGACTTGATCGCAGCTTGTCCTTCCTTCACTTCCATTTCCCAGCTGGTTTCGTTCGACTCTCGATGGATTTGGTGACCAAAGTGCTTTTCCATCCCCGCTGCCAATTGATTCGACTCGACCAGAAACCTCTGGAACCCATTTTTGACCGTGTGAATGTGCTGTTCACCTCTGCCAACCGAATCATCCCCTAAGAGAGCCATGAGAAAAGCCTGGTTCGTCTCGACCCCTTCGATCACCGTCTCCTCCAACACCCTCCTCGCCATCTTGACCGCCGTCGCATAATTCTCTGCGGTGACAATGACTTTGGCCAACAAGTTGTCAAAGAGCGAATTCGCCTTGTACCTTCCCAAGGCTGGGTGGGGAGCATGTGCGGCTGTTTCGATCCGCACATTGCCGCCGAGAGGCCAGATCAGAGAAGAGATCGTACCGGATTCAGGCACGGTTTCGTCGGTGTTGCGATGAAAGGATTCCGAGTTGATCCTTGCTTGAATCGCCGTTTTGCTGGGATATTTCACTGCTGCTCCGTCAACTGGTAGGCGTAGATTCGACAAGGTGAATCCTAGGGCTACGAGTAGTTGAAGAGCGACTAGATCGTGTCCAGTCACGTTTTCCGTCACGGTATGTTCCACTTGAATCCTCGGATTTGCCTCCATAAAGTAGAACTCTCCTCCCTTCAAGTCCACCAGAAACTCCACCGTGGTCAAGCTCTGCAGATCAACAGCCTTGCCCAACCTCGTCGCTGCCTTCAGAATCTCTTCTCTCAACGTGTCCGGTAGGAACGGAGCAGGAGCGATCTCGACGAGTTTCTGATGGCGTCTTTGCAGCGAACATTCTCGATCCCAAAAATGAACCACGTTTCCCTTGCCATCACCGAGTAGCTGAACTTCGACGTGTTTGACGTTTTGCAGAAAGTGCTCGGCGTATACGGTTGCGTCTCCGAACGACGATGAGGCTTCTCGCGTACATGATTCGTATGCTTCCGTGACGGTTTTTGTGAGATCGGTAGGGTTGGATCGGATGGGTACGATTCGGATTCCTCGACCACCACCTCCATTGGCCGCTTTCAAAACAATGCTTTGTCCCGCTTGAACATTTCTAGCAAACGCAAGAATGTCGTTCAATGCATCCTTCGATGCCGTTGTGCCGTTGACAATGGGAACCTGTACAGATCTCGCCAAGTGTCGAGCCGATACTTTATCCCCCAGCCTCCTCAACTGTTCCGCTGTAGGTCCCAGAAACGTCAGCCCCGCATGCTTGCACATCTGCGCAAACTCTGCATCTTCCGATAAAAATCCGTACCCAGGTGCCACCCCCCAGCATTGAAACTGCAAAGCTGCATCGACAATGGCTCTTCGATCGAGGTACGCTCTTGGACCTGAACCCGAGAGTTGATGACGACGATCAGCGAGCGAGACGTGGAGCGCATTTGATTCGGCACGAGTGTATATTGCGACGGTCTCGATTCTTGGAATGGGCAAAGAAGAGGTTAGGGAGAGGGGGAACTGCTGGTAGGTGCGAATGAGTCGGCATGCTATCTCGCCTCGATTGGCGATGAGAATTCGTCTGGTTTCGACCATGATTGAAATCGCTTTCTTGCTCCTCAACCCGTATACAAGCGATCGGATGTATCTGTGCCACTAAAGCACGAAGAGGTAGATAGAGAATGTTGTGCAAGCGTCGAGGAGGAAGCAAAGAAAGAGAACAGTTGGGCAAGCAATATCCGCTTCAAAGAAAGGCGTGTTTTCCCCACATTTTTTCTTCGGTCGGCACTCCGGTTGAACCGGCACAATCCCCACCCGGACCCTGCGTTCCGTTTGGTCAAAGCCGGATCCATCACCCACCGTAAACACACACGCTCCTCATGGCACTGCACAGCATGTAGAGTTTCCACGCCGCAGTCACAGCGAAGGTCGACACAAGTCAAGACTATGGAAGAGATCAGGACAATTAAGCAGTGCAATTCAATAGGTGGATAGAACTAGCGAGAAGACCAAGTCGAAAAAAGTAAAGATAAATAAGATCCTCTATGGGTTCACTTGGCGGTGGTGCGTCGTGTGGTGCGACCAGAACGAGTGGTCGTGGTAGTGGAAGAAGAGGCGCCAGCGTCCACCTCTTCAGCTGTAGAGCTTGCCTTGGCCTTGGCGCGTCCTTTGGTCGTCGTTGTGGTGGTTGAAGCCTTAGCGCGGGAAGTGCGCGTAGCAGCAGCTCGAGTGCGCGTCGCTGTTGTAGGAGCAGCTTCTTCCTCCTGCTCTTCAGACTCGGCATCTTCCTCTGGAGCTGACGTCTCGACTGCTTCGGGCTCGCTGGTCTCGACTGCAGCCGCGGCGGCTTTGGTAGATCTGCTAGTGGTCTTCGCACGCGATGTTGCGGTGGTGCGGACCGTGCGAGTGCGAGCGGCGGTAGCACGCTTCGTCTTGACAGGCACGTCTTCTTCGCTTGCCTCGTCATCTCCGTATCCAGCGCTCGAAGAGGGAAGAGCGTCTGCAGTAGCCTTGGCCGTGCGCGTTCGTGTTGCTCGCACTGGCTTGGCGGCAGCGGCACGAGTAGCACGCGTTCGTGTCGTACGTTTGGGAGCTTCCTCAATCTGCTGCTCCTCCGCAGCTTCTTCGTCCTCTTCGTCGCCTTCCACCTCCCGCACTTCTTCGTCTTTCACGAGCTCAGCCTCTGCCTTCTTGGCCGATGCTGCCCGCCCTTTTTTGGTGGACTTCTCTGGCGAAGATGGCTTGACTGCTTCCGACGGAGCGAGCGTCGCAGTGATAGCTTCTTCAGCGATCTGCTTGGCTTTTCGTGTCCCTGTTCGACGTGTAGGCTTCGAAGGAGAACAAGGCGCCTCCATCTCGACTGGCCCATCTTCTTGCTGGGTCTTCTCGACTGGTGCAACTGCTTCTTCCGTAACCTCATCCTGAACGCTTTCCGGCTTGTGCGCTGGAATTTCAGGAGTCGAAACAGCTGATACTTCAGCTGTAGAGCGCTTGATGGGCGAAGATCGAAGAGCGCGCTTAGTTGGTGATGCGGATCGTGCGGCGCGCTTCGTGGGCGAGGCCGAAGCGGCACGACGAGAAGCACGGCTCTTTGAAGGGGAAGCTTGAATCGCCGATGGTTTTTCAGGGCTGGCATTCTGTTCGCCTTGCTCTTCATCTGCAACAGATTCGGGTTTGGCGGACGCTATAACCGTATCCTGAGCATCTCCAAGGATTCGCGCTTCCTCCGGTTCTGGGATGGTCTCCGAACCTTCCGGGAGCTGCTCGCCCTCTTGCGTGTGAGGAGAGACACATTCCTCGACGGCCGCTTCAGCTTCAGGAATCTCCTTCATTGTCGCTGCATCTGCTACGACCAAGTCGATGCCTTGCCCGGCCTCGTCATCTTGCATTCCGGAGGACTCCACCGGCGCCTGACTGAACGCCTCGTTTTGCGCATCCATGGCAGATGCGTCGAACATGGTCACATGAAGCTCGGCCTCGAATGCTGGCTGAGCTGGTGAAGCTGTAGCTGCGACCACCGCCGGAGACTGGACAGGGGCAGATGAGGCGAGCTCAGAGCGAGAAGCGAGTGCAGGAGGAGTGGCGAGAGCAGGAGCAGACACCGGGATTTCGGCGGCTTGGCTTCGGCGCACACCACGCCTTCCCTTGCTAGGACTTCCGAGCATCGCCTTCTTCTTTGGCGATGTCCTCGATGGCGAGAGGAGCTCCAGGATCTCCGGGTTGGCTCGCATCTTCTCGCTCAAGATCCCATACTGCGGTGCTTTCTCTGGACTCGAGTTGAGCATGGCTCCCAGACCGTGCATGTCGGGTGTAGCAGGAGCGGCAGAAGCGGCAGAAAAAAGATGACGAACCGAGTTGAGCGCTGCTGGTGTCTGAGGAGCTGGTGGGGCTGCGACAGCTGCTGCATCGTTGGGTCGCGAAGGGTTCTGCAGAGCTTTGGAGCTGATCTGCACGATCTCTTCTTGCTGCTCGAGCTCTTCGTCTTCATCCTCGTCATCAGTCAGCTCTTCTTCCTCGGCGGTGAAGAGATCATTGAGCGCTTGTGCGATCTGATTGGATTCCGGCTCAGCTGCCGCGTCCTCCACAAGGTCGAAACCCATCGAGAGCTCGGTCGCGGGCAAACCGACGTCGGAAACTCGAACCACCTTTCGTGCCTTGGAAGGAGAAGACCGAATCGCCTGAGACAAGTGGTCGGCAGCAGATTCAGCCGCTTTTTGCGCAGCTTCGTGAACAATTCGTTCGCCTGCATTGTTGATCTGGAGACGCACCAAAGCCGAACGAATCGAAGATTGGGAGGCATCTGTAGCGCCGACTGGAGGCATCGAGATGCGACGGGCGTGCGTCTTTGGAGCTGGCTGAGGAGTAGCAAACTGAGGCAGGGTAGAGGCCTTGACCGGGCTGAAGGCGTAGCCAGGCGTCTTCTGAGGCGATGGCGAAAGAAGGGAGAGACTTTGGTCGACTTCGTCCTCATCTTCCTCCGAATCTCTCCAAGCTTGGTCTTGCTCCGCAACGGGCGCAGGATCAAGCTGAGACTCAAACTCAGCTACGTCGGCTTGCTCTGCGTGGGACTCGTCAGAGTGCATGCTGACGTCTGCGCTTGAAGCCTCGAATCCAGGCAATGCTTGCGCCGAGGCCAAATCAGAGATGTTGTTGGGCATCGACATGGACTTGGACAGTCCAGAAGGGCTGCTGCTGACAGGCGTTGGAGGAGGAGGGGGCAGGAAGAGGCGATCGGCGTATGCCTCGCTGGATCGGAGAAGCGTTTGCGTACGGAGCGAAACCTTGCGTCGAGAGGCTAGGCTGAGTCGAGGGCGCCGGGGAAGTGGTGTGAGTCCAACAAAGTGCTGGTGCTTGACGGGAGATGGTGTCTTGCTGATGCCAAGCCTCATTGATCTAGATACGACGCGACGACCGGTAGGGCTTGCGAGCGGCTTGGAGAGAGGCTCTTCTTGTGCTTCCACCATCGGCGCTGACTCGACATCCGAAGCATCAGAAAATTCTTCCTCGACCTCTTCGGCAGCCTGACTTTGCTGCTGGGGCTCGCCAGGTGGATCATGTGGCTCTTTGTCCTCGGTGCGCTCTTCAGCGTAGAAGCCGAGACTGATTCCTTTGAAAGGACCTGCACGGCCGAAGAAGCTGCTGCGACGTTTTGCCCGCTTGGGAGTGCCGCTTTTGCTGCTTGGCGAGGCTTGCGGTGTAGCCGCATCTCTGTTCGTCGCGGGTGGAATGTTCTCAGAGTTCTCGGCTTGGTCCTGAACTACGACTGCGTGGTCGACTGCATCGAGATCGGCTCCTGACGACAGAACACCGGGTTGCTCCTGCTCCTGTTCGAGTTCTTCGACAATAACGATGTCTTCGGCCGAGATTTCTTCCTGTTGCTCCTCGACGGCTTCCATTTGCTCTTCTTCCTCCTGCGGGTGTTGTTTGTCGCTACGGAAGCTTCCGTCTTGCTCTTCGTCCATGGTGTCAAGCGGTGGCATCATCCTCATCTGTTTGACAGGGCTCAACCTACCGGTGAACGAGTTTGCGTAGAGACTGAAGCTGACTTGTTTGGGGGGAGCGGTCTGGGGCTCTGCCAATGCGTTACGGCTTTTGGCAGGTGTGCCGAACAGATCCGTGACAGTGATGGACGAAGAGAGGCTCTGTCGGGATCTGCTCTTCTTCGCCTTGGAGGGGCTGACGTTGGCGGATTGCATGAAGCGTTCGATTCCTTCTGCTCTGCGAGCATCCCTTTCCACAATACCAGTCTTGGCGGGCGAGGCTGATTTGGCAGAGGGACGAGCAGGTGTGTTGATCTGCGCAGCATTGACAAGACTCATCCTGACCCTTCTCCTGTTTGCAGCTGCAGGTGTTTGTGGAGCAGTGGAGCTTGAATCGATGCTGCCCTTGACCGGTGAAGAGAACAGATTGGCTTCAGCGTGCTGCGACTCGAGCGACGATTGTTTAGATAGCTCAAAGACAAAAGATCGTTTGGCGACAACGATCGAGTCGCCAGTATGGAGCTCGTACCTGCCCTGCCCACGAGGTGCTGGGAGTGCTTGTGCTCCATTCAGGAGGACGCCATTGGCTCCCAATACCTGCAAGAATGCTTTGTTTGTGTCATTTTCCTGATTACGCCTGATCTCGATCTCGATGGTGCAGTGGTGTCGACTGACGTCTTTGACGAGGAAGCGAACATCATTGTCAAGAGAGCGACCCATGGTGGTTCTGACATTCTGAATAGGAAAGCGTTCCTTCTGTCTGCCCTTCTTGTCGAGCAATACCAGGTAGGCCAGGACAACCTCTGAGTCGGTCTGGGCTGGGTTGTTTGAGGTGGATGAAGAAGCTTTGGCTGGGGAAGCCACCATGTCGGTGCCTTCTCGCTCAAGAGTTTCCTTTACGGGCGAAGAGGGTCGTGATGAGGAGAAGAAGTTGGTGAAGCTGTTGGACCTGCGCAAAGGCACGAATGTGTTGGGCTTGTTGGAGGGAGACAGAACACCTGAAGGAGCGTCGCCGTGGACAGCATAGTCGGCCTGGATGCTACTGGAGCTCGGACTCATGCCGAAGGAGCGGCGAATCGATTTGAGCATTTCGAGATTTGTCGAAATGCAGCGAGCTTTGCTTGCTCAGATGCTGATGCTGATGTTTCTTGACGGAGGAGGGAGAGGAAAGAACTGGGCCTAGGAACGGCTATTTCTGCATCGAAGTGGATGCACGCAGCACGATGATCGCTTGTGGAGGGAGAGAGCGACCTTGTTGACGGTTGTGGATCGAAGGCGAGGGGATGAAGTGAGATGATGGTGAGCTTGACTGTAGGCGATCAGCAGTACTTCAACCTGACTACCGACCGACTGACCCTCAAATCTGTGGAGCGAGGATCGGGAGCACATCCAACGACCCAGCGAGACGGACGCTTTCCGATCCCCATCTTGCGATGCTGAATGTCGCTCTCCTCCTCCTCGGCCTAAGGCTTCTCGACGGGTCTTGCGTGAATGTCACATTCTGCGCATTTTTCCGTTGTGCGTATTCGATGATGAAAACAACTGAAAGCTGTCCATCTCTGCCAAAAAAGAATGATCACACAGCGCGTTGGCGAACCCTTAACAGCGCGAAACTATCACGTGACCTCTGTGAAGGCTTTTTCTCGAGATCTAACAAGGTATTCTCAACCGAAAAAAATCCGATGTCGTGTGTCCTCCACCCTTGGAGCTTGGACAGTCGAGCTCAGCTTGTCCGCTTGGACCACCGCAGCGGGCTCCAAGGAGCGAAGAAAGCCGGGGAAATGTCCAGACAAAGTGACACCTCTTTCCTCCCACGAGTCTTGTCGTTCCGCAACCACACGTATAGGTGTATACACAGCAACGGCAACGAGCCGCTTTTCGCAGATTGCTCCAGCATCGCCCATCATTTTCGCCTTCGCCCCCACTCGAGCCTTGTTCAAGATGGCCGCCAAGACGGACGCCAACTGCATCTTTTGCAAGATCATCGCAGGTCAGATCCCTTCGCTCAAGCTGTACGATTCGGAAAAGACGTTCGCTTTCCTCGACATTGGCCCCATCTCGGAGGGACACGCTCTCATCATTCCCAAGCACCACGGCGCAAAGCTGCACGATATTCCGGATGAACACTTGACCGAGCTACTGCCCGTCGCAAAGAAGATCGCCATCGCTACAGGTGCCGAGCAGTACAATGTTTTGCAGAACAATGGCCGAATGGCGCATCAGATGGTTGATCACGTTCACTGTAAGTTTGCCTACCTGGGAGGAAACGTAGTTCTGCCAAGCAGCGCTGACCTTGCTTCGTGCTCTCCTACCCGTCACCTACTTCACAGTCCACGTCATTCCCAAGCCAGACGAGAAGCAGGGCCTCGGCGTTGGCTGGCCCGCTACACAGCCTGCCAAGGAGGACCTCGCCAAGATTCACGATCAGATCAAAGGTCGTCTCGAGAAGCTCTGATGTCGCAGACTCTATTCTGTAATTTCGATCGCACAGCCCCGCATCTAGAACATTCCAGCCAGGTGTGACTCGCAACCCGACCGGAAACATGGCATTATAGGTGTGAGCTATCGATCACGAGGGCAAACGTCAGGCGGTGCGAAAAATGAGATGGACACCGCTGTCGGTGTCGACGATGCTACTGATCTGACCAACCTTGAGACCGAAAGCCGCATCTTCGAAGGGCTTTTGCATCTGTCCACGCTGGAAAAAGCCAAGGTCACCTCCAGCCCTTGCCGATGAGCAGTCGCTATCGTTGGTGCGAATCAGAGCAATCAGATAGAAGGCAGATGAGCATTGTCAGCATATGCATTGGTTCGGATGGAAGAAATGCCACTTACGAGTGAACGCTAGCGAGCGAGGCAAACTTGTCCTTGCTCGGGTCTTGGTGCAGCTCTTGCTCGAACTTTTTGAGCTGCTCGATGGCACCCTGCTTTGATCGAGTGATGTTTGCCTGTGAGTTTGAGTCTCGAGTGTCAGCGATCTCTGTGCATCCTGCGTTGACGTTGGAGCCAAATACGCACCTCCTTCCAAGAGCTCGGACGGCGACTGCCAGCGTGCTTGATGAGCAAGTGGCTGGCTCGGACCTTGTCGGGCTTGTCAGCGGCAGCGCCGGGGGCGTTGGCAGGATCGAGATACTGGGCTCCAGGTAGCGAGCGGATCGAGTCCTCTGTGTGACCCTGGGGAATCTCCCATGTTGACTGCTGCGAGACGGGATCGTAAAAGTAGGGGAGGCGTCGCGAGTTGCTGAAGCGGATCTCCCACTGTGACTGTTGGCAGGCGGCAGAGAGGTCAGCTGCTTTCGATTTCGATCAAGTTCTTGGCTCGAGCATTTTCGTTCCCCGACCAACTCACAGACATGATGACGATACCTTTCCACGACGTCGTTGTGCGAGAAGATGTCGTCTGTACAAGGTGGTGTTGCTCGTTCAATATCAAGTCTTCGCAAGGTTTTGAACGGTGGAGGCAAACCCTTTCCAACTGGACCGAGCGCGGCTGCAGCAGAACCTCGATTTTTTGAGAATCCAGCAGTGTGCGTCTGTCCAAATCTCACATCTCGACTTCTTTGGTGAGACTGTGCATTTCTTGACCTCTTTTTTCGAAGATATCTTTATTCAGTCCGTTTTCCCGCCTGTGCAAAGATACCTTGCAGGAACCTGACTCTCGATCAAACAAGGCCAAGCGCCGTCTCCACCTGTCACCGACGACAGAGCTGCTTGCAAACCATACCAAAGTCCTTTCCAGTACCTCGGAATCGCCTCGTCCAGGCTCAGATATCACCTCGAGCCTGTCAAAAAGCCTGCGTCTCCACCCATCGGAGAGAGAAGAGAGTCGAAAGGAGACGCCACCATTTCGCCTCTTGTTCGCAAGCAACTGGGAGGGTAAACGACGATCCCAGGCTCGAAGGTGTTGCCATCAAAACGTCGAAGTGCGTCCAAGTGCACTGTACTGTATGCAGAAAGACAACCCAGTCAGTCTCGCTGGCTGGCCGACTCGCTGCCGCTGCTGACGGATCGACGGATCTTCACACGCTGTCGACCAGCTTTCGCTTCACTCTATCCCACAAGCAACAAGCAAGGAAACGACAAAAGGAAAGCAAATCAAAGGCGATGTAGTATTACACTTAGAGTCAAGAAAAAGGTGAACCGATGTCATGGATCCGAAAACAGAAAAGGGGGAGGAATAGAGTTAGTTCGATTGCTCCGCTTTTTCTTTCGTGTGTTAGACCGTCAAATCCGGGAACGACGCGATTGAAATTGGGTGGTTTTTCGTTTTGAGAGTTGCCCCGTTCGCCCCACCCTTTAGAGCGTCAAAATCAATGCGGCAGTGTAACGCGTAGTGTGCAGATGACGAAAATGGCCATCCATCCACTCCATCCGGTCCATCCATACTCGGACACTGATCCCGCACACATGAGCCAAGGCTGCTAGAAAAGCATTGACGCGATTGTGTGGCGAGAAGGTGAGGAGGCAGATCGCGAGACGAAGTCCGATGCGAGACCAGCAACACGCGACTTGACGAAGTAGAGAAACTTACAAATATGGACGATCAAGGACGTCAATCCCGTCACGCCAGAGGATTCACATCGCGAACGATGCGGTTCCGAAGCAGCTTGATGAGCAAAGGGTAATGATGATCCACGACCCACGCCGTCGCACCGTCGAGAGTGGTGATGAAACAAAAGGAAAAAAAAAGCGCAAGGCAACGAGAAGAAGCGATCAAGCCTTGTTCTTGGGGTTCTCCTTGGAGGAAGCCCAGGAGGTAGCAGCCAGTTTGAATCGCTCCTTGTGTGCCAGCTGAGGCTTTTCGGACTTGAGCTTGGCGAGCTGCTCCTTCATGTACTTGTTGTAGGCCGAGGTCTTGCCCTTCTTGGCACCTCCAGCGGCGGCGGTCTTCTTGGGAGGCATTGTGAAAGAGAAGAAGTTTGGTTGTGAGACAGAGTGAAAGGGCAGAAAGCGTTCAAGAAAAGGTGAACGAAGAGTGTAATGCGTGAGGGTATTGGAGGTAAGAAGGGAAGAGGGGAAAGAGGGATGGAACGAAGAAAGGGGGGGAGTATTTGAGCACTTGAGAGGATTGGATGCCCCGTCTGACTATGTCGAGACACGGTTACAATCGACACGCCTCGAGATACTGCACGTTTCTGGAAAGCAAGCGCCTTTATTGAGGGGCAAAAAAGTGCCACATTGAGCGAGGCAATGCAAGCAGAGGCAACCAGAAAAGGTCGCCAAAAGGAGCGGAAGTCCTTGAGGACTCACCACCGCTTCTTTCCACCTTTTGGAAAACCGGGTACGGGGGAACACTACTTGAACCGACACACCAATACACACTGTACTGTCTAGTCGGCTCCAATTCGTGTAGCCGCCCCACATCTACGGCGGTTCTTTTTCGTCAGAGAAGCGAATTTGAACGACAGATGAGCAAGAGGTCGGAGACGCAATCATGAAAAACAGGGTCGATGCATGAGCGAGCGCACCACGCTGAGACGCTCTGCAGAAGCCTGCAACGCACGGCAAACACGACAGGCTTGGAAGGCAAACCCTTTGCTGATCTGCACCTTGCGCCACCCTCTCTGACCGTCTGACCTGCATGGAGCCCAACAAGCGCGTGAACATTCCGCTCTTCGACCGCGAGTAGGCTGTATCGAGTGCTGTGGACGACAGCACGCTCGCTGAGATGAAGGTGTGCTACACCGCGATCAAGCAGGCAGGCAGGCAGAGGCTGCACAATTATTATACAAACACGGGCCCATGCTCGTCGCGTTTTCGACCTCTGAGGATGAGCGGCAGCGGCAGAGCCAGATTCAAAGCTCTGCTTTGATCCGATGGACCCCACTTTACAAAGATCCACATTGAATGGCCGCATTGTCTACGTCGAACACGACTTTTCCCAAGCGATCACTCAATTAGAGAGGGGTTGAACTTATAATGTACGTCAGTTCGAATGAAAACCTGCACGACACTCCCGACAAGGCTCTGCTCGTCGTGCGGACGAGTCACAGCAGCCCAACGACCGCCAGCACGACATAGATGCGCCCTCTGCTGTCGTCTGTTCTCCCTTGGATGCAGACAAATGAAGAGAAGAAGCTCTGGATGGACACAGACGCTGAGCTCAGCCCAGACCACGAGTCCCTTTGTGATCGCCGCCTTCGCTGTGGAAGGGAGACTCGAAAGAGAGAGAGCTCAGATGCCTTTCATCTACCCTCTGAACAAGCCATGGGTACTTGTGACCGAAAGGAATACAGTGGCTCCTCTCCGATATCCCGTGCAAGGCTGTACAGCCAGCCAAGACCTGCTTTTCTGGTTGCTTCTCCCACAGCATACTCTGGTCCGTCCTGCTTCCTCCGAGGCCCTTTCTTCGTCACATCACACTCATGGAGATCCACAGATGCTTCTCCGCACGTCGTCCACACTTTCTCTCTGGTCGTACAAAGGCAGAGACACGAGACAGGAAGAGTAAACTGGCCGCGACAAGTGGTGATCCCAATCTCGAGCGCAGCCGTCCAGACTGAGCAAAGGGATGCGCGGGGACCCACACTGCTCAAGTGCCTAGTTCCCAATCCAGACGCGCCTCTTTGCATCTACTAAGGCTCCAACAGTGCATCCCTCGAGTGTCAAAAGCGTTGGCCGACGCGTCGTGCAGGAGACAAACCCTGCTTTTGGCTTTTTTCAGGCTTCGTTGAGACTCTGGATCCAGAGACGGATCTCGCGGATTCTCTTCCGCGTACCGGTCAGTCAATCCACTTTCTGTTGCCTTGCCTTGCCTTGCCATGCCCTTTCCTCAAGTGGGCTCTACAGAGAGCGAAGCTTGACCAGCTCACCAATCGATTTAGAGAGAAGACGTAGTGAAGCCATCGGAACCTGTCGGGCAAGAGCGCCGATAGACACGATCGATCTCGAAATGAGCAAGCGAGCACTCACCCTTGAGTCTGGAAGCTGGCATCGCTGCGAATCGATGCACCTGAGAGAGCCAACAGCATTGTCTTTCAGTCAGCCTTGTACAGTACCCAGTACGAGTAGCGGATCGCCCGATGAGGAGAGTCGGTGATCTTCGCCTGTTGCTGCTCGCTAGGGTCGGTCCTCTTCCGATCAACCACAGAGGAAAGCTCGGTTTCCTCTTTCTTTTCCGTTTTATTTTATTTTATTTGTTTGACAAGGCCAATTTTTATTGTCTGGATCCTTTACAGTGTTTAACGTGGAGCTGCCAGCGGTCCCATTCTGTGGGGATGGACAGAGAAACAGTGAAAAAGAGCTTTTTTCTGGTCAGGTGAGCTTTCTTTTTTTTTTGTCCCCTTTGGAGCCGCCAAATTGACCGATACCCCCACCGCAAAGGCACATCCGAGCTTTTTCTTTTCCATCTGTTGAAAGGCTCAGTCGTCATCAATCCTTGCATTATCACCTTGTCTCGCTCTCTCATCCGTTTGCCGCAGTCTTTCTCATCCGATTCCCATCGCCCTCATCATCTTCATTCAAACGTGAAGAGCTCGCCTCACAAGCACATGAAGGCCCAATCCATCGTATCCCGAAATTAAGAGTCTTTCCTGCATCGGATGATTGCCGGTCATCTCCGAAAAATTTCCGTCGATCCTCTCCACCACCGTCGCCGTCCCGAGCTTGCCACGAAGCCAATCTCAGTGCCACCACACTCTTGTCGAGAATTCTGAAAATCATTGCCTTCATCTTCCGCCGTCGGTAAACGTCACCTCTCTGCACCAGGGTGCCGTCAAGGCAATCGCATGGAGCCGCCAAAGGCTGTTCCGCTTCAGATTCCTTCCGAGGATGACGTGCCCTTGTTCGACCCCAGCGGTCTTAGCGCCTCGCTTTCGGCCGATGACTGGCACAACAGCTTCGACCTCAACAGCGTAGCAGCAGCCCGTCTCGGTATCGGCTCGCCTCCCTCACACAATGGCTCAGCTTCGCTCTCGGCCTCCATCGCCAATCTCGCTTCTTCCCCGTCCCCCTCGCGACACAATAACAATTCGGATACCTTAGACACCTTTCAGGCACAGCAGCCTTCCCTCATCTCTCGCACCTCTTCGCACGACAACGCTCTTGAAGCCGATGCCCTGCACTCTTCCGGCGACGATGATGCCGCAAAGCGAGGAAGAAGGCGCAGGAGCTCCGCTGCTCAGAATGGTGCTCAGCAAAATTCTGCTGGCGTTCATCCTTCCGCCCTGCCACAGAAAGATACTTCGGTTGGCTCCAAAGTTCGCATGTGGTGGGAGAGGAGTCAATCCAATGTAATTGACGATTCCGTCGTTGAGCGCGAGCCACCCACCGCAGCCTTGCCGCCTCTTCGCACCGATCTAGACTCAATCGCATCACCCGCCTCTGCGGAAGGTTCCTTGTCGCAAGCAGCCACGTCGCTCAGCGTCCGCTCGCCAGCCGCCGACTTTCTCAGCGCCTTCTCCAGCCTCAACAGCGTTGTGCAACCGACCACATCCTACGACAATCGTTCGCTTTCGTACAGCCCACCGCGCTCCGGTCAGCGTAGTCTCGGCGCTTCCCTTATGCGCGACGATACCCGCAATGGATCCGCCGCTGCGCCAGGCTTTGGCTCGTCACGCGGTCTCGGCACGGTTGCAGCGCAGCTTTACGACGCCCAACTCACCGCAGCCCCCAATCCACCGCCTCGAAGCGATGACGAGGGAGCCCGTGTCGGCCCGGCCGGTCGATATCTTCTCGGCAAGACCATCGGCGTCGGCGGCTTTTCCACCGTTCGCGAAGGCTGGGATCTGGAAGCACAAGGTCCAGCAGACCCGTCAGCTCCGCTGATCGACGGTCAGCGCAAAGGTCGCAAGGTGGCAGTCAAGATTGTTTATCACAATCACGATCAGAATCGCCTGCTACGAGACTCTGTCGACACCCTACAGCATCCGCATCCGCATCAGCACCACTCTCAGGAGCTTCGCATTTGGAAAAGCTTGCCGACGCATCAGCACCTGCTTCCACTCTTGCATCATGAAAGCGTCTTTTTGGACGGATTACATTCCGATCATCATCGTGAAGGCGATGCAACCGCAGAACTTCTCATCATGCCCTTCTGCGATCAGGGCAATTTGCTCGACTTTGTTCGTAGCGAAGGTGGCGCAAATAGCCTCGTGCTTGCTCCTAACGGCGGCTCGCCTTTCTCCTCCCAGGAACAAAGGAGCGCCTCGGGCTCTTGGATGGCGTCAGGCTCGGCGCGCTCTTCGGCTTTGCTCTCACGCAGCTCGTCCCTTCGAACCTCCATGGACGATCCTTCTCGCCGATACGCAGGCGCTCGCACTGGCTCCGGCTTCATCGTGCCACGCAACACTGGCAGCTCGCAAGCACTTGGGCGTGTTGCATCGGTATCGGCTGCTTCTCACTTGCGTACCATCCCAGCCGGCCAAGAAGCCGACTCGGTTGCCTCTTCACCAGGCTCGGTCGCTGGAAGCGTATCGAGCAGCTCCAGACTCATTCGCAGAACCAACAGCAACCTGCCGCGCAGCCAAGGTATTCCCATTGATGCCGCCCGTGAAACTATGCGACAGCTTGCCTCTGCCCTCAGCACGCTTCACAACAAGGGTCACATCTTGCATGGAGATCTAAAACTCGAAAACGTCCTCGGACAAGACCAGACATCCTGGAAGAAACGTCAGCGTACATCCACGGGTGGATTCAATGGAAACGTGCATTCCCGCCAGGCTAGTGGCACCCTGACGGACTCCGTCGATTCACTCGCCTCTGCTACTTCAAAGCAGACCCTCGACATGACAAGCGCCGTCATGCCATGCTGGCGCATCGCCGACTTTGGTCTGGCTCAAGTGTTGGACCCCGTTCATACAAGAGCTGGCATAGCGGGGGCACCTGCTCTCGTTCGTGCGCTCAAGGAGGAGGCAAAGATCGCAGACGGTCCAAAGACACCAGGCCGCAAGAAGGGAATCAAGTCGAGTCGGGGTGGCTCTCTGGCCTACACTGCGCCGGAGTTCCTCCGTGCTCAAGGCAAGTCAGGAACCTCGAGCCCCACGGCTGTCGAGCCTGCACACGGAGACGGCGAGCTGCCGACAGAATCCCCATTTGCTGCCGATATGTGGGCGCTCGGATGCATTCTGTATGCTCTGCTCAGTGGCAAGCTGCCTTTTACCGACTCTTTCGAACCACGGCTGCAGATGAAGATCGCCAAAGCACAGTGGGAAATTCCTTCGCGTCTGCGTCGCCGAGCCGAGAGGCTCGCAGGCTCGTCCACGAGCACGTTGATCTCGCAAGTCAGTCAACCAAATCGTACCCTTTCTACGGACCGTTCGAGCTCCGTTGGACCGGGGGATGCAGCGGATCGCTTCGCGTTCAGTCAACAACGTCGATCCGCTTCCGGTCTACCACATGGGATCGGCAGCTTTGGATCCATGGACCTAAGTGCGTCGTTGCCCTCATTGGTTCCGAGGCAAAGGCAACTGACCGAACCAGCCACCGACGCGCTGGCGAGACGCTCCGCGGCGGTCCATTCGGATCACGTGGTAGGCTCAGCCCCCGGGCGTGCTGATCATCTCGAGGGTTTCGAGATCAATCAAGCCGCCAAGGCGAGGGCGGACGTGGAAGAGGATCCCGACTCTGATGAGGACGTAGACGTCGATCCTGCGTGGGATGGTCTGAGTTGGGATCGTGCAGCAGCAAGGCAAGTGCTGCGTGGACTGCTGGAGCCGGATCCGCGACGAAGGTGGACGGTTGAAAAGCTGTGCTCCAGCGCTTGGCTGCGGCCCGACGGGGTCGAACCTGCGTGTCCCGTCTCGCCGTCTATGCAAAAGTCGATCCTTGGTGATTTTGTTGCAGTCAGAGGCAGGCAAGACGCCCCAGCATCGACAAGAGCACCCCCGCCGGGCTTCGATAAGGACAACGTCGATGATCACTTTCAGCGAGCTGAACGTGGAAGGCGCTCTTCGAGTCTGGCTCGATCCCGCCCGGCACAACTGGCGCTGGACAGTCCGGCTTCTGCATCGTCGTCTGCACAATCGCCGGTCCTTTCGGTCGGAGAGGAGGAGGGCGCCAAGCGACGATCCCGCTCGACGTCGCGCATCTCGATTCAGTACCGCGACTCGAGTCGCAATCGCACTGCCGATGCGAGTGGAACCTCGACACCCAATCGAGACCGCGATCACCTCTGGGGTCAACCTCCTTTGTCAGGCTCGCTCACGTCGCAGACTCATCCATGGCTTCACAACGTCACGAGAGAGCGTTGCGATAGCCCGGCTGAATCGGAGCGTCGGGGTCGGTTGCCGAGGTCGAGGATGGCGGATCTCGACGAGAATACGACATGGACCGGAGAAGACGGCACAAACAGTGGCAGTCGTGCCGGATCCAACGAGGCTTCCTCTTTGCGCAGAGCTGGTCCGATCGCGATCCGTGGACGAAGTCAATCGCGGAGTCGTAGCCGTCACAGCAGAGAGTCTGGCTCTCCGGAACGCTTCAGCCAGCGATCGATTTCGCGATCGATTTCGCGCTCGAGATCCAGTTTTTCGCTCTCGCACGATGCAGGAGCAAGCACCGGGATCTTGTATGGTCGCAGTGCAGAGCCGCAGCCTCTGGTTGCCCCCTCTTTGGCAGATCAGACCCAGGTGCAGCGATCGTCGACGGCACGCAGTAGGTCGAGAGCACCTGATGCCTTGGCACAGATTTTGGGACGGCAGCGGTCGAGAAGTCGCTCAGGAGCACGGAGCGGTCACGCTTCGGCGCAAATGGACGGCTCTTCGAGTCGCAGCACACCTTTTCGCAGCACTGACGATAGCACAGATGGCGAGGTCTCCCGAGGAGACCAAGAGGCACGAGGGCGGGCGCGCGATCGCAGATGAGCAAGCCAAGTCTTTCTTTCAAATCAGATACCCACATGCACATTCAGGATTTATTCAGTAGCTTTCTCTGCACTTGTAAGCGGGAATGGGATGCAGCTCGTAGACAAGGCATGCGTATTCTTTGTGTGTTCCTACAGATATGCAGATGGAGGCATCAGTCAAGCAGCAGGTTTGTGTGAGGCCAATGCTGCCAGACCCCAGTCAAATTATGCGAATGGTCACCAGGTCCGGCTAGTTGAGATCGGGCAGCTGACACAGGTGGCCGGGCACGAGATCCTACATATGAGATGCTGGGACGACCCTTGCCGTTGACCGGATCGCGGATCGCGGATCGCGGACGACGGAGCCTCCACACGGAGAAAGGGAAAAGAAAAGGAACAGAAGCGAACCCTTCTCTTCACTATCCTTCCCTTGGTCTCAAAGATTCACACGGTGTCAAAGGTACAATCACTCTGCTACCTGAGGCGACACTTGCACACTCACCATCGATGTCACGAGCTCTGCTTGCTCTTTCGCTCTTCTCCACCGTCTTGCCATCTCGTGCTTGATTGGCGCTCTTGTGATGGAGGCCGGACCTTCCCACCATGGCTGAGCCTCCATTCCAGATGCCTGGCCACCGGTGGGATCCGGACAAGAGACGCTTCTTCAAGATAGTTGCTGGCTCCAGCAGCAATGATTCCCCGACAACGGTGAGTAAGGGCGGAGCATCAAGCCTCTCGGGCCAAGACAAGAAGGGCAAGGCGAAACATGGCGAGACCTTCTCGGCGGAAGCACACTTTGCTTCTACCCCATGCCTGCCTGCCGTCGATCTTCGCACCTCTGCTCAGAAGCTTTCGAAGCACAAGAGCGCTTTTCAAGAGACGATCCTGGATCCCGTCACCCTCCGACAGCAAGGCAGGATGTCGACGACCGATAGACATCTGAGCCAACAGGTGCGGACAGAGGCTGCCTACTCGCACCTCGCTCTTTGTACCGCACGCAGGCCTTTGCATGCTCATACCAGACGCACTAACATAGTGGGTCTGCAGACCGACGCAGACGGTCGCTCCCTCATCGTTCTTGACGCTCACGTCCTGGCTCGCATCTACCCTACCAACGGCCTTTCGCACCTTCTGTGCGAGGTGGAGAGAGATTCGACGTCTCTCTGTGTTCGGCGGAGCTCTCAGGACATCTTGCTGAGCTCTTTCGATCCGGATGGGCTGCAGCGCGGGATACGCTCGCTGTTCATGGCCGTGATCGATCGCGTTGCGGGCAACGAGCAGAGCACTGCCTCACCGTCGATCGACACTCTGCTCGAGGCGTCTCACTTTTTTCGATACAACCGGCCCGTGCGCAACCAGGGTCAAGCTGCGTACGACTTTGCCGAAATCCTTGGTGCGTCGAAATGGAGCCATGGTGGACGGTCATCTGACCAGCACATGCTTGTATGTGCTCTTGCCACGGGCAAGATGGTCACCATTCACGCGTTCAAGCAGGCACATCTCGGCAAGGAAAGCAAACCTGTCTATGATGGGACGATCAAGGTCGGAAGCGATGTCATGACGCTTGCTTTCGACATGAGCGGCCAAGTCCTCTACTGCGGTACTCGAGCTGGAACTGTCTTGGTCTGGCGTTACTTTGCCGAGGCAACGATCGCCAGTCCGGTTATCATGCCGTTGGAGAACGAAGGATCTGTGACACACATCGCTGTTGTGTCGGCTACCGAGCTGCTGATCGTGCGCATCAATGGGAAAGTCCAGCTGGTCGATATTGCCACCGGCCAAACACAGCAGCGATACCAAGGCCATGTCAATTCGTACCAGTACGACTTGGGGGTTGCGGTCGACAAGGAGTCTCGTCTTGTCGCTTTGGCTGGGCTGGATCGTCGAGTCCGTGTGTGGTCGCTTGATTCGCCACTGCCACTAGGAACGTCAGCCTCTTTATCGTATTCGACTCACAGTCGTCGAGAAGATCGGCACTTTCAAGGCAGTGCGCTGTACGACGAATCTGATCTCGAAGCTTTTCACCTGGCTCATCAAGGCTCAAATGGTCAGCCTTGGATTCGCAAGGGCTCGACATTGAGCAGTGTTGTTTTCGATCGAGATCCGAACGCTTTGCATTGGCATCCTCGATATACTGACGAGGGGATCGATCCTCACGAGATGCAGGCGATCGCCGAAATGCCAGGTGATCACCATCGTCGATCAGCGTCCGTATTCAAAGATCTTTTCGTCGCCGTTGACGACTGGCTTTATCAATTCAGTCTCTCCTAATCCCACCGAGGTTCATGGAGATGGAAAAGTTCGACTCGGTTGAACCAGCTTCGTTGTTTTCATTGTACCCAGTATACATCATCATCCCGAGAAAACATTGTACCAATATCTGCATACACTTCCAATCATCCAACGTTGTCAATTTCCTCACCTTGTCACCGCTTTCAAAAAAAATCGAACCATTCAGATGAGAATCTACACACACAAGCAGCACATTGGTGAAGAAAGATTCGCAAATTGAATGTCATTTCAAATGCAAAGGTTGGACAATGGTAGAATGCTCACAGTTCAAAAATGGGGCTATCCCGCATACCTTTGGCGGAGAAACGGTGGCGAAGCATTCCCGGATCGGGACCATCTCAGAAGTCAAAGTGAGGTTCTCACGTCACAGTCCGAGGCGGCAGACCAGAACGAGACTCGACGTCATTTCCCCCAACCCCTCTTCTCCTAGGCAACCCGAACCATCCAACACTTTTTCAAAAGCCTTTCTAACCGCCACCAAGACCTCCTGCCATCTTCGATCTTCGGTCGACTCGATGACAAAAGATCCAAAGTCGAGGTCGAAAAGGCAAGAAGAAATCCCTAAAAAGAGATCCGAAAAAAAGTAAAGGATGTGGAAAGCCAAAAAGAAGAGGGTAGAGGGGTTGACCCAAAGCCTGATTCGAGACTTCAAACTGCTCTGGTGGACATTTGGGTCAGAAGAAAAAAAGAGGGAAAAGAGAACAACACCATGTTTCGAAAACAATGGCTGGGATATATGGCGTTTGATGATGGTGTAAAACGCGTTTAAGATTACACGGTGTGAGGAAAAAAAAAGAGTTGAAGAAACAACGCACAACGACAAAGTGCTGGCGTAGCATCGACGAGGGTCGGTGACGAGGGAAAGGGTTGGGGTTTCCGAGAATGACGAATCGGGAGACCGTCATCGGTGCTGTGTCGAATGGCAAGTCGTCCGGAGTATCCCCTTTTGATGAAATTCGTCTTCGTCAAGTGACGGAAAAGGATCTCCTGATCGCTACAAGGCGAATAAATTTAGATGAATCCGATACGGTTGGAAACGTCGAGAGCGTCCTGGTCAGGAGTCAAACGAACAAAAGCCTTCTTCTTGCCGTCGGGGCGGATCAAAGTGTTGATCTTGGCAGCCGAGACATCGTAGAGCTTCTTCAAAGCACCCTCGATCTGACGCTTGTTGGCAGCACGGTCAACGATGAAGACAAGCGTGTTGTTCTCCTCAATCTTCTTCATGGCCGACTCGGTGTTGAGGGGGTAGAGGATGGTGCGGAAAGCATCCATGCGAGGAGCGTGGGGGACGCTCTTGCGGGGGAAGCGAGGGTTCTTGGCCAAGTCAAGAGTCTTGGGGCGACGGAAGGTGGTGTCGGTGCGGATCTTGCGAACCTTGGATCCAGAGGTACCCTTGAGGGCAGCCTTCTTGGCAGCGGTGGCCTTGACGGCCTGGGGCTTGTTGGCAGCGGGCATCTTGATGAATGATGGGGATGATCGGTCGAAGAGGATGATGGTCTTGAAGGATGGAGAACGGAAGACGATAGAGACGCAAACGAGAGTCTGCCATCTTGCTGCCTCTCGGACCCAATTTGCGAAGAAAATTCGGCGCAGTTCAGACCTAACAATCTTGAAATATGCGACTAGCAATTGGATGGCTAGCTCGGCCGAGCATCACGTGCTTTTCTTTGACTTGTGAGATTCCACAGTTCCACAATTTCGAAAAAAATCTCACCAGATGAGCGCTACATCAGATCTGCCAGTATCGAGCGCCATGGGGCCATCATGAAGCACGAGAACTGAGCATGACATCGATCCTCAGGCAAGGTGTGGTCAATGCTGCTCGTCGCCGCTTCAATGGGTGCAGTAGACATCTTTCGGCCTGATGAGAACGTTCAGCTTCGGTCACGAAGATCATTTGGAAGAAGTGTGGTTGCTGTCAAGCAACATTGTGCGAGCAGCACGAAGCCAGTTGCAAACTGCAGCAATGCGAGTCAGGGGCGGCCTCTTTGCGATACGGACTCCGGTCTCGGACGAGCTGCTCATTCCAACCGCTACATCGCCGCGAAGCAGAGAACCATAACACTGGACATTTCCGCGAGCCAATGCACTCTGCATCGCAACCCTTACTGGAACAACCAATGCGAAATCAACGATGAACGCAACAGCAGCACGTGTCAGATACGTTGAGAAACAGAAGATTGTGGGGAGAGCGAATGACAGCCTCGCATTGATTCACGATCGAGGTCATCTGACTCAAGAAGAGGGTGTGACCACTCAAAGCCAAGCAAGCAGGCAAGTAGGCAAGCAGGAAGGAGTTCCATAGGATATGATGGGTTTGTCGGTCGGCGGGAGCACAGCAAATTCGGAAGCGGGAAGCGAAAGAAAGCGGGGAAGCGGGGAAGCGGTAAATGGGCTCAGTGCCGCAAGCCACGATATCCGGGGTAAATCGTGATCGCAGTCGTGCCTTGTTGCCATGAACCTGTCTGCTTTGCGACTTCATGAGGGGTTTCGCAGACATCGCCGGTGTATCAACGCAGGTTGAAAGCGAGCAAGGCGGAGCGGATAATCTATTCCGAGTGGTTGCTTCTCAAAGAGCTTTGACGGATGTTTCCGTTCAAGTCACGTTACGCTGCTTGTGCCAGAGCTTGATGACCGTTGTTGCCGTCACTCGTCCCGCCACGGTGAGCATGAATGCAAGATCCACCTCCCTGAAGCACATAGCCTCGTCACGCGGGAAAAAGTTCAAGGACGCAAATGGAGAAAAGCGCACACATCGAGGTTTCGGCGTGACGAACTGGCAAGGCAAGGCTCAAGTTCGAGCAATCAATGGACACGAGGGTGGGAAGCAAGCGAAGATATCAGCGAATCAGCTGCGAGTCAATTGTCCTTGCTAATCTGTGGCACCCGCTCGACCCACTTCATTCGCCCAGATACACGATTCACATATTTTTGATCCACTAGCCGCAAGTAAGTCTTATCCATCTGAGGCTTATCAAAGTGGGCTCGAAATATTCTTTATCGTACCTTGAGGCGTTGCTGATAGATAGCGAGAGATGGTCCGAGGAGAATTTGGAAGATCTGCGCAGAGGAGATAGGAGCAAAAGGCCGCGCTATCTCGAGCTTGACGCATGCAAGTTGTACAGAGGAGGTCCAATTTCGGTCGAGCACTTTGTAACGATGGATGTAACGGCTTCAGCCACATGCAGAAGTTCATCCTTCGCAGTCACAACTCAAGGGAGGAGCAGCCCAGGAACGATTCACAGCGTCGTCGACGGAGCCGAGGTCACGTCTCCTTTCCTGAGGTTTCAGCCAGGATGGCCGGCCTTACCGATCGAGACCGTAGAGCCAGAGATACGGGGCAGGTCTGGGTCAGTGCATGTGATCGGTTATCGCTGTGCTTCTTTCCTTTTGCAATTCTCTTCTGTTTTTAACCCGCGGCCCGACTCTCGCTTAGAAGGGAGAGCGCCCAGTCGGGGTTCCATCTCTGTGTATCGCTGTAGAGACGGGCCCTCAAAGAAAATTCGATTTTCAGACACCGCCGGCGGAATGGGCCGCTGTCAGTCTGTGACAGAACGCAAGGCGAAAGAGAGAGACTTGCCCTGGTTTGTCCGTGTTCGCGACCTCCGGTTTTTTTTTGTAGAGCACAGAAGGTAAGGACGCGGTCACCCACAGCGTCGTGCCTCCATGCGAGGGCAGCTTCCGAATCGCTAATACCCATCCTGGTGCACATCCTTTCTGATTGGCTCAGACATTTGCATAAGCTGCAACAAGCTGCGATCAGATACAATGCACCATTGTGGTCTCGTAGTTGGTCCGATCGCGCTGGCTGTTCAAGGGACCAATGAGAAGCCTCTCTCTGTTTGTGGGGACGGATGCAAATACGATGGTCCCGCCAATGACCATGTTGACGCAACCACATTGGATGCTCTGCATTCGTGCCGCACTTTCAGGTGTGGTGTGCGCTATCTCGAAGCCGCTATCGACAGGCTTCGCAGCACAGCTTTTGCTCCTGCTAGGGCATGTGTCCACTCACGCGAACAGTGGGCAGCTCGTCGGGTGGTCCGAAATTCGGACATCTCCCCTCTGCAATCTGATGTTCATCTCTTTGGCAGAGCGAGAGAGAGAAACAGACATGTTTTTTTACTCACTGTGGACTGACAATACTGGGCGAGTCTCTGCTTTCTCTTTTACTCCGCTCTCAAACATGAGATCGTCCCTGCCGACTCTGGAATCGACTGTTCAACTGCAAGTAGTAGAATGGCCAGGAGCAATGCAGCTTCGAACAGCCAATGGGACAGAAGCGAGGGACATACATTGCAACAAGGAAGGTTGGGTAGCAGACCGGAACGCAAGAGGCTTTCTTCTGATTGGCGGAGGATTCGCCGTCTTTGCGCAGGCTGGTCGCGACCTTTTGTCAAATCGAGACTCCGACTGTGACGGTTCAGTCTGGTTGTGCGTCTCGACGACCTTCCTGCGGAATCGATTCGTGAGCCGGTTTGGATAATTGCGGCTCTTGGACAGTCTCGGAACCACGCGACCGTGCCAAACCTGCGGTTGGAATCGCTTACCGTGTTCGCAATTCTCCCGCTAGGTTCGATGTCACAAAGCAGTCAATCGCCATCTGCATTGACACTCCTCTGGAGCCTATGGCTGCAGCCGATATCAGAGCAAGAGAATTCACTGCCACCCGAGGCCCACGCGAACTGCTCAATCAACGGTATCTCTGTGGCTGCCTGCTCTGTACCGCCGCTTTCCTGCCACTTGTTCCCGTATGGGCGCGCGAGCCTCGAAATTCTAGCCTGTGTACGTGCATTTCGACGGTGCGAAAGCAGAAGTCGGCGGTCAATCGTTGCATTATTGTCTCCTGATCCATCGGCGTTCCGCCCACAGTCCCATTTTGACCCTCCAGTGGATCTCGTGCGCCACTGCTCCCTTGCCTCTGCATGGGCGAATGCTCACGCGCAGCAACGACTGTCATTGTTTCCAGAGTGTCCAGGCCCACGAGATTGCTCGTGCTGGTAACCCACAATAAAGTGAGTTCCCGTCCGCACCGAGATAGGCAATTCGCTTCCTGGCCTTTGTCTGCGTGATAAGGCTGCAATGACCCCACATCCTCGCCCTTCGCTATCGACCGTTTAGCCAACACTGGCTTCTCATTGGCTATCCGGTTCTTTGTAGCGCTTCGTACCCAACTGACACCCTCGTGGCGACGTCCAAACCTCTCGTCTTGTGCCCATACCCTTTTCAAGCGAAGTTCGCGTGCACATTCCCTCTGCCCGTTCCTGAAGCCGCGACGCCAACCCTGCCTTCCACATCCCCTCCCTGTCGGAAGGTATAAAGCTCTTCGTATCCCACGTCTCTTCCCATCTCGTTCGACCCATCAACATCCCTCCCCTTCTCATACCCATCATGTCTTACTCCCCCGAAAAAGAAAAGGCTGGCTCCTTCCAAAAGGATGAGATCGTCGCTACCCTCGAGGACGGTGTCGGCGGTGCCACCACCAATGCCTTCGACCAGCGCAAGGGCGAAGAGCTCAAGCACGCTCTCCTTCCCCGCCACATGGCCATGATTTCCATCGGTGGTGTGATCGGTACAGGTCTCTTCCTCGGTACTGCGTCTTCCCTTCACAATGCCGGTCCTCTTGGTCTGTGGCTCGGCTACCTCGTTATGGGTTCCGTCTGTTACGCCATGATGATGTGCCTCGGTGAGATGATCTCGTACCTTCCGGTCCCTGGTGGTCACATCAAGCTCTCGGAGCGATTCGTCGGCAAGCCTCTCTCTTTCGCCATGGGTTGGAACTACTGGTACAACTGGGTCATCGTTCTCCCTGCCGAGCTTTCTGCCGCTGCCGTTCTCATGTCGTACTGGTCCGACGCCAATCCCGCTATCTGGATCTCCGTTTTCCTTGTGATCGTCGTCGCCATCAACTTGCTTGGCACCCGCGCTTACGGCGAGGCTGAGTTCTGGTTCGCCTCCATCAAGATCATCACCATTGTCGGCTTGATCATCCTCTCCATCTGCATCGACCTTGGTGTTGGCAAGCAGGGCCGCCTTGGCTTCCGATACTGGAAGGAGCCCGGTCCCTTTGTCCAGTACAACGGCATCAAGGGCTCGCTCGGACAGTTCCTTGGCTTCTTCTCTGTTCTCATCAACGCTGCATTTTCGTTTATCGGTACCGAAATTGTCGCCATCGCCTCTGCTGAAGCCAAGAACCCTCGCAAGTCGGTTCCCAGCGCGATTCGCAAGGTCTGGATCCGTATCTGCCTTTTCTATTTCCTCGGCACTTTTATGATCGGTCTCGTCTGCCCCTCAAACGCCGAAGAGCTTACAATGGGACACAAGACCGCAGCTCGTTCGCCATTCGTCGTAGCGATCAAGAGGGCGCAAATCTCAGCTCTGCCAAGCATCATCAACGCCGCCTTGGTCACATCGGCCGTCTCGGCAGCTTCGTCGGATCTTTTCACCTCGAGCCGTGCACTCTACTCGCTCGCCATCGCTGGATCTGCGCCCCGTATCTTTGCCCGCACCACTAAGCGCGGTCTTCCTTACATCTCGGTCGCCGTCTCGGTCGCCTTCTCCTTCCTTTCGTACATGTCTGTCCAGTCCGGTGCCAGCACCGTCTTCGGCTACTTTGCCAACATGACCTCGATCGCTGGTATGGTCACCTGGTTCTGCATCGGTATCATGTACATCCGCTTCCACAAGGCTATGAAGGTTCAGGGCATGTCTCGAGACGTCCTTCCCTACCAGGCATGGCTCCAGCCCTTCTGCGGCTACTGGACCGTCGGTACCACCTTCATCGTCATGCTCTTCAGCGGTTGGGCCACTTTCCTCAAGGGCAACTGGTCGACCTCGGACTTTATCACCAACTACATCCCCATCCCCTTCTTCATCATCATGTACTGCGGAAACTGGTACTACAACCGCAACAACGGTGCCCACATCCCCGCCAGCGAGGTTGACCTTACCACTGGTCTTCGCGAGATCCTCGACGCCGAGGTTCCCGAGGAGAAGCCCACCACCATCGGTGGCAAGATCTGGCACTTCATCTCCTAGATGCGCAACCCACATATATACCATATAACGTGATGTAGTCCACTTCATGTTGTTCCTCTTGTACTCTTTCTCATGTTTGTTACGGGCTTTCTCTTCTACGTTGTCATGTCTCATATCATCAAAATATCAATGCCTTCGGGCTATTCAGGATATCCCTTCTTTTGTTGCGTGCTTTTTTGTTTTTGGTGAGAGAGCCAAACCCTGCCTCCAAGTCGAAAAGGAAAGAAAAATTTCGCGGTGTCTGACATGAGGCGCTGCTGTGTGAAATTTATTATAGCAAAGAAAAATTCAAGCGAGGCGGGGAACCTGCCTTCGAGACTTCGCTGACAGCCTTGCGGAAAACAGTCGAAGCTAGCCTAAGTAGCCCAGGTCGGTGCCCTTGAGAGCTGCATTGGTCTGGAACGCTGGTCACTGCTCCTCATACGATTCAGCGATTGGATCTGGAATGCCTGGCAGAAATCGATTAGACTTTGAAGAGAGGTGATGCCTGTCTTGAAGTCCGTCTATACAGTGATGACGGAGATCGACAAAGCAACAAATTTGGTCCGAACGACTCCAGTCTGGACGGACAAAAGGACGGCGCACTTGGTCTCCCAGTCTTGGTCACATCCGCGTCGAGTGCGACGACTCAATCTCGTCTTCCAAGCCTTCGCAAACGCTTTTCGATTGTGGTCTCATCATCATGATCTTCGTGGTACATGCCTCGCTCATCACTCCGCCTCTAGCAAAGCACACTGAGCACTCTCCAAAATCAGTCACTCTCAGTCAGTCACAGTGTGCGTTCGCAGAAAGCAACGTGAAAGCTCGGTTCTTGACGCATCACAAGTCACATTTGATCTACGATCTGCCACCCTTGGCCTCCGTCCTCGCAGCATTGATCACCTTGACCCAAGCTTGAGCATTCCTCGCATTAGCCGCTCTCAACTTGAGCGTCTCTGCGGTACGCATAGCTGACAGATCGTGGACGACGTTGAAGGCGTCTGCATACTTTGCGCTCTTGCCTTTGCTCTTTGCTTCTTGCGCCGTCACTTCAATGACTGGAATCGGCATCCTATACAAGCTGCTGTCCTGAGCATGCAGCACCAGCAGCAGATCCGTGGTCAAGACCAACCGCAGTTTTCTGCCCGACTTGGACTTCACCACCATCTCATCCCGCAACACCCTTCGATGTCTCTTCACATCCGGCTCAGCTGGGTCGACGAAAGGCTTTGTCAGATCGAGTCTTGCTTCTTCGCCCAACCAGAGGTTCTCGGAAAGCTTGGCGAGGGCGGTCGCATCTTCGTTCTCTCGTATCGCCTCGTTGGTCTTGGCGAGAATACTCTCTGCCGTCTCCTTCGCCGTCTTGACCTGAAGATGATCGGTGTGCTCCTCGGGAGTATAGCGCAAGATTTGAGCCAATAGTAGCGGATATCTCGTCAAACGCTGCATGGGAACCAGCAAAAAGTGGCTGAGATCAAGACCTCGAGCAGCCGGATGATTCGTCCGCAAATTGAGCAAATGAATATCCACCCGAGTATCCCGCTTTCGTTCCGCTTCCAGAATCTCGCCCGCACTCTGCTGGTTGACGCAGTAGGGCAGATAGACGCTCATCGCCGACATGTGACGCTCGAGCACATCGCCAATCGCCGTAACGAACAATCGGTCCTCCTTCTGCCTTGCCTCCAGATCCGACAGATACGAAACGGCGGTAAAAAGAACGCTCTCGATGTTAGCAAAGATGACCGTACTTGCTTTTTCGGAAAGCATACTTTGCATCGAATTGAAAAACACCTCGACGATGATCTGCAAATCGCGCACGTGAGCCGTCTCGGTCGAGATGAGCTCAAAGATGGCTTCCTGACGCTTTCGTTCGGTGTCGGAAAGGCCAGACAGCAGTTCGGGTCCGACAAGGCTGGACCAGGACGGAGCACCCGTGCGGGCAGCATTCGACGGCGTTCCGGGGGGTTCGGGAGTCTCGCCGCCGGTACGCTGTGGTTCCGAGATGGAAGCTGCCTGCAGCAGGCCTCCACCTGAAGTGGCTGTTCCCATCGCGATAGGTCCGCTGACAATTCTTCCTCCTAAGCTCGACGGTGCTGGGCTCGATGAAGCATTCCAGGCACTGCGGTGCGACATCGACTTGAGAGTGGACAGGAATCCGGACGTGCGAGAGCTTGTTTCACCTGCTGCGGAGCTCGGTCTTGCTGGCGAACCGACAGGCGGTGGCGGCGAGGAAGGAGGGACCAAGGCATTCTTTGCCGACGCGGAAGCGCTAGCCGTGGCAGGAAGGATGGGCTGCAGGGAGACTTCCTTTGTCATCTTCAAGTATCGATCATATGCATCTTCCATGCGGTCTTGCGGGATCTGATCCTGGTGAGCGGACGCTTCAGGAGCCGAGCCATCTGCTGGAACGGGCGGAAGATCGCGACTTGGCTCTTTCCGAGGTCGATGAGGAGGTTTGCGACGCTGCGGCTCTTCCGGCTTGGCAGGCCGCTTGGCAGTTCGGGAGCGAGAGAGCATGACGAGCTCGTCAATGTTTTTGTGACGCTTCTGACCAGGCGGTGGAGGCGGACGACGCGATGATTTGGCGCTTTTGCTCGATCCGGATCCTTCGAAAGCCTCGTTTCGATTGTCAGCCTCGCCGTTACCATGCACTTCCAAATCCGGTTGGGTCGTCGAAGCATCCGTCTTGACAAGTACGCCAGCGGCTTCGAGCACTCGCAATCTCTCAATGGTGTGTTGACGAATCTCTTCCTCGGTGTGTGGCGTAACGTCTTCCTCTGCTGCGGTTGTTGCAGCCGTTTTCTGTCCGTCGTCGTCGTCATCATCGTCCTCACTCGAAGTCCAGCCGGTTGTCGAATCGCTGTCTTCCGACTCCACCTCGACAGCTCTCTTACCAGCCGGAGTCGCCCCTCCCGACACCTCCATGGACCCTAATGCAAAAGCAACGGCTTCCATCTTGGACGCCTCGATGGCCTTCTGAAGCTGTCGATCTTCTCGCATCCGATCCACATCGCGAAGTCTCTGATCTTTCTGCGATGCTTCGAGAGCCGCAGTGAGCTGGGCCTCTTCATCATCCGTCGTATCGTCTGCCATGCCGGTCGAAGGTGGTTGTATGTGAATGGTGGATGAACCGGGACTGCGCGTCTCTTGGTCGACCATGACCCAATCAGCGCTTTTGGGCAGGGTCTTGGTGGCCGGTTCGGAGTCTCGCGATTGCAGATTCACCATGACAGCTGATCCGCCGTCGCTGTCTTCGTGTACATGCAATGACGCCATCGCTGCCTCTTTGGACGACGGCGTGGATCCGGAATCTGGAAAGCCAAGAAGATCAAAATACAAGAGGCGATTCTCAGCACAGTGCTCGATCCATCCGTGCTTCTGCCTCTCAGCCTTTCAATCTCTTCACGCAAACATGGCACGACCGCCTGCACAAGCACAAGACCCCACATCACTCTCATCACTGAGAGGTCGGGATCAGGCGAGGCAGGGGGGCCCAGGATCACATTGGAACCCCCCACCTGGCCCGCCCTTGCTCTCGGCCTTTCGGCCAGGTAAAAAGCTACGAGGCGAGAAAAGCGCACGAGGCGATGACGGAACGGTACGAGATTCTATTGTATGCGTGACCCTGGGCATGCATGTTGACAAGGGTGCGTTTGACAGAGGGATAGACAGCACGAGAAGCGCAAAGGGAATCGCGCTGAACTGAGGGGGTCATCTTTCACACTAACCAGAAAGTTCCAAGTACGTAGCGGGAGCTACAAGGATCTTGGCTCCACCAACATCGACGCGCCACCAGTTAGCATCGTCCTGATCGACGACGTTGAGAGTGTCGCCTTCGGCAAAGCTGGCTTCTTCCGAGGAAGCTCCCGCGTAGTCGTAAAGTGCTTTGGCCTTGGACGCTGTTCACAATCAGGATCCGAGCAAAGGCGGAAGAGAGGTCGTCAGCAGTCAGCTTGAATGGTGAAAAGCACGATTGGGGGTGGCAATACTTACGCTTGTCGATCGGCTCGACATATGAGCGCGGGAAGAATCCTTTCTTCGCTCCGTTCGCCAGCGATCCGTACCACCAGGCGCTATCGGCATCCTTGGACGGATGGGCCGACAAAACGTCGTTTTCCTCAAAAGTCAGATCCTCGTCACGTTGGCCAGCGTAGCCATACAGAGTGCGGACTCGCACGGTGCGCGAGAGATCGAAGCCCTCCACGTCGTCGCTTCCAGAGGCGACGTGGCCGTTGACAGGCTTACGGTTCGCATCAAGGTCTTCAGGTCCTTCCTCCTCGTCTGGACTGTCTTCTTCAGCCTCTTCTCGCACGGATGGCTCGTCGGGAACGAACGCAGGCTTGGTGTTGGCCTGGTCATTGGCGAGGCTGTTGGTCCAGTCGACGCTTTGTCGGTTGAGATTGCCGCTCGCGAAGTCCTCGGCACCATCGTTAAATGAACCAGGCATGCTAGGAGCGGGAGGAGCAGGCGGTGCAGGAGGAGGCGGAGGCGCACCCTCGTCGACGGATCGCTCGACAACGGCCGAGGTCGTTTCAGGTGCCGCGGGGGGACTGGGTGGCGGGACGTACTTCTGCACAGGCGGCGTTGCGTCGCCGATAACGCTGCCAGTGACGAGCGCCTTGGATCGATCGTTTGTTTGCGCCTTCTTGAGCCGCAGTCCGCCTTGAATTTGTCCGAGCAAAGCGCCGCGGTCGACGGGACCGGCAGCTGGCTTGATGACCGGCGCAGCGGGTGCAGCAGGGGCAGGAGGAGCGCCAGGCGCGACGGGTGGCGCAGGAGGCGCGGCTGGTGCGCTCGGAGCAGAGGCGGGAGGAGTCGATCGACCGCTGCTGGGAATCAGATTGCTGAACAGAGCCTGAGCGAGGTTCTGACGCGTGGCGCGAGTACTCGATCCAGGTCCATCCGCCTCGTCGTCCTCGTCCTCCTTGTCAGAGTCCTCCCAGTCATCATCATCGTGCTTCGGCGCCGTGTGGATAGTGCGAGTCGCAGACTTTGGCGTGGAGCCGGTAGGCTGAGCAGACACAGGCGGCGTAGCGCGGGTGGCGGGAGGAAGATTTGAGTCGGCGGCCGGCTGCTGAGAACGGAAGAAGGGATTCGTACCTCCACCTGGGGTCGAAACAGCCGGTGCTGCAGGCGCGGCCGACGAGGGACTGACAGCAGCAGCAGCCGCGCCCGCACCTTGCTGCATGCGGTGGAATGGGTTCGTGCTGGAGCTCGTGCTGGGAGTCGGGCTGGGCTGAGCCGGTGCGGGCGGTGCCTCAGGGGGAGCGAGCGAGGCGGGGGCCGCGGGTGGAGCAGCGGCAGCTGGAGCTGAAGCTGGAGCTGGAGCAGCGCGCGATCGTGAAGGAGGTGGCGGTGGAGGCGCTGCCGACTTGCCCGACTTGCGCGAAGGAGGGGGAAGAGCCGACGAGGCCACATTTGAGCCGCTGTTGAACATGCTCTGACGCTCCTTGAACGCTTCCTCCTGCTTGCGAGCTTCTTCCTCTTGCTCTTCGAGCCTCCTGAGACGAGCTTCGCGCTCTGCCTTTTCCTTGGCAAGGACCTGTTCACGACGTCGAATCATATCTTCTTGGTCGTCGATCTCTTCCTTGGCCGCCTGGACGATGGGAGCAGGCAGAGGATTATCGCCCTTTTCGGCTTCTTTGATTTCTTTCCTCACGGTAGCGAGACTGCTCCTCTCTGTTTGGAGGCGGTTCTCTTCCAGACGAGCCTTCCGGGCTTCTTCGCGAGCCGCGGCTTCTTGGTCAGCTTGCGCGCTCCTGGCAGCCGCTTCAGCTTGTTCAGCTTTGAGTCTATCCTCGACGCTGGTATCGACTGTGTTGGGACCAGCCGGAGCGACTGCGCCGAGCATACGCATGCGCTCCTGCACACGTCGCTGGGCTTCGGAGCGGATCCAGGCGGCGCGCTCGTCGGCAGACATGTTCTTGGGAGGACCCGAGCTCGCGGAGGGTGTGGATGGTGCAGGCGGGGCAACAGCAGGAGACTTGGCAGGTGCAGAAGGGGGTGGCGGCTGCGATGCGGCGGAAGGGGTGGATCGGCCGCTGTCACGATCGCGACTGTCTTCTCTGCGACGATGGCTTTCACTGTCATCCCGGCGCCTATCGCTATCGCGGTCAAATGTGCCACGAAGGTACTCGCCATCGCCAAGTGCCGAGCCTGAGCGGCTATTGTCGCGACTGTCGTCGCGGAAGCGGTCACGATCGTTGGATGCATAGCGGTTGTAGGGGTCGTTGCGACGATCTCTTGCGCGGCTCTGATCCAGATCACGCTCGCGCTGGCGGCTGTCCTTTGCCGCGATACGCTTTTCGAGCTGAGGCAGACGCTCGTGCATCATGTGCATGAGTTCGCGCTCGGCCTTGCGACGGAGATCTGCAGAATCGCGACCACCACGACGGTTGTAGTACTCAATGTCGTCTTGTACTCGCCGAATACGGTATCGCAAATCGTCCATCTCGCGCTCGAGCTCGCGATCCTCGTCATCGTCCTCGCCTTGCTTATCGAGCATCTTTTGCGTGTTTTCCAGCTGACGCTTCATCTCGCTGAGATCGTCGGTGGCACTCTGGCCCTCGTAACGGACGGTCTTGCGGTCGAGATGACGACTGCTGCTCTTGTAACTGGGTGTGTCAGCATCGTCGTGTTTGTAGGCGGTGGCGTCCTTCTTTGGCGCAACAGGATTCTCGTGGAAAGAGCGTGCCTTGGCGTAGGAAGCACCGCTGTTGGAGCCGGCTTCGGGGAGGTTGAGACCGGTGCTGTGACGCACGTTGGTGTCCTTCTTGAGCAAATCTTTGAGGAAGTCGACCGAGTCGTTGAGATCCTGAGCCGAAGGGGGGATGAGCTCGCGAGGCAGAGTCTCCGGAACGTCGTTGCCATTGAGAGCTCGATAGATGAGACCCATGGCAACGTGAAACTCGTTGATGTTCAGCTTGCCGCGATTGCCCACATCTGCCAAGTGCCAGATCTGCATGAGCTTTTCGGTCTCCAGACCACTTTGACCAAAGACCTCTCGCGCCACCTCTCCATTGATGAAGCCAGTGCCTTGGGCGTCCCAGGCGCGGAAGATGGAATCGTAGCTTTTACGCTCTTCCTTGGTGAGAGCCCATGGGATGCGAGGCTCTTTGGAACCCTGTTGCTGTTGACTAAGATTTTGAATTTGCGACTGGAAGTTGGAAGGCTGCACGCTGGCTTGACTGAAGTTCATATTGCCGGCCACTGGAGCGCCCGAGAAGGGCTGAGAGGCAGGCAAGAATTGAGCGCTCATTAGCTGCATGCGAGGATCGCGGATAGGCATCCCCGTCATTTGCGGCATGAGGCCCGTAGGCTGCATCTGGAGACCCCCACCGCCCATGTAGCCGGTCTGTTGAGGCTGAAGGCCGCCCATGTATCCTGTCTGCTGGGGCTGAAGGCCGCCGCCACCCATACCCATATTCATGCCCATGCCCATGCCCATGCCCATACCAGTCTGGGCAGGGGAGAGGAAATTGGACGTTGCTTGAGGACGAATCTGTTGCATACCCATGCCACCCATCATGCCGGTTTGCTGAGGCATGAGCCCTTGTTGCGGCTGCTGCTGCTGCTGCTGTTGATACGGCATGCCGGTCTGCATAGGGCGTTGGAACTGCGACATGCCAGGATAGCCGGTCTGCTGGGGCTGCAGGAATCCGCTACCGGGTTGCTGCTGCTGCTGCTGCTGTTGCGGGTAGCCGGTCATCTGAGGCTGCTGCGGGCGACCCCAGCCCTGACCCTGCATGTTGTTGTACATAGCGGGTGGGAGACGCCAGGTGACCTCCGAAAGCAGCTCAGGAGAAAAAGGGAAACGATCCGAAACGCGGAGAAAGAAGAAAGGGAGAACAGCCGAGAAGGAGACCTAGACAAGCTCTGGATGCCCTCGAGGCGACGGACTGTGCTGACGAGCGCAGCTACCTTTGTGCGAAGTTGTATGGAAGAGGGAAAGTGTTGGAGAACGAAGGTGGATTTTGCAGATGGAAGAGGAAGGATGTGACAGCGATTCCAATTGACGATGAGGAAGCCATCCACAAAAGGGTCGTCCCACTCTTAGAACCTCGGATCAGCACGACCAGCACGCGGACAGGACACAGCCTGCCGTGATACACAGAGGCTGACGCTGTGCGTGACACTCGACGCTTGGTCTGTGCTTGCACCTTCCCAGCTCGATCCAAGTGAGCACGCACACTGAAATTCAGCTTGAATTGGAAATTGTAGCAAGGCCATTTCAAGAGGCTTGTCACCGACGTAGCTGTGCATGTGCAAAGCAAATACAAATCCAGCGATCATTTGAGAGCAGAGATCCGATCTTCGTTGCAACACCGATGGCCCCGATCCATCCTCCACTCACAGCCACTCCAAGGCTTTCAGGTCTCAGGGTCTCGACTTCTTTAAGGATCGTGATGATATCTCTGCCGCTCTTTCGTGGTGTCCAGCTTTCGGTGGATTGCGTCCATCATAATGCCCACATATCTCGTCGGAAGGTGAGTCTAGCTGGGCCGGGGACTCATGCTCGTCCTCGAATGTACGACTAACTCGACTGCTTTTGCTTCTTGACGTGCAGGGTCTTTGACCCGATCCTCGGCCTCGCAACGGGCGTGATGGCCTACTTTCTGTGGGAGAACGATCCGCGCAACTCGCATGAGCGTCCGCAAGGTCGTTCACTTCCAGAGCTAGTCCGACGAAGGCTCTCAAACCAGGCGCCCCCTTCCAGCATCTACGCGGGACCCGACGCTACGCAGCGGTCCGTATTTCACGTCCCATCCGCGTCGCACAAGGTTACACCATCGGCGGCATCTGAATCTTCGGCAGCCGGCAGCCGATCCACTTCCGACATGATCAGAAATGCTCAAACTCAAGCAGCGCAGAATCAAGGACAGCGTGGCTCTGACCTCCGTGCATTGCGAACTGCTATCGCCGACGAATGGAATCAGGCAGGCTCGGCAAAAGCGTAAACCCCCGCCTTGCAAGCGACGCAAAGGACAGGAGATTGGGATCTGTATTCTACTCGTCAATCGACAGCACAATCCACAAACAGACTTTCTGAGAGAGACAGCATTTGATGCGAGGAGACGGGAGCCATGCTTCGGGATGCAGTAAAAGTACAATGGATCTATAGTGATGTGAAGAAATGCGAGATACGTCAAGCTTTCGACCTGAACGGATGCAGCATGGTCAAGCGTCGAGCTTTCAGACCTGCGCCGCTCGTCTAGAATCAGCCGTTTCGGCACCCGCCTGACGACCGTCCTTACTGACACCTTGACGTCGGCACATCGGGCACGTGTTGGAAGACGAGGTCATCCATCGGTCAACGCATGTGGTGTGGAAAGCGTGACGACAAGCGAGCACTCGACAATCATCGTCGTCACGCCAGTCTTCCAGGCAGACGAGGCAACGCTCGGCCATATTCTCGGTGATCTTGCCGGAAGCCACCTCGGCAGCCACTCGCGAGCCTTTGATCTTGAGCAGATCGCTCGCATCAATCTCGCGTTGCGTCACCGTGCTAGGCTTGTGCTGCATAGCTTGCATCGTGCTCAAAAGATCCATCAGGATCATGAGATCGCGTCCTGCCGTCGATGGATTCGACGTAAGCAGCGGGTGGTTCGGCGGGTAGCGACCACCAGAGACGAAAAGCATGAAGCGAGATGCGGGAAGCTCCTCACCCTCAGCTTCAGACGATTCGCGCCTGGGTGTCGGGGCCGGCGCGCCTTCCGACTGAGCGCGCTGGCGAGGTTGGGAAGAAGTAGACGCATCAGATCCAAGCGAAGTGGGCCGCGAGGTCTGCTGTCGCGAGCCCTGAAAGTCTCTCCCCGGTCCCGGAGCTCGAGCTCCTGCCATCTCCTCTCCGAAGCGTTCTGTTACGTTGAGGCTGCGCACGCCTACGACAATGCAAGGAACGAGCTGCGATGGTGCTACAGGATCAAAGCGGAAAAGACGGAAGAAGGAGAGGTTTCCATTTTGAAAATCGCGCTGCCTTCTCGCTTGCGTCTCAACATCTTCTTCCCCGGAGCCAACGTGCGATTCGCCGGCTGGGGCAGATTGTGCTGAGGAGGACGAAGCCTCCGCCGAGGCAGTCTGCGATTGAGAAGTCGGCTCGCCGTCTAGGATCTCAGCACCCGAAGAAGCTGAAGACCGGGTGGCATGCTCAAAGTAGTCGGTCGTCTGCGCTGGCTGTGCCCCTGTCGAGGACGGAAGTGGTTCCTCGCTCGAGGGTCGCATCAGCTGGACAGCCGCCATGAGATCGTTGACCAGATGATTGAGAAAGCTGCCAAAGCTGCCCGGAACGCCGTCAGGCAAGATTCCGTTTCGCACCTGTCGAAGTGTGCCCGAGACATCGTTGGGACCGAGTGAAAAGTCCGAAGAGGGAAGGGTGGAAGAGCGTGATCCAGTGCGACCACTTGCGCTTCTGTTCCATCCATCCCTATTGGAGCCCGAAGTGGAGGCCGAAGACTGCACGTTGTCCGATTGCGCGTTGCGAGTGGCTAAGAGCCGGCTTGGATGCATAACTGTGCCCAGGGTCGATCGGAAAAGTCGAGATAAGGTGCTGCGTGGCGGATCCTGCTGCATGCTGATGTTGGGAGGTCGAGATGCGCTGAGACTCAAAGAGCGGATCCTTTCGCCATGTTCGGTCGTGCCCGAGGATGCTGGATGCTCTGCTGATCGCAGACGTGTCAGCCTCTGCGAGGCAGCCTCGCGTTCTGCTGCGCTCAAGAGTTGTGCAATAATCTCCTGTCGCCTGTCTGCTCGGTCTTGACTATTCGTGCCGTTCGAAGCTGCATCATTGCCCGGCACAGCCTCAGAGGTCGCTCTTGCATCAATGCTCGCGGTGGCTTCGCTCGCGGCATTGACAATGCTGGAAGCTGGTGGAGTGTGAGGCAGCATTGAGCTGCTAGTTGCGCTCTGGACGCGGCGAGACAGTGAAGCAAGCCGGCTGCGCAGGCCAGTACCGAGGCTCTCAGACGGAGACGAGGTGGCCTGCGCGGCCGTCGGGGTGGCGTTGGACGTTTCTGAGGACGACTGTCGGCTGTGGCCGGCACGATGCCAATCAGCAAGCCAGCGCTCATTGCGATTGTTCGGTGCTTGGTTCATGCGCTCGAAAGGACGGCGAAGACTTGTTTGGAGCAAGGAAGGGTCCACGTGTTGGGCTTCGGACGTGTTGAGCAGGGATGCGGCCGTGGCGGCAGCTGCAATGCCAAGGATGCGACTCAACATGACAGCTTGCTCTTCCAGCGTCACGGCGCCACGCAGACCATCACCTTCAAGATTCGCGGCACCGGGGACACTGGGAAATGTCTCAGGGCCGGGATCTGCGCCCGCAGAGGCACCAGACGTCGAGGTAGTTGTGCTCGCATCATTTGTCGTTGCCTGTATGTCGGGATATTGATGAGAATCTGCGGGCGAGGAAGGGTCAGAGGATGCCGGACGATTCGCAAGAGTTCTAGCCACGAGCGCGCCTTGGACCACCATCGAGGTGCCGCTAATCATTTCAGGTTGCAGCGGGACGCGGAAAGCCTGGGGCCTCGTCGGTGGCGGTTGCTGCGCTTGCTGCTGGCGGGGGAAAGTGTGAGACGCTGGTGTCGACGCTATTGTATCGCTCTGCTGGCCGGAAGGATTGGCTGGTGCAGCCGTCGCCGCCGCTCCGAGCAACGCGGCAACAGTAGCAGACGCCGTGGTATTTGGCATTGTCGCCGAGGGAGCGCTGGATGGAGACGTTGAGCCTGGCGATGTTCCAGTCGCGCCAGTCTGCCCATCGAAGGACTGCGTTGGCGTCATAGCGGGCGGCGCGGATCCGAGAACCTCGAGGATCTGTCGTCGAGCACGTTCCCGCTCGTCGCGTAGAGCATCTAGATGCGGAGGTGGTGTGGCCGCACCTTCCGCAGCCGAAGGCGTGTTGGCTCGAGACTGAACAGCGTCGAACCTTTGCTGCAGGTCGGAAGCAGACGTGCTGGTTTGGGCCGATGGCGGAAGAGCTTGCGAAGACGGCGGAGGAGGAAGGGGCGGCCCATCTGCTTCCAAGTCCATGTCGGAATGCCCCGATCCTCTCGATGGTCGATGCTGCACGGAACTGGCTGTAGCAGTGCCGGATGACGCCTGAGAATGGGGAAGAGGTGACGTTCTGCGTCGTTGAGAGAGCGGCTGACTTTCTGCATCTGACGAATCGAGGGGTTCGGCCGATACCGGATCGCGACGTCGCTTGCGCATGCTGTTTCCCGCAGCTACGTTGCCGCCTACGGATGCTGACAGACGGTCAGCGTTGTTCTCTCGCACGCGCTGGAAGGCTGCATTCGACGAAGACGCCTCCATGTCGTCATGCGCGGACACTTGCTGCGCGCCTTCTTGGCGTCGTGACTGCGCATTACCCATTGTAGCAGCGACGCCAGCCGGCGAAACGTCTCGTCGACAGGGCTGGATAGGAGCGCAACGTGCAAGGAGAGATCAGCCCCGGAACTGCATGTGAGCGCGCGTTCAGCCGCAGATCTACTTCGTGAAGGAGACTGCTTCGGAGTCGAGTTGGACACAGTGCTGGATGCTTGACTGGAGTCGGCCTAGAACTCTGGTGTGGCAGGAATGACGCTGCGCTGTGCGGTCAGTAGAAGCAAGGTCGAGATGACAGGTCACGACAGACGATGATGCTGCACTGCCCTCTCTCTGGATAAGCGTGCGGTCGTGATGGTCCAGAAGATGGTCGACAATGAGCGAAGATGATTGATGTCGCCATGTAGTCAAGGCAACTGAGCTCGGCCTCATACCCGATGACGAGATAGTTGCCGTACGAATTTTGAGAGGAAGAGAGACCCACGCCGCTGCCTAAGTGCAGGCGTGTGATTCGACGAGCTTACAGCATTTTTTTCTCGCCGAAGCTATGTTAGACTGGTGCCCGGGTTGATGTGGAGGTTGAGAACGCCTATCACCGGCGGCGGTAAGGCTGGACCCCGCCATCTTACACGCAGACGGCTCGGATAGCGGAGATCGAGAAGGTAGTCTATCTCCTCGTAAGCATCGTTCATGAGGCTGTCTGATTTGGCTGACATCAATCAAGAAAGAGGCACTTGTTCTCGAGATGAGGGCGCAGTGGTGCAGCGGATCTTCGGACGGTTCTCGGTCTTCTCCGAAAAGCAAAGCGAGCCTGTGCGAGCCTGTGCCAGCTGTTGACCGGACGCGCTAAATTGACGTTTTTCGGTGTGTGTCTGTGATACACGGACAGTCACAGGGCGTGTGAGCGTCTGGCTGCCAGTCGAGAATCCTTCAATCACAATCAGGGTCCCTGATAAGTTGACTCAGGTCGGACAAGCACATCGTCATGCGCAACCGAGCAAGACGGACCAAACCATCTTGTCACTCTTCTTCCTCTACATCCTCACTTCCATCACATTGGCGTCGCCGCCGTCAGCTTCATCGAGAGACGCGTAGTGCATTCGGCCTGAACTGGAACGCAGGTGACGCGAACAGCAATCCCGGTTTTCGGAAGGGGTCCCGACACGTCCTGAATCCGTGGAACAGGGGAGGCGACGAGAGCTAGAAAGCGAGGGAGAATGACCTCGACACCTATCGCTCCGGGCGAAGACTCCGTCTCACCGGTGAGCCTCAGCGATCAAGATGTTCCAGCACTTGCGTCGCCCCTCCCAGAACCACAGCAATCGGCAGCTTCAGGCGCTTCGGGCACTCGCGCAAGTGCACAGACCGATCCCAGTCGACCACCGATCAGCTTTAGCTCTCTGTCGTCCTCATCGACGCCTTCCTTTGCTGCCGGTCGCATGAAGCCCAATCTACTTGGCTCAGATGGGTTCGGCAAGGTTGGCGCTCACCTTTGGGCCCAACGTGAGGAGAGCGTAGTGCGCAATCGCCAAGGCAGCGTGCTTAACCGTGGCCTCATCCTCAAGACCGATCATTTTGCAGGCGGTGCGCGGCACGCTCATCTCAACCTGCATCTCCAGGGTGCTCCCAACTTTCGTAAAGCAGACTGCTCGCTCGAAGTATACGGTGTCGCACAACCTACCATCACCGGTCTCAAGACCATCCTCTCCGTTCTCAACGCTAGGCCTACCAAGAGTACAAGCACCTCGCAAAGTTTCGAATTGCGTCTGCCTCCCCACGCAGCAAATGGATCCGCCTCTTCGCCACAGGCCTCATCGCCCATCAGCTCGCCTTCCTTGGCCCAAGGCTTGTCGGCTCATGCCGAAAACAGCAACCGCCGGCCGTCTGCCTCTGAAAAGGTGCGTCGATGCGTTTGGGTATGTACCCGCGAAGAGCCCGTCATCTATGTGGGCGGCAGACCATTCGTTCTCCGAGAAGCTGAGCGACCTGTCAGCACACTCGAGCTTAGCATCCGTGCCGACAACCTCGAAGCCATCGAATCTCGGCTGAAACAGGACATCCTGCGCGAGTCATCCAAGCACGGAGGCCTGCTTATGGTACACGAGGAAACAGCCTCCGGCAAAATTGAGCCCACTTGGATCGCTGTCGACGAAGCTTCTGTGCACACTGTGCGGGAGGTTTGGGATCGAGTCAGGGCGGAAGGCTGGAGAGTAGACTATCACCGCATCCCCATCGCCGAAGATCAAGCTATCGAGAATAACTATCTCGATGCCTACACCCAGGTCATCAAGGATCTCGACCCCACTGAAACAAGCCTTGTAGCCAATTGCGGCATCGGCTTCACGCGAACCACTTTCGCCATGGTGGCTGCCGTCATTCTGCGCAGGAAACAGATGCTACTGCTCGGTCACGAAGATCCCTTTGCCCGTCTCTCCGAACAGCAAAAGTCGCCACTGCAGACGCCGGCTGTCGGTACGCCTCATTCTGGGGTTGCGCGATCCCTCCGACAGGCGAGTGAGCAGCAGGCGCAGAACCTTTCCCTCTTACGGCTCATCCGAGTTCTCAACGTCAGTCTCTCGACGCGTGATTCCCAGTCCACCATCGAGATCCTCCTTTCCAATCCAGCTCTGCTCGAGTCGCTGCGCAAAGCCAACTCGGGCGATTACGGCGTTATCAGACAGCTCGCCGGTCTGCTTGATGAGGGCCTCGAGAACAAAGCCGTCGTCGACGTCGCCATCGATTGTTGTGCTCACGTCACCAATTTGCGAGAGACCATTCTATCGTCCAGGATTCGGTACTCCACCGATGCTTTAGATGAGGCGCAGGCCACTCTTCATCTCGAGAAAGCGGCCAAGTCGCTCGAAAAGTACTTTTTCCTCGTCGCTTTCGCCAGCTACGTGAATGCCAGTAAGACTGCTACTTTCCAGCATCGCTTTGCCAATTGGCTCAAAAGCCGCGCCGAAATCTGGCGTGGCATTCAGCTCATCCGATCCAAAGGTCGTCGCCTCTACTTTTTTGATCCCGTTGGTGATTTACGCATTCTCAGTGGAGGCAAAGCTGGCGAGCTCGTGGCCACCTCCGAAAAGCTGCAGAGCCGCTTTGGTGAAGTCTCTGGCCAAGGTGCTCAGGTGCCCGGAGACGAATTTGCCGACTATGTCATCCGAAACCGTGCCGGCATTGTGTTGCGCCCCTTCACGCTCCTCAAGTGCGACATCTGGCGCAAATTTATCGAACGCAATGCTGGACTGCCGATCCGCGGCACTGTCAACTTCCGCCGCATTCCAGGCAGCAACATCTTTGCTACAGGTCAGCCTACCGTCGACGGCATTCGAAACGTCGTCATGGCTCTGCAAGAGCACTATGCAAGCAAGACCGACGCATCGAGCTATCCAACCCGCACCGTCACCTGGATCAACCTCCGAGAGGAGCCGATCGTCTATGTCAATGGAAAACCCTACTGTCTGCGTCAAAAGGGCATGTCTCTCCGCAACATCAAAGCATACAGTGGCATCAATTGGGATCGCCTCCTGCTGCTCGAGGATCGCCTGAAGAATGACGTGGTCAACGAGCTTGAATCTGGCGAAGGGCGTCTCCTTTTGCACACCGAGACTTCGGATGGCACCGTCATCCCCATCTGGGAGGAGACCACCCCTTCGGATGTGGATACTTTGCAGAACGTCATGGCCCACATTGGTACCGACTTCAAGGACAAAATTCAGCTGCGTTTCCGAAGAATTCCCATGACAGCAGAAAAGCCTCCCGACTTTTCGGACATCAGCGAGCTCCTCGCCACCGTATTGCAAGCCAATGTCGAGCGACAGCCCATCGTGCTCAACTGTCAGCTCGGAAGGGGCCGCAGTACCATGACAGCTGTTCTGATCCTCATGATTGCTAGATGGCTTCAGCAGGGGCAGAGCAAGCTCCCCGAATCGAGGTTGCGGGAGATCGCAGACGACGGCAAGGATGCTGAAAGTCTGAAAGAGATCATCGCCGCCTCAGACGGACTCCGACTGTCTGACTCGGCCCAAAACAGTGGCTCTGTGACTCCATACGCACGCGACACCTTCAATGTTGATTTGCTTGACGATGCCCTTGGCGCCGATTCTGCTGAAGATAGCCAGCCGCCAAAGCGGGCACCTCTCAGCTATCACGTCATCAACAGTCTGCTTCGTGTCATTCCGCGCGGCCTTGAAGTCAAGAAGATGGTCGACGACTGCATCGATCAGTGCGCAACCGTGACCAACCTTCGTGAAGCCATCGAGGAAGCTAGACTCGCAGCCGAAGACACAGAGGACGAAGCTCTACGCAAGAAGCGTATTCAAAGTGCCATTCACAACCTCCGCCGATACTTTTTGCTCATCGTCTTCCAGTCGTACCTCACGCAGACTCGACCAGATCTCCTCGAGGCATCCCCTAGCTTCCGTTCCTTCGTCACTCGACAGCCGGTATTCGAGACTATCGCCAAAGAGTTTGACAAGATCGACATTTCCACCATCATGCCGTTGCAGAAAGTGGATGCGAGCGACGGAATGGCGCTCTCGGATGAGGTGCAGGAGGTTGTCTCTCACCGTAGCGGAAGCATTCTCTCGGCGTACACGATGCTCAAATCGGACTTTTTCAGCGGGATTCTCAAACTCGGCTTGCCGGAGCGTATTGACGGCATGCCCAACTTGCGTGGTGTTCCATTGCTCCTCGCCCCGCCGAACCAGGCTTCAGTCCAGCCCACGACGCCGATGGCGCCCAAGACGCCGATCGTCACGCACGGCCGCGAGACGTGGGGCTCCGGCATGCCAACTGTCGATGGTCTTCGTCGCGGTTTGGCGCGCATGGGCGCAGCTCCCAACGGACCCGCTAAGGTCGTATGGACTTCGCTTCGCGAGGAGCCTGTGCTGTACGTCAACGGTCGACCCCATGTGCTACGACTAGCCGATCAGCCGATCACCAACATCGAAGCGACCGGTGTTACGACCGATGTAGTGGAAGGAATGGAGCTGGCGCTCAAGAACGACATGCTCAAAGAGGCTGCGGAACGAGGAGGTCGCGTGCTGCTCCACGACGAGACCGAGATCCGTCAAGGAGAGTTTGACATCATTCCGGTCTGGGAGACGGTCAAAGAAGGAGACGTTCTGACACCCCGCGAGGTATACGAGCTCGTCCAAAGCGAGGGTTACAAGGTAGACTATGCTCGACTTGCCATCACGGATGAGCAGGCGCCCGTTCCTGCCGTATTTTCGCAGCTAGAAGAGAGAGTGATCACCGCTCTGCAGACTGGGTCTGCGTGTGTTTTCAATTGTCAGATGGGTCGAGGACGAACGACGACCGGCATGGTGATTGCATCGCTCGTTTCCACAGTCTGGCATTATGGCGATCAGCTCGTCTCGAGCTACGAACTGTCCGGCTCGATGGTCCTGCCCTCCTCGGCATCGGCGGATGAAGCCGCTACTGGTGCGCAGGCCGTCAATGCTGCCGACGATGAAGGCTTTGGTCAGCCCAAGGACAATCTCGACAATCGTGAGGACGATCTACACCTGCAAGGCGAGTGGCGTACGATTCTGCAGCTCGTCGGTGTGCTTTCGCACGGCAAGCTGGCCAAGAAGCTCACCGATCGGGCCGTCGACCGCATGGAAGCCGTGCAGAACCTGCGCAAAGCCATCTACGACTCCAAGTTACGTGCAGACAATGCGGAACCTGGAACCAAGAAGCACAGACATCTCAGCACCGTCTTCACCAACTACTTGCAGAGGTACGGATACCTCATCACATTTGCCAATTATCTGCTCGAGAAGAGCGAAGCTGATGGCTTTGTCCCGCTGCTGCCATCGTTGGGCGGCGGTGGACCGGCAATCCCCATTGAGGAAGGCGAGTCGGATTCAGTAGAGGTCGCGAGAAAGAGATCCGAGTCGATGTCTTCGCAAACGTCCAGCTCAACAGCGTTCACCAGCTACGGAGAGGGACCCGGAAGGAGGTTCCCCTCGTTCTTGGGTTGGCTGCAGCCTCGACGAGAGATCGGTAACATCCTGGGTCGTGATCGACTTGAATAGAAGTATGCACGATGGTCTCAGCGGAAATGCAAATGGAAAAGTGGCCAATTCACACGGAAACCGCCGCATTGCTTCCGATGCGAGGCAGTTCGAAGCACTGAAAGAATGTGTTGAATCAAGACTGTGTGAATGTGATTTCACGGTTACATTTTCAGACACGGCAATTGTTGATGCCGACGATCAAGATATCGCTTGCGCCGATTGCTTCCAACTTGTCCATGATGGTGGCCACTTGAGCTTTGAGGACCATGGAGCTGACGGCGTTCCAGTCGGCGTCTTCCAATGGCGAGACGGTAGCGGCTCGTCTTCCCGGGGTGATTTCGAGAGCTTGTGCGAGGTCCTTTTTCTGCACGTTGTATTGGCAGAGGACGTATTTGGATGCTGCGATGACGCCTCTGATTCTAGCGGTGATGAGGTGGATCAAGTTGGTATCCGATCTGGGGTGGGGAGTTTTGCTCTTGATCAGGACGGCTTGAGAGACGAGGAGGTCGCTGATGGCAGTCAGACCGCAGGCACGCATGGTTTCTCCGCTTTCGACCAGATCTACGATCCCATCAGCTAGACCGAGAGCACAAGCGGCTTCTACTGATCCTCCAACGTACTCGATCTGGGTTTTGAGTGTTTCGCCCTCTTTCAAGGTACCGGCAGCTTTGCGTTGAGAAGTGACCTGTGCGTCGAGGTCTGCAAAGTACTTTCCTGCAAGATAGTCGAAGCTCGTGGCGACTTTCTTACCTACCAGATCTTGCACCGATCTGATCGACTTGCTTGCATTTGCAGGCAGCGCAGGATCTGGAATCTGGACTTGAAGAGAACACTTGCCGAAACCGAGTTGAAGCTCTTCACTGATCAGGCTCGAGACCCTTTCGCCTGCTTCTGCAACCATGTCCTGGCCTGTAATGCCGAGATCGACGTTACCCTCGCCAACGAAGCGTGGAATGTCGGCCGCAGGAAGAAAGACGAGGGCGATAGGAAGATTTTGGACGAGAGCAACGTCAAGGCGGTGCTGTCGCTTGAACTGGACGTCGGCTCCAGAGAGGATTTCGAGACATTTCTCGTAAAGTCGGCCCTTTTTCGGGATGGCAAACAGCAATCGCCCATTGAGGTTCTCGGCGCTGAGGAGATTTGACATTGCGGATCAGCTCTGGGGAGGATCAGACAAGGTTCGAAGTTGAGATGCTGATGCGAAGACGAGGGTGCCTCTCTTTAGTCGAGGAAGAAGTCGATGATGCCTTTGCTGGAGCAGGCACTGTACGAGGACGGATCTGTATACAGAATTCTGCGCGGTTGTCGGTTGTTTGAGGAGCGGTGCGGCGAACAAGCTACGCGACGATCACGAGCCAAGCCAATGTGATGATGTGGTGGAAAGGTGATGAAGCAGGAACGACGATCAATAATGTCAATCACTTTTCTGCCAATCAATAGGCTGTATCCGAAGATCCGCCGCGGTCCGCAACCACCATTTTTTTCCGCTGCTTTTTTGGTGATTGCGTTTCTTCTTAAATCGCAGTGAGATCGGGCACCCTTGAAAAAACAAAAACAGAATCACAAGCTGCAGATCTGATATCAATGGAGATTTCGCTACAGCTCGTGAGTCACAAAAGTCACACTGCGCACGTGCTGTCACCGCATCTTTCTCCCTCGCGGTCCGGCCAAGTCCGAGAAAATGCTTAGCCGTGAGAAAGACGTTTGCTTGGGAGGCTTACTTCACGGTCGGGGCAGCATCTCACAGCGTCGGCTTGGTTCCTCTTCTATTGCAAAAAGGTAGACAATTATGCGCAAGGAATGCTGAAGTGATGAAACAGGGTTAGGATGGATGCAATCAATGGTGGTGATGATGATGACCGTGACTGTGGCCCTGATTGTGGCCATGCGGGTGGGCAGAGTGGTTGTGACCATGGTCATGGCTGTGATCGTGGACGTGATGATGATCATGCGCATGACCGTGTCCGTGATTGTGTCCGCAGCCACCCAACTCATGCACGGCGCCATCGTCTTCGTGGCCTTCCCTTTTGACACAAACGGTCAATTCTCCAGCTCTCTGCGTGCCGCGAAGCATCTCTCCGGCCATCAATCCCCTTCCTGCACCAATGCTGGGAGCTAACTTCTCCCACACCCACTTCGTCATTTCGAAACAGTCATCGTCCGATGCATCTGCCCGCAGAAACACCGTCACCGAAACGATCAAGGATGCGCTTTTGCTGCCGAAATGCACGCCTCGCCCACCACCACCGCCACCAGATCCAGATCCAGAAAGCATGCCAGATCCACGATCCGCCTGCATTAGCGCAGAGGTGGGTGGCGTCAATTGCCACACGTTTGGTGGTGGGACATAGGAGATCAGTGGATTTTGCTCCACGACCCTGAGAGCCCTTTTGAGCTGCTGTTTGTTTGGCGAAGCGTCTGTCGGCGCCGTTTGTAGCAACACTTTGCCCAACGCTACCGATGCGGGGTAAGCCACGTAGAACATGGAGACCGACTCGAGACCGGCCAACACCTTGTCCAGCGCCGCTACCTGGATTGAGGGCATCGTGAGACCTGCAAACAGCAGCGCCGAGCTGAAAAATAAGACCGTCAGACTGAACGGATTGGCCAAGAGGGCCAGCAGAGGCGATGCAAGTTCCGACGGACGCATCAACACCGACCCACTCCTGCCGTGACGTGGTCCGCCTGTCGAACCACCCGAAGCAGCCGTGCTGATCCCACAGGCTGCCACCAGCCTGGCATGATTGCCCATAACAATGTTCGACACCACGCAGGCAGCAAGCGAAAGCGCCAACAGCAAGTTGGGCATGACGATTCCTAGCGAATGCTCGGCGTGAGCATGCGAATGATCGTGTCCTGATGCCGATTCAACCAGGCCGTCTGCACCATTTTGCGCGTGTCCACTACCTCCTTCTAGCAAAGCATGCTCGACGGATTCCTTGAGCACGTAGACGCTGGCAAAGAGGAGATAAATGGTCTGCACAAAGTGCAGCAAGGTCGAGACGCGATGCATACCGTAAGGACGCTTCATGGTGGTGCCGTCAGGTTTGCCACTCCTTCGGCGAAGATCGCTCGCATGCTGCTCCCATTCAAGAGCCCAGTCCGAGATGGCGCTGCTGAGGATGCCCATGGCATCGAAAACCACCAGATATCCTAAACCGGTGGCTGAGAGAGAATCTACCTCCTGACCGGCCATCCACAACCCGGCTCCCAGCCCGAAATGCGAGATTCCGAACAGCAGCAAAGGACGCGAGGCTTGAGGGAGGTGTCCTAGCGCCGACACAGTTCGGGCGTGCAACGATCGTCGTTGCTGATGGCTATGATCGTGGCTGTGGCCGTGACTGTGGCCGTGGTTGTGGCTGTGGCTGTGACCTCGATCAGGGGAATCGAAAGGCGCAGCATAGGAAGTGTCCGAATTGTAAGAGGTCGACGAGGTGGATCTCTCCATCGCGTGACCGTTGTGGATTGCGCCGACGGGACTGAGACCGGAATCGAGCATGGCGACGCTGTGCCGATGATGGTGCCCGCGCCGACTCTTGGTAGGACTTGGACTGAGATCGCTGCCGAGATGATTGGGTGTCGCAAGCTGCCGGTCATTCGACGACTGTTGCTTTGAAGTGAGAGCCGCAAAGCTGGCCGAACGAGGCGAAAGCGTGGCTGTATCGGTGCTGACCGTGATCTGAGGACGATTGCCACTTCCACCGCGGCGGTGTACTTTGGAGTCGTTGGTCGCCGAAGCGGAAGTGTAAGAGGTCGAAGCAGCCGTGCTCTGAGCACCTTGCTCGAATTCTTCGCGCGCCTTGGCGGCATCTGCTTCCGCTTCAGCCTCGGTGCCTGGTCGGGGGAAGAAAACGCTGAGGTTGCGAGCGTGAACGTGAGAGTGCCTCCGTGAGTGCTCGCGTCTCTCGGCGAGCGTCATGTTGGAGAAGTCGACAGGGGAGGGAACTGATAGCGAGGTACCATTGGTCTGCGAACCGTTGAGATCGGCCACACGGTCCATATCTTCATAAAGTGCATCATCGTCAGCCATCTCGCTTGCTGACGGGTCCTCGTGGCTCGCATGACCATAATGAGGATCAGAGAGCTTTGCACGGTCTTCGGAGGGAACTTCCTGTGATGGCGTGGTTGCTGCACCAGCCGGCTCCCCTGTGGGAGCTCCCATGATGGCAACTACCGGCACGTTTATTGGGACTTCTTCCTTTGGTGCGGTGGTAGCGTTAAATGGCTTGTCCTGGAGCTGGTCACGTTGCGGTGGCGGCTCCGGGAGGGAACGGATAGAAGAGCTCGACGACTTTCTGGACGGAGGCTTCAGAGTTGAGGGGTAAGAGCCGCTTGCCAGTCGAATGGAAGGTGACCGAGAGAACGTCGAGCCCGAGCTGCCACTGAGGCTTCTTGGACGCGGAGGTGTCTCCGTAATAGAGCTGGAATCCGATACGCTGGGCAGAAGAAACGAGTTGCGTTTCTGCAACGCAGGTGCGTGGCGACCCGGAGGAACGTCGAGACTGTTGTGAACGACAGCGTTCGGCGGTGACAGCTGGACGTCCGCAGACGTCGGCGAAGAGGATCGCGAGGATGGAGATGGCAATCGCAGAAGGGTCGGAGCGGTCGTATCCCCAAGATCTTCGTACTCCTTTGTGATGGACTTGACGGAGCGCTTGTAGGACAGCGTCGATGCGCTTCGCCTGTGAGGGATGCCTGGTGTTGTCTCCGAAGGATCTGCCTTGTCTAAGCAAGGGCCAGGCCCGCTGACGGCAACGTTGGCAGAGCGTGAATCGGAAAGTACACGATCGCCAGCCGTTGAACTTGAGTGCGAAAAGGAGCTGTCGGTGTCTTGCGCCGGTAAAGGCATGAAAATGTGCAGATCCAGAGAAAAGTCGGGACAGAAGAAGCCGAGAGTGGACTTGTCTGGCGTCGACAAGGCCGATAGATCAACGTGGACGAGCTTTCGAGAGAAGAAGTTAGTCGAATGCTATGGGCAGCTCCAGCCGCTGTTGGCTCCAAGATGGAGGAAGAAGGTAGGAGAGATGCAGCGAAGATCGATCAACAGGAAGCGGACGAGATGAAGGGACGGTGTCGACCGGCAAACAATGCAGAATGAATCGAGTGGGATCGAGTGGGAGAAAGATGAATGATTTTGGGCTGCAGGAATAACTGATGAGGTTGGCGGGCTGCGTGACACAAGATACAAGTAACTCGAAGTGGAATTGTGCGTGCATGCAACCGTGTGCGACGTTAAGTGATTTTGAGCAGGGGTCCAAGCGGATCCGTCAATCCAGGGAGCTGTCCGGGCAACGCCTCGCTATCAAAGCTCACCTGTATCGTCAGAGCTCATTTGAACAACGCATTGCAGCGACACACTCTGCAACGCGACAGTGGTTAGCTTTGCAGTCTTTGCTAGAGCGGAGAGCTTGGCGTTCGGAACGTGGTGTACCGCTGCCGACACTAAAAAGACGCCGCGAGCGTACAAGAAAAAGAACAGCAGCCGCGTTCGGAGAATCTTCTTGGCGCGACACCCTTGTCCTCGATGACGCGCACAGAGAGCCTCTCGTTCACGACAAAGTGTCGGTCTCACTCGCTCTAGTGAATATCATAAATTAATGATTTTTGTGGTCCCAATTTCTTCGTGATTTTCTACCGAAAAGCAGGCCCAGGCGCATCCTGCTCAAAGATGGGCATGTTTGCACACACCGTGTGAACCACATTGTGGCGGAAGAAGTCGTGGAATGATTTGCAGCGAAACTGACTAAAGTACAGGGGACAGTGCAGGACAACGAAACAGCGAAACGGTAGGAAACGACAGAGACAAGATGGGAGCGACGCAGTGGCGGGCAATAGGAACCGAAAACGGAGCTGGTCAACTATTTAGCGGACTTGTTGGATGAATGAAGGTGCAGATCATCGAGCTTGTTTTCGAGCTTCTCGACAAAGCCGGGCTCCTTCTTTGAATGGCTTGATGGCGCATTGTCGGTCGGGCTGGCTTCTTTACCCTTGGTGGCACTCCCGTCTTCGGTATCGAACCATTCGTTAGCATCGCCATCTTGCTCGTCTTCGCTCTCGCTGTAGAGTTCGCGCTTGGTCGGTGGCGAGATCTTGCCTGCTTCACCTGCAAACACCGAAGAGGAATCCGATGTGGCCCCAGATGTTTGCAACGAGGCCTGGCTCCCTGAACGACTCTCGCTGGCAAGTTGAGCAAAGGTGCGGAACTTGGTCGATGCCCGCACCGCTGCGATGGCCGACTTCCAACGTTTGCGGTAATTTTCGCGCAATCCAGCCGAAATGTCGTGCACACCTTGCGTCTCTTCGCTGTGTTCGGTGAGCCATGGATGCGACATGCCCTGATCCGCGGTCAATCGTTTCTTTGGGTCGACGGTCAGACAAGCTTTGACAAAGTCCTTTGCTTCGCTGCTAACATTCTTCCAGTATCGGTCGTGGAACTCAACCTTGCCGCGCTGTGTTTCTGCTGCCAGTGCAGCTGCATCGTCGGAGCGGAAGGGTGTGTAGCCACACAACATGGTGTACGTGATGACACCCAGACTCCACATGTCGACCGCCTTGCCATGCCCTTTCTTGGCGAGGATCTCTGGGGCGGCGTACCCAAAGCTGCCGCATACCGAAGTCAGTACCTCCTGGTCATCCTTCATATGCGCTGCAATGCCAAAGTCGACGAGCACCACGTTGGCGTCTTCCGCTTTGGTCCGGTAGAGGATGTTTTCCGGCTTGATGTCGCGATGAACAATGTTGTGGTGATGCAGATACTGAATCGCCGAGAGCACAGCACGGATGGTCCTGCACGCATCCAGCTCTGTAAATCGTCCGCGTTCCAAGATGCGTTCGAACAGTTCGCCACCTGTCGCCTCTTCGAAAACGAGGTAGTATTTGTCCTTGCTCTCGAACCAGTCGAGAAATTTGACCACGTGCGGCTGGTCGAGACCTTTGAGCACGTTCATCTCATCCTTGACGATCTCATCATGACCACGTAGGATGCGCTTGCTGATCACCTTGACGGCGACGTTGATAGGCGGATCCGCTGCTTTCCACGTCGCTGATCGCACGATGCCGAATGTGCCTTCTCCGAGCGTCTTTTTGAAATCGTACTCCTTCTTCTTGACGTACGACTCTGGCTGTCTTGCCAGCGGGTTGTGGAAGGGCATGATGGCGCTCTCGGTGCAGCTGCTGGTGGAGGAAGGCTAGAGGCGAGTCTGTACCATGGCTGAGTGACTGTATCTCGAAGCAAACGAAGAAAGTCTGGACCTTGCATGTCGAAACAGTGTCCCAGACGGCAGACCTCGAGGCGCGGGTCAACAAAGAAATACCAAAAATCACATGCACAACGGCAGTCAATCAGTCACCAATAATGCCGGCGTCATCTTTTTTCCGGATTCCCATCCCGAAATGGCAGCAAAGAGAGCGCGCATTGGGCACCTTCCATTTTGCCAACTCTGCAATACAGAATACAGGACCCCAGTAAATGATGGATGACTTCTGCTGTTGCAAGTCACAGGCACTATGGATCACAGCAAGACTCAGTGATTCTGTATCTGCCAATCATTCAAGAAATACATGATACATCTTGTTGATGGACAAAAGCTCTGTATCACGATAGCAACAGCTGCAATATGTGCATGACAATGGCTGTATCGTTGAACAGCAACCACCCCATACGTCAAAACTTTATGTCACTGAGGGAGGATCCACAATTGGAACGCAGAATCGACCGTATAGGGAAAGAACTGAATACTGTAGCCCCTGCGCAATCTCGACCTGGAAAGCCGCGTAGGGTACCTTTTCACCATCGATACTGATGAGCCCTCCATTCTTGAGCTTCTTGTCGCCTTCCTTGCGTCTCGGCGTCACACGAAGTGCTTCGACCTTGAGGTAGGTCATTGCCTTTTGATACACAACTTGACCGTTCTCAGCAAATCCGTTCTCGGGTACCTTGGCTACCCTGCCTCCTGCATGCAGAATCATTGCGACGTCGATGGTGCCGTCGTTGGGAAGGGCGAAGGGGAATTGCATCATGTCGCGACTGACAAAGGGCAACTTGCCTCCATACAAGCTTGCGATGGGCTCTTGAATGCGCATCCAACCCGTCTCGGACACTCGATCACCGTTGCTGGAGCCTTGTAAAGCTGCCCCGATCTGCCGAGCCGAAGTCGTTTTCGACAGGAAAGAATGGGGCCACGAAGGGTCGTGCATGTCGAATGGCGGCGGTGAACTTGCACCGGATGTGAGTGGCTCAGTGACATCGCCATGGACCAGGGTATAGGATGAGGATAAAGGTGCAGCGCTGGCCTGTCCGTTCCGATTCGATGTTTGTTGCCGGTTGGTTGCGCTCCCATTCGAGGCAGAACTCGTTTCATCTTGATTCGCAAGCGGCCGTGTATTGGCATGGCAGAAATCGACGACTCGTTGGCGCATTTCGGCCCTGTTTTTACTGCCGCGTGCTCCCAGCTTGATGTCGACGTCTACTTCGCATTTAGCGTTGCGCATGACCGAGGTTGCATAGCCGATGAGAAAGCGTGTATCTCCGAGCGCTCGGAGATGCTCAGTGCCCAGGTCGAGATCGGCAAGAATACCGATGGCCTGCGACAGGAACGAGTAGTATTGGACGAAAGGAGTCGAAGGCGCATCGATGAGTCTGGCGACGTCTTCCGATCCTCTTGCGCTCGGACTGCCATTGAGCGTCGCATCCCGAGGTGCCTTACCTCCACGCTTGTTGGCAGAGCCCGTGAGCGGTCTTCCTGGAACTGGGGTACCGGGAGGAAATGCAGAGGCCGGCTGCGTGACGCTGAGCAGGTCGAGCTTCATGGGACGGCCCTTGATGATGTTGAGGCAGGCGAGTGAGAGACTGAAGCCTTGCTGTGCGCCAAGAAGGTTGATGGACATGGCATTGCCGCTTCCGGCTGGAATGGGGGCCAGAGGCAACGAAAGCGCTCTGGGCGCATCCGGTCTCGTCGCAAGACCATTGAGCATTTCATGCAGGAGGCCGTCGCCGCTGACCACACCCACTGCATCGTAGTCTTCTATCTGCAGATTTTGCGCGATCTCGAGCCCGTGCATTCGATGAGTCGTTATGGTCACGTCGAGCTTGCAGCCGGCAGCCTCGAGGATGGGTCGAGCTCGACTCTCGAACAGCTGGCGACCTTTGCCGGGCCCACCGGCTGGATTGATGAGCACCTTGACCCTCCTGTACGGTTTGACGTGCTGATAGGCTCTGCTCATGACGTTGTCGACCCATGATTGAGTCTTTGCCTCTACATCTGCTCCATCCTTGACAGCGACGACGCGGGCCTCGATCTTGACCAGGCGAAGGCTGGAGCAAGGTCCCTCGAGCTGTTCTCGGAGTCGTTCGGATCGTTCCGCGGGCGAGAGGGCGTCGAAGATCGGCTGTGACAGGTTCTCCATACACTTGGGCGGCGCCTTCTCCTTCCTGAAGAAAGAAAAAGGTCCCGCCGATGTTTCGCGCGCCTGTGTCTGAATTGGCGGCGACAAGAGCCTCACAAGGAGCGAGCCGCCATCTGAGTCTGAGACAAAGGATGCGTTGAGAACCAAAGCGAGTGGTACACGCACGTATGCTTTGCTTGCGATCGTTTCCGAGTGAGCGTGATGGCCTCGTACGACAAAGAGAAACTCGTGATCGTATCCGATGGATGCGGCCTTGCCATCGATAGACACGGTGACCACAGCAGCAGCTGTGCTATCCGGCAATCCAGTCGCCATCTCCTCAATTCACTATCTTGCCTCGTCCGGCCGCCGGTCGTGGGGGGAGGAAGCTCTTTTGTTTAGGGAGATCGCGGCTTGAAGCGGATGAGTCCGTCTTGTCAGACGCAGTCTTTGAGAAATGACTGACAAGGTTGACCGTTCCGGTTCAGATGGTGGGATGTGTAGAGGGGATCGTGAACAACACGCGCAGACAAAATTTAAGCTTGCTTTCGATGTTCAGGGTCCATCTCTCGTCTCCACATCAGTGGAGTAGGTCATTGGTTGCTCGACAGGTGACGATTCCTCCCACCTGGCAGCAAACCAATACTCGGCATATGGGCCGAACACTCGGTATTCTTCTTGGTAAACAAGGTAAGCTCAAGAGCAGAGACGAACATGTTGCGAGAGAAGGTCAAGTCTTTCTTTCCCGTAGAAGAGCGCGCGTTTCGACGCCATTGTGACGCGTATCGCTTACGAACATTGGCACGCCGGAAGTTCCGACCCTGTTTCTAGGGTCTCTTGAAAAAGCGCGCGAGAATGGCCTGAGCGGCATACTCGACTTCTCCCCTGCTTCTACGCAACAGTCTTTGCACACGTCACAGATTGACCACCCTCTCCAATCAGCGACCACAACGACCGGCGCTCTTGCTGCCGCTGCGGCTGACACAACAACAAGACCAGATTGTACCTTGAACCTTGCGGCCACGGCCCGGAGCACTCTCGCTCCCTGCGCCCTCCCTGTCTTCCATCGCTTCCGACGTTCAGGCAGCACGGGTGCTCGCACGGCCAGGTCACCTAGCTCTGGTCATCGCAAGTCCAAAACGGATCCACACGAGGGGAAGCGGGGAGCAGCTGGACTGGGATCTCTTTGCCCGCTCATTTTCATTCCCACTTGGAGGCTAGTGGACAGAGCACGAAATGCAATGTGATGTCGACGATGCTTCCCCATCATAACGCAACAACAGAGGCGCAGGCAGTCGACTTTCTGCAACAACATCTTCGTATCTCTCGCTACGATCAACGGCCGCATGTGACGCTGACCTTCGCACAGTCGCGAGACGGAAAGATCGCTGGACCAGGCAAGACCCAGTTGGCGCTGAGCGGGGCGGAAAGCATGCTTCTGACGCACAAACTGAGAACTTTGCATGACGGCATCATGGTCGGCATCGGCACGCTTCTCAACGATAATCCTCAGCTCAACGCCCGGCTTCTCTCGCAGCCGCCTCTGGTATCGGAGCTGCCGAGACCCGTCGTTTTGGATTCAAAGCTGCGAATGCCCGTCGACTGCAAGCTGATTCGAAACTATGCCGCTGGCATCGGACGACAACCTCTGGTGGTAACATCGAGACATGCCCTCTCGGACCGGCGAGTTAGACTCGAGGAGGCCGGAGTCGAAGTGATCCAGGTTGACTGCGACGGCTCGGATGGTCTACTCGATTGGCCGGCGACTCTGCAGCACATCCGCCAGGCGGGTGTCCGAAGGCTGATGGTCGAAGGCGGCGCTGCTGTAATCGATAGTCTCATGCAACATCCACAGCATATTGACGCCTTGCTTGTAACCATTGCGCCGATCTCGGTAGGTGCGCAAGGCTTCGGTTTCACGTCGAAACTCCCGGCGCACGCTCAGCCCGACTCCGATGCAGCCTGGACAGACCCATGCCGGGCCAAGTTCGGAAAGGACGACGTTGTCGTGTGGCATAGACGCTAGTGTGGTGTCGGATTCATCATCATGCGGCACAACATACAATGCGGTAGGAGCATGAGCCTGCACGGACGAAACAATGACTCTTATTCACGGCGACATGCCATGCTCCGAAGGCAATCACACGGGTCGTCGACACAAGCATGGCATCTCGCTATGCTCGACAGCAGGCATCGGGACCATGATGTCCAGAGCCGGATGTGCTAACAGCTCTCACGGACAGATACCATCGAGCACATAGAAAAGCAGCATTGGACTGCACTCGTCTCAAGTTTCCTCCCAGCTCTGCATAATTGTGTGTCCTATTTCGATGTGCATGCAGCTCCTTCTGCGTATGCCGATTCCTGCTCAGTCGTCGTGCCATCGCACCACAATGCGTCGTTCTTCTATGGCTTCGTTGTCGCGATGGTGATTGGTGCCGATGGCATGTAGGCATGCCTCGCTTGTAACAAACAAGTTCTCGCAGTGCATAAGCTGCAACGACTTGGATGGTTTCGCTCAAAAGCATCAATGTCGCCGGTCGCAGCCTTTCAAGCTGAAGCTCTTGGCACAGAGCACATCTCAAAGGAGCCTTGGTTGGAAAGCTCATTGAATTTTCAGTATGTGGTGCACTCGAACAATGCGTCGCATCTATTGCCAAAAAGCCTCCCACTCTGTCTGGTGAAGCTTGCATGCCGTAACGCGAAAAGACGCGCTAGACGGGTTCACTTGTACTGCTGATTGGCTCGCCCCCTTACGGCCGGTTCGAGGATGGTCTCTACTCGGCATGCGAGACTGACCCCGACAGACTGTCAACGACTGTAACAACGGCCCGGACCCTGTCCGTAGCGTCAGGAATGGGCCTGTTTTCAACGAAGTTAAGAATTACATGAACGCGAGTTGATAGTCATGGCCAAATCGTCTCATTCCAAAGTTACGTTTCGCATTTTCGTCGACGCCGATGAGCCGCCATTCCAAGACGATTCCCTGATCGCCGCTGCACCTTTCGTGTGGTCAGATTGGTGTTGAGCTCGTAATGTCTGCAGCTCACGGTGGACCCAAATCACGTTGGCTCGAATCAGGTTTCTGCGATGCACAGCGTGCGAAATCCGACGGAGAGGCTCCCTCTTCCGAGCCTCGCTACTCCAGAGCAGCCGAATTTGGCGGGATGAGCAACGAAGACTGTGCAGTGATAATCTCGCATCCAGTATTTCGGCAACCACACCCATCGTGTTCGGGGTCTCGTTTGCAGACACAAAAGAGGAGAATCTGTTGATCATGCGTCGCTAACTTTAAGTTGTCTTCTGCGCTGCGAATATACAGCACCCAAACCTTTGACCAGCCCAAGCCTGTCCCGTGTGTTTGTCGCGTGCGACGACGCTATCTGATACCTGCCATGACTGGGTGCCCACGTTGCATGTCCTTCTCTGCCAGTGGCATTTGCCCAACAAGCTCGAGCTGATCGAGGCTCCCAAACGATGATCTCGGCCAATTCATCTCCTGTATGGCGCAGTGATCGACGTTCCATGCAGCGAGGAGCTAATGCGCAAATGTTCGATTCACGGTGTTTGCTAGTACTTCTTTCCAAGCAGAGATTTGGACGCTGCGGCTGCCGGTTGGATCAAGCATCAAAATACGGTGTGAAAATTGCGCCCGTCGGAAATGGCGATGCGTGAGGTCGCAAGCCGCTGCACAAAGTCACACAGGCACGAGGGAAGGAAAAAAAACAAAAACAAAAAACAAAAAAGAAATCTCCTCCACCAAGACACAGTACTACTCTGTACAGCAAATCTGCTAGCACGATGACATCGACATGGTGGCAGGTTGCAACTCAACCCCATGTATTGCTACTGCGTCGCTGCTACTCCGGTGACCGATTGACGACCTTGCAGCGGATGTTTTCATCAAATTACAGTAGTGTGGGAATCGCTCAAATGCTTTTGCCAAAACAACCACCTCGTTTCTCAAGTTGTAGTTCCAAATCTCTGTTCCAACAGCAATTCAAGTTCCGCTGCGGCCTCGGTAGTGGAAATTGACCGATACGGGTTCAGGCTTGGTTCATGAGGCCGAAGAACGGCTCACCAAATCCAGTGCGGAATTCTGCCAGCTTCTCTTCTTGGCACGCACCAGGGCCAGCACTGCTCCGTGATGCTCTCCAGGGCAACAAAGGAGAGCCTCTTATCCGCGCTAAGCGCGCGGCGTCTGCTGCATCGTGGCGCACACTTAGACCACTACAAGACGTTGCAACCGGTCCGACTCGATAGAGGTTCGCTCTGACCGAATAACCGAATACCTGGGACCTGTTCCTTTACGCGTCTTTCCAGCCCTTTTCCAGAAAAGCCTTCTCCTCCTCCAGGCTCTTTTCGATGGTCGAGGAACGGCTCAATTTTCATGGTTGGTGCCTCCTTTCGCACGCTTTCCTGTCTCAATCAAATTTCATTTGTTTATTTATTTTTATTTATTTTATTTATTTATTCTTTTTCTGGGTGCAATCACCTCGGCCGGTTGCAGACATGGTTGCTTTCTTGCAAGCGATCGCCTTGTTCCGTACATTGACCCTCAATGTGGCCGCTTTCTAGACTGTTCAGATGCTTACTTTGTCGGCGATCCCATCCATAGGTGTGGACACGCTTAGTGCTGGAACGCTTCACTCGGATTGCAGTTCGTTGGAAGCGGACCACATCGTTTATCCTGGGGACTGGCTATGGGCCTTGATTCGAGTCCGCTTGTCCTTTCATCTCCTAGCAGGCAATCGAGCATCAGAGCTGTGTCATCCCTGTTGATCATAGAGCAAATAACAAGATCTAGGCAGCCACATCGAGATCGCCATTCTTGGAAAGCGGAATCATTTGGTCTTTCCAACAGAGTTGACAGTAGTCCGCTCGCTCGAGTATGGATTTACACTCACCACTAGACGCGAACTGGACCTGTAGCATGCAACGGTGGCTTCGCCTGTGACCGCAAGTTGATCTCGTCCAAGTGTGCAACTCGCATGCATCGTTCGCCTTGCTTCATGCAGATCCGTCCCGCAAGAAAATCCTGCAAGACATGCCAAGAGATCGTTGCGAGCATAGACAGGCTTCACGCATTGCCACGGAACTCCGACCAGCATGGAACGTTGACGAGGACAATGACAGCTTCGCGTGCTGTAGACACACAACAAGAGAGGGTGAAGAAAGAAGGATAGGGCACGCACACCCTTAGAGGAAAATTGGGACGCCGGACCCCGAGCCCGCAAGCGAAGCGCGGAGTCGGAGAGATTTTCTAGGCACCTTTTCAACCCAGGCCCACACCGCGGGCAGCTCCCTTGGCCAAATATTGCTGCTCAATGCACTGCTTCTGTATGCGCCTTCAGTGTCTCTGTACGGCACACGCGACCAGCCGAAGCCTCTTGTGGCTTGATTCGGCTAGATCTGACCGGCTTGAACAGCTTTTGAGTTTCTCAGCACAGAGTCGAGGCTGGTAACCTTGCGGAAAACAAGTGTTGCCCTCGATCGTCGTGATGCACTACTGTACTTTAGTAACGAGCAAATTGTTGCGGCTGAGTCTTGATCGGCGTGTCGAGCCTTTTGTATGCAGTCTGGAAGCCCGTTGCATATCCGGCAATGGCTCGATATGGCGGCCTCGCTACCACTCGAGCCGCTGCCATTCTTCTTTTGTGTGGATTCCGGCACCACAGACCTAAGAAGAAAAGATTTTATGCGACATGCAAGCTAAAAACCCAGCTGTATCCGGAATGTCCCATCAGCAATAGCCTGGCGCTTTGCTGCCTCGATAGCACCGATCCGAATCGTTCGGCTATGAGTACGCGATGGGAGGGCGTCGCCCGCAAGGGCGAACGACGGACTGGTGAGAAGCTCGCGTGCATTCCACTCATCCAACAAAGCTCAAGGCTTTAGTGGCGTTCGCTTACATCCAGAGATCAAGCTGAAAAGACGTGCGTGGACCGGCTGAAGCATGTTTGTCCGCTGCAGCATTTGTCTGTTCAAAAGATCGCAGCACAGCTCTCTCGGCTCATGACCAGCTACTTGACTAACGAGTTAAGTCGTGAAAGCCTTGCAAATGTATTCGAAATACGATCGACCTCATACCCTGTGAGGGCTCAGTCGCTTTGCTACGGCACCGCTCGGTCGACGCTTGGTCTTCGCGTCCTAATCAGGGCTTGTTCATGCCCACAAACGGATGATTCAGCAGAGGATTCTGCTTTGAGATCCCGACAAGACAACCTCGCGGCGACATCGACGGCGGAACACGTAAGCCGAAGCGATTTCGTTCCGTGCTTTCCGGCGAACAACGAGTTTCTTAAACTTCTCTGCATGACGTCTGACACTTGAATGATCATTGGAGATGAAAGTGCTTTACTACTCCGAACATGACAGACCACAAGTAGGAAACATTGTCCGACTTGAACTACGCACCAGATTCCAGGCTTCGAGCGTCGATGCAGATCGAGACACAATGCCAAAAGTCGATGGAAACCCACACGAAGTTGCATGACAGCGTCGAGACGAATCGGCCCGACTCTCAAGTACACTGTCGACATCAGCCTGAAGGATGAACGGAAGGAAGATAGAGTCAAGCCGGTGCAGGTGTCAGCGAGTTTCTCGACATGGTTTGACACGACACTCACACTGGCCCCGAGACCGAAACAACTCCGGAAAATTTCGAATCTGATCGGCGTTACGATTCCCGTTCGATTGGAATGCTGTGTTTGTCAGGAGACCAGCTGCCTCGGGTCTTCTCATTGAAGTCTAGCTGGGTGTCGCACAGTCTTGCTTCAGATGAGCTAGGACGCAAAAGAGCGTTCGGTCGGCGAATCACTTTCGCCAAAAGCTTTCCGAAGCCACAGAAAATGCTGCATCTTTGGTTTCTATCCAAGCCATTGGGTCGTAATGATGCAGCACCAGGCCTCGTGTTGGAGCTCAAAAAAAAAACCCTGCCTGATTCGCAGGAAAAAAAAAACCCTTTGTGATCAAGACCAATTTGTCAAAATACAAGCACGATTCTCATCAGCGGCTCCCATTGTTGCTCCTGCACCTGGGCAGCTTTCCACATGTTTGAATCGGCTCTTTCGAGAATGCGCATTGTTATGGTATTGGCAACACACGAACTCCTTCAGTGTGCTCCAAACCAAGAATCAGAGGACACGACACCCATCGCGACTTCACCTCGACTCTTTGCACATGCCAGCGTGGCTTTGAGTAAGGTGACCTGCGCCTGTTCGTTTCAATTTCGGTTTGAAGCGCTTGATCTCTTGCAAGTACTCACTTGTATGCTCAAGAAGACGAAGCAAGCGATAGGCGAGAAAGGGTTGCCTGATCGACAGTGGCGGAGCACTCATCCGTGGGGTCGAGCGGGAATGGGAACTGCGCGATGCGGATTCTTCCTTTCTCTGTCTGTACCGCGGAAGCAAAGGGCGGATTCCGCAGATTTCAGTTCTTTTCTCTCGTGGTAAATCCATTCGCCGCACTGAGGAGTGTGTCGGCTCTACGATCTCAGCTGCCACGCTCGTGACGATGCGTGGACCTCGCGAGCTTGCCGGGGTGTGTCACCTGCTCATCGCTGGCTTTCACTCACGTTTCCGTCGAACCTGGATTTTCTTCAGCCGAAGATGTCTCCTCTCCGCTCGCTTCTGGGTCACAACGGTCGGCTCAACCATCAAAAGCATGATCATTTCAGGCATCCACGCCGTACCTTTTTTTCGTTCTTTTTTCGCGACGGTCCCCATGGCAGGAGAAGGCCTGCCTCTGCTGCAGCTAGCCTCGTCGCGTCGCCTCTCCTTGTTCTTTCTACTGGCATCAGTCCGGTTAGACCTTCGATGCCAACTGCCGTGCATGGCCGCGCCTGAGCCAGGCTCGTTCCATGTCGAAGGGTTCCCGACATCGAACACCCATTAAAGCTCTCGCCCAAACCCCGAGCAAATTCGAGAAAAGTTGCCAAAGTGGGGCCGAAGGTGTAGTCGTCCTAGGTTCGAGACATGTGCTCAGCTCTTTGCTGATAGGCCCGAAGCAGAGCCGCTCCTGCTACGATCGTCCTATTGTGGAATGTTGATATCCATTGTCTAGCGGAAACCTCGTTATTGTCTGACAGCATTCCGCTGGTCATCCCGGTCGCCTGCGAGAATTTTGGTTCCTTTCGGTCCATCATCGTTTTTCTACTCGACTTTTTCCTTCTACTACAAACTCGCCATCCCGACTTCCCCCCACCTATTCGTTCAACGTTCTCTCCTCGTGGTTTGGCCCACCCCTATCCCTTTTCGTTGCGAGCACAAGCTTTTCCAGGCCTTGGGCAGTGCACCTAGCTCGCTGAACTTTGCCTGCTTCTGCAAGCAAACTTGCTCGCCTTAGCGCGGCCTTGGTAGCATCCTGTAAGAGGTCAGTGTCCCGACTTTGGGCTCATCTCTGACGTGGTTGCCACAGCCACAGCGGAAGCTCAAGCCTCTCGCCAGCAGCTGTGAAGCTAGAAGCTCTTTGTTCACCAGCTTTGGCCGAGCATCTTTGCATGTCTATTGTTCTGGCTCTTCCTGTTCCGGACGCACGTCGCCCTAAGCGTCTGTCGCAGGCCCCTTTGTTGTCAAGGAGGCCGGAAGCACGCTTTGCTTTTCTTGAGCATCTGCTTTCCATTGTTGTTTCCGGCTCTTGTACTTGTTCCATCATTGTTTGTAAGGCCAAGGTCCATCTGGCCTTTATCCTGTCGCGTTTTGACCCCGTCACCGGCTCCTCACACAATAAGGACGTCGAGACATACAAAAGGATACCGTGAAGTTCTGCTTGGATCGAAAGGGGACGCTGCATACTAGATCTCTTCGTCCCTCCGACACACAGCCCGACTGTCTTGCAAGGCCGGGAGCTGTATATTTGGCACCAACAAAAGCAGCACTCGCGTCATTTGCTAAGAGCTGCAGCCACTTCATTGGCTACCGTGTGTCGCACAGACGTCCTCAGCACGGCCTCCGGAACCCTAGTCCACACTCCATTCGGCTTTTTCGTCACGACCACCTAAGCATCCGACTACATCAACAGCCTGCCTCCCCCTTTCATTTGCATCTGGCAACCTCATTCAGGGTCGATCCCACTATCTTTATCACTTTATCTCACCAACTGCTCATCGGTAAGCTGGCTGGAGCCGCCTCACTCGTGCTCTCTTTCACCGGTTCACAACTATACCGTCGCTGCTGACATGGAAGTGATTCCGAGAATTTTTCCGTAAGTTGGCATCCTCCTTTTTCTCCCACCATCGCATTGAGGTCCTCATCTTCTGGTGGGTGTTCCCAGATTATAGGCTTCATATGCCTCTCTTCAGACGACCAGCTGGCCCGACGATTCGGTCGGTGTGGGTGTCTCAATGCGTCTACTCGATGCGAACGGCTCCGCTCTGTCACTGGGCAGAAGTGTGCCCGTGGCTTGGGCGGATCGTTGTTCTGCATGCTGGTTGATAACCAAGTGGCGCAACAGCGACCTCGCACATATTCTTGCAGATCTGGCTTCCATCGCTTTGATTGACTCTGTCTGTCCTGTTTCTCAAGGCTGCCAGCGAACCAGAGAGCCTGCCATCCGTCGCGTTTCCAGTCTAGAGCCTTGTTCTAACAATTCTGATCATTCTCTTGTTCCGCTTCTACGATCACTCCGAACCTCTACGGTAGTAGAAGTCGGCCTCAACAAGCATCTCGCTACGATAGATATACTTCGGACTCTGTAAGTCTTCCCCGCTTTTGCCCTCGACCCCAGCATGTGCTCTCACGCCGCTTCTCAGACTGTCACCCCCGTTCCCTGAGATGAATCTGCATGGGACCGGTGCATCGCTTCGGCTCCACCAAATGGGGGTGGTTGCATGTATCGACATCGCTTACGCCCAAGATTCGCGGATGTGCATCGCTGGATTGACCGGGAACGTGCATGTTCTACAGAGGACGGACCAGCAGCTGGGGACGGATGGGCTCTACAATCGTTTGCGGTTCTGTGATCAGCATTCTGACAGGAAATCATCGTACTTTTCTCTTCTTCCGCCTTACACCCACCACTCCGTAACGCACGGAATTGTTATCGCCTGCATCATCGACTCTGATCATCTTGTGTTGTCCAGATCTCACGAGGCGTACCGTCATTGCCCCAAATCATGGCGCAGCACGGCTACGCCATCGGTGGTTCGGGGCCTTCTCGGGCCAATCAGATGGATGATCGAGGTGCTGGGCAAAGCCGATTCGACCAGGACGTTGGCGGATCCACAGGTCTGCATTCGAATGCTTTCGGGCGTTCTACGACGTTTGTCGATAGTTCCTCACTATTCCAGCCGCCTCCTTCGTCGTATGATCATATGAGCGGAGGGCTGCGGACGGAAAGCTCGTCGCTCAACATCCACGGCCAACATCAGACCGACTCACAATCACTCGGACCATACGGCAACTCGCTTTCTCACCATCCTACGCACTACAGCCAGTATTCGCAGCCGTCATCCCATACAAGCCATTCCACCCTGCAGAGTTTCCAGCATGCTCACGGTCAGAATCATTACCAGCCACAGCAGCATAATCACCCACATTACATGCAGCATAGCACCGATCAGCAGCTAGGTGCGCCCCTGTCGGGCGATTTGGTCGGAGCTCAGTCGTTCGGTGAGCATCACACTTCCAACTCGTACGGAGTACATCACCACACCGACCACGAACAGGGTGCCGTGGATGTACAGCGCAAGGCGCAGGAACGAGCCGAGGCAGCTGAGCCTCACACTCCACGACCTCCGAATGCCTGGATTCTGTATCGTTCTCAGAAGTTTCGCGAGATCCAGCAAAATCGGGACTCGCAGAATCGGAGTGGGTCCATCGACAAGCCCAAGTCGCAAGCAGAGATCTCTCGGATCATCTCGCAGATGTGGCAGAACGAGACTTCGACGGTCAAGCAAAAGTACGAAGCAATGGCCGATGAAAAGAAGCTGGCCCATCAGAAGATGTATCCCACCTACCGATATCGACCCAAGAAGAAGGGCAGGTCCAAGCCGGGCGGACAGGCCATTGATGCGAGGCACGCTGGCGATGGAAAATTGGGCAAGAAGGCAGCGAATGGATCCTACGCCGGTGGAAACCAGGACCAGGACGCCTCCGAAGGGAGTTCCTCGGCTGGGCACTCGACCGATCGTAGGCCGGGCAGCGAGTCGCGCTATTTCGGAGCAAGCCAAGATGCGAGCTCCGGGCTGCACGATCTTGCAGGACGTGAACTCATCTCACGCAAACCGATCTTTGGAGACCGCAGAGACCGCGGAGACTCGCTGATGTCGGGCAACTACGGACGTTCCGTTGCAGGAAGCCTTTCGTCTGGCGAGGGGCATGCTTTTTCATATACCAACAATCGGATGCATCCGTATGGGGATCGGCCGTCGTCAATTTTGCGTCAAGAAAGTCCGCGAGCAGCGGATGTCTTTGGAGACATTGTGTCGTCCTCTGGCACATACAATAGCAGTCACTGGCCCGAATCGGCGGATGCGCTCAGCGGTCCTCCAGCAAACGCTTACTTTGACGGTAGCCGGAGCGCGCCTACAGGCTACGCGACACTGGGCAATGCCCGTCTGGCGCCGTCGTCGATGTTGGGCTCCAACGCGGTGGGCGGTACCTCTCTGATGGCCCTGTCATCACCTCAGCAGCATCCTGCGCGACAGTCGGTTCCTTCGCAGCACCTCCAACATCCGATCGAGTACCTAGACAGCGGTCTGTCGCTTGACGGCCTGCCTGGAGCCAGCGGCAACTTTCGACCTAGTCCCGTGACTCACCATGTGGCACGCTTAGGCGCCTCGTTCGGTGGTGAGCCAAGGTCCGAGATGGCAAGCGGCCTTGCCGTTCCTGGCAATGCCGAGGGGTCTGCAGATCAGTTGGATCCTCACCGACGTCCGTAGCTGCATCCGGGGTCCTTACTCTTGCTCTCACTCTCAACATACTCGAACGAGTGAGGACTTGCTTTATTTTCGCCATATTATTATATTTCACATTGGTACAGTATGCGTCTTGGACGACTACACGCCTCGCCCTTGCGCAGATACAATATACACCTATGCAGTAGAATACTACATGTCTTCAGCGAATAGTGCAGACGTCAGGGCTTGATTGAGGCTTTCACAGGGGGCGCAGTGCGATGCAATGTGAGAGAGAGAGCTGCAGATCAGTGGGCGAGGGGGGTTGAACGCGGTCCTCAGATGAAAAAGCGGAGCTTCAAGTGGCAAGTGGCGCATCGACACGGCGACGCTTGTGCAAAGAATGGCTCTGCGTGGCGACGCTGGCCCGGCTGGACATCCGAAGCAGCCGTCCAGCGGACTTGTTTTTCACCCTTTTTCCCCGTCTGCGAAGTGGTTGACCGACGAGCGCACTTGAGCGGACTTGACTTGCACGGTGTCCGGGAAGCTTTGATTTTATTTAGAGATACGTGGCGCCACGAGCCCGAAAGGACCGAAAAGGGCGGATATTTGGAGAGGATGTTAGAACCTGGGAGAGATGGAAAAAAGGAGAAATTCGGGGAGTTGAGCTCCACATTTCGACGAAAAGGACGGTTCGAGGGCGTCGCGCGCGGACCTTCACTCTCACTCTGGGCTGATCGATGTTGCTTTTCTTCCACACTTTGCTCAACGGTTTCTATCCGCTCTTGGACAGCAGCAGCAGCATCAAACCGCACAAAGGCCAAGCATACTAGCGAACTACTCAGCAGGCTTATCGACGGCAAGTACGAGGATCCGTTAACGTCGAGATGTTGATCAAAGTCAAGACACTCACCGGCAAGGGTAAGCGTCGATCGAATCAAACGTCGCCGCAACGGCCAAAGGTATGGCGTACTGACCAAGCGCACAACACTGCGCCTGATTCCTCCAATTTGCATCTATCGGTTTCCCACTGTGGCTGATGGTGGCAGAGATCGAGCTGGACATCGAGCAAACAGACAAGATCCAGCGCATCAAGGAGCGGGTCGAAGAGAAAGAGGGCATCCCACCAGCACAGCAGCGGCTCATCTTTGGCGGTAAACAAATGTGCGTCTCTTTCACCGTCTCTTGATCCCCCTTACATCCTTCGTGCAACCGCCAACTTACTTCGTGCTCTGATGACTTCTCACAACCACGAACAGGCACGACGAAAAAACGGCAAAGGACTTTGGTGTAGAAGGCGGCAGCGTCTTGCATGTAAGTTGACTCCACCGAAAGCGCTTTTCAGATCTCCAACAAGTTCTGACACGATCGTTCTGGCTTGCGAATGAATTACAGTTGGTACTCGCCCTTCGAGGTGGATCGCTCTAGCACACCGTCGCTCGACTCTTCTGTAACACAACTCCCATTTCATTACAGCTCGACTCAAATCAACAGCCTTGACGAACAAAGCTTGCTCATCGGCTCGATCGAATTTGTTGGTCAGACGGCGAGAAGTGACGCAAATCACAATTTCGGGCGGTTGGTGCGGAATCTCATCGCAAATCGTCCACAAGCCTGCTCCATGCAACAGGAGATGTTGAGCATGGTCAAATGAGAAACATTGTATAACGGCAATAGGTTTCGACTGCTCAAATGATGCTCTCTCTCTGCGCTGGAGCAATGGCGCCTTTTCCAGCGCCCAAAGACTTCAAGTGATCGATCAAGTGATCCAGCTTGACCACCTCGCCTTGACCCTGACCTTCGTCCGAGTCTTTGCCCTTCTGCTGCTTGACCCTGACTTCTCTAGCCTCCGCATTCCATTCGTTGGGCGCCAGGATGACGGCAAAGGGGATACCCTCTTTGTCGACCACGCCAAATTGCTGTGGAAGTTTCGGCTTGGCTTTGTGCATGAATTCGGCTTTGATACCTGCATCCCAGAGCATCTTTGTGACCTGCATTCGCTCTTTCAACAATCCTTCGCCTCCGATCGACATGACGAAAACGTCGGTTTCTTTGGATCGGACCGAGGAACGTTCACCTTTGGACTCCTTTTCCTTGAGCCGTTGCATCATGATGGCGAATACGCGCTCTACGCCGATCGAGACACCTACGCAGGGAACCGCATCGGGTTTCTTGGATCCGCTGAACATGCCGACCAAGTTGTCGTATCGTCCGCCGGCGGCAATGGATCCAACACCAACAGCCGATTCGTCGACCTCTTCCTCGCCATCCACGCCCTTTTTCTTGGGCTTCTTGGCCTTCTTGTCCGCAGCAGCACCAGCGGCATCAGCAGCATTGAATCCAGGTGGAGCAGAAGCAGCAGTGACAGCCTCGTAAATGAGACCGGTGTAGTAATCCAATCCCCTCGCCAAGCTGAGATCGAAACTCATACGATCCGAAATGCCGTACACATCGAGATAGTCAAAGAGCAGCTCCATATCCTTGACACCTTGCGATGCAACCGGGTGACCCATCATCACCTCGTCCGCTTTCAGTTTCGCCAACAAATCCTTGCCTCCTTTCAACTTGACATACTCTCCAATGCGATCGGCGACCTCCTCGGCGAGACCCTTTTCGCTGACCATCTCGCGCTTGACTTCGGCCCATGGACTCTTGTCCAGCTTGTCGACGGCGGAGCTGATGGTGCGGATCTTGTCGGCGGGTACACCGCAAATGTCGAAGAGACCGTCGAGGATCTTTCTGTGGTTGAGCTTGATCGTGAATCCCTCGATTCCCAAAGCGTCGAGTGCCTCGACAAGTACACACAACGCCTCGGAATCGGGTACCATGGCGTCGTAGCTACCGGCAATGTCGAAATCGCACTGGTAGAACTCTCGGAAGCGACCTTTGGACATGGCCGGCTGATCACGACGGTAGACCTTGGCGATGTGATAACGCTTGATGTTGCCGTACTCGCTCTGGTTCATTGCGACAAACCTTGCAAAGGGGACAGTCAGATCGTAACGAAGCGAGCACAGCTCTCCACCCTGATCTTGAAGGTCGTAGATGAGTTTCGAGTCTTCGCCGTACTTTCCAGAGAGGATCTCCTTGAGCTCAAAGACGGGTGTGTCGATAGTAACTGCCCCATGAGCAGTGAAAACTTCTTCGATGGTCGAGAAGATGCGTCGGCGAACCGACATGGCCAGCGGCTCCCAGTCACGAGTTCCCTTGGGCGTCTTGAGGGTGAACTTGACTTCCTGCTTGGATGAGCCTGCCTTGGCAGAACCGAGACCCATGGCGGCCAGCTGGGCTTCGAGCTTCTTGAGCTTTCCAATCTCGGCTTTGAGCGTCGACTGTTCCGTGTTGGCAGCTCGGAGCTGCTGAACCTTGTCATCCTGCTCAGCACGAGCGGCCTGGAGCTCGACGATCTTTTGCTGGTCTGCGTCGGTGGAAGACATGCTTGCTGAGAGTGCAGAGCCGGAAAAAGTGCGTTTGGTGAGTGTGCTAGGACGGCACCGGAACGGCGAGGTGCGTGCCTGGATGGAAAGCGCGAATGCAAAGGAAGGTGGTCGACGAATAGCTGGTAGGATGCAGGACCGCAAGAGTGACATCAAAAGATGATGCGTGTTTGCGAGTTGAGCCTCGGATGGCAAAGGAGATGGTAGGGTCAGATGTGGTTGATAGAAGAATAGCGACGTCAAGCGAGTCAGATCGGAATGCCTTTTTTTTAGACACTTCTTTGTTCTTTTCCTGTCTGAGCTATCTTCTCAGTAAATTTGCTCGTTTCAGACATCTTGGGCGCTTTAACAAGCTTACACGTTGCCGATTTCCGAGGTCTGTGCTCCCGCCTGTCAAGGACTCTGACAGCTCCACCTCGACCGTCTCTGCTTGTAGCTACCACACCACTGCAACCGGCATCGACGCTACAGCAAACATGTCACAAAGCGACCCAACAACATTGCTGGCTGGCATGCCTTCGATGTCTGTCTCGTCGCGACAACAGTTGCAGCAATATCTGTGCCGCCTCCCAGCCACTTCAAACGCTTCCACCAGCCGCAATATCTCGTCGACCTCGGATCTCGATGCTCTTCTACAAAGCAGTGCACATCTAGCTTCTCGCACCGATGCATTGCATGCCCAACTATCGCACAGAGATTCCTTTGGCTCGACCGACAACGATGATCCGCAGCTCTTCTGGTCCACATTGACGCTTCTTACGAATCTTCGACAAGTGGCTTCTCAGCTGCAGAGCGAAGCAACTTCAGCCGATGGCAAGGCGAAGGCGGTAGCTTTGTCCAGAACGAAACAGGATATCGACGTAGTTGAATCGCTGTTGAGGATGCTCAGTGTCTCGAACGGCTCAGAGTCAAACGCTTTCACAGCTGCGATCAAGAAGCCTTCTTCAACAAACGCGTCTTTGTCATCATCGCGAAATGTGGACGAGCGCAAGGGGTACGAGTACTGGAAGCAACGTACTCTATCGGCTATGGAAGATGACGATTTCAATTCAAGCGACGACGATGAAGCAACCTCGGATACCGAGTCCATCCTGACCGACCCCGAAATCCATCTCGCCTCCTCCACCACAAAACTCGGCGGCATCAAAGCCAACCATCCAACCTCGCCATCCGACGACGTCGAAGATTACTCGGAATACAATCTCGCCTCTTCTCACACCGCCCCATCTTCCCCTCCATCCACCGCCAACCCAACTTCTGCGGCTGCAAACGATACCATCCTCCAATCGGATCGAGCAGCACACGAAGCTTTGTCGTCCGAACTCTTGCGCATGGCTTCCATCCTGAAATCCAACTCGCTCGCTTTCGCCGACTCGCTAGAACGCGATCGTCTCTTGCTCGAAAAGGCAGGATCAGATCTGGGCCAGAACCTCGACTTGATGACACGCACACGCGGAAGGTTAGGCGTCTACTCGAAAAAAGCTCGCAGCATGGGCTGGTTCACCCTCTCTGCCATCATCGTCGTCATTGTCAGCTGGATGTTGATGTTCTTACTCATTCGCTTAACCTGAAATTACATCATCTTCTACCATCAACTACCATCATCAGCACGCCACGGACTACGCAGCGGCTTTCGCCTCTTCGTACGCATCCCTCACCTGCTTCGTCTTCCCCTTCTTAGCTGCGAGCTTGAGGTACTTTTCATCTTCACCCTCATCAACGCACAACGGGGCTAGCTTGTGAGGCGATATCCATCCATAGCTCGTCTGCTTTCCAAAGAACTTGACCGCTACGAAACTCTCGTCTTCGGGCTGAGTCCGCACCATCTCACCAGGAAGATCCGACATGTCTGTGATGACTCTGGCTGGGAAGTGTGGGAAGGTGTCGACTTTGGCCCATACCTTTGTGTCTGCTGCCGGTGGATGGGCGACGAAGTCATACGCCGCCTTCGCAGGAGACGCCTTCGAGGCCACTCGAGACCGTTTGGCGGCCGGAGGAGAAGCGGAGGGGTCGGCAGAAGTGGCGCGCGTGCGAGCACTGCGTCGGCTTGCTATGGGCGTTTCGTTTCCAGCAGCATCGACTGTACCTTGCGACGAGGAGCTCGGCCCTCTGTTGCGGCCGCGTTTCAACTTGTCCGACTTGGACTGTGCCTTATCGCCGACATGGTTGTCGGCTTCGTCATCCGTGGTCAACGGAGAACTAGCCGCCGTCCCTGCGTCTTTGCTGTCCCGCCTGTCTGGCTTCAAATTGACCTCTTTTCGCGTAGCCGTCGAAGCTTTGCTTTTCCCTGTGGACGAGGCAGGAGTCGAGCGGTAATCGGACGACAAGACGGTCCGCGATCTCGGCCGTGGTTGCGGTGTTGGCGGCGCGGAAAATTCAGCAGCGCGAACAGCTCCGGAAGGGCCAGGCGACTCGGGCGCCGAGATCTTGCGTGGTCGCTGACCGATCATTTCCGGTCTGGCAGCGTTGTTGCGATGACGCTTGGAGCCTTCGGGAAGCACCCATCCGGTATTGAATAAGAGGAACGAGTCGTGAGCACCTACGTCGTCTTTAACTTGGACACCATCCGCTGTCTGAGCGGATGTCTGCGAAGAAGACTTTTCCATGGGCGCTGCTCGCTTCTTACCGCCCATGTCAAGGTCAGTAGCTGCTGCTGGCGCAGACTGAGCCGAACTCTGGGTGCTTCGACGCCGATTCCGAGCGGGTGTTGCCACCGCTGCCACGCCGGCTCCCTGTTGCGTTTGATCTTCTGCTTCGGTCTCGACAGCTATGGATCGACGCATGCTTCTCCTCTCAGGTTCCTTGAGCTGCGATTGGGAAGGCTGGCGCTTGCGTGCTGACTTGGCTGCCGTCGTCTCGGCTGGAGCTGCCGCTGCCGTCTTTGACGACTTTTTGCCATTGGCTGATACGCTGGGCACCGCTGGTGCCACTGGAGGCGGAGGTGGCGCTGGAACATACAGCTGATGTACAAAGTCTTCCATGAGGTTGGTCACTGGCGTAGCATGTCGGCGGCGTTGTGCAGAGGCCTGACCTGCCTCCTGGTCTGCACCGAGATCGTCCTCTGCCTTGACTCGCATAGTGGGTGGCATGGGATGGTTGCCATACGCTTGCTTTCTGATGTCAGCCTGCTCCTCTTGGGCCATCAGGCGATAATCTCGAAGCAACGAGACCAGCTCGGTCGGCGGCTCGAGTGCCAGTTCTAGCAGCTGGCGGCTGATTTCCGGATTGGCACTCTGTGCTGCCTGCGTGGCGGATGAGGTCGACACGTGAACGTCCGCAGAAGTGTCGTGGCCCTGATCGTCGATAGCTTGCTCTGATTGCATTCGTTGTCGCTGCTGATGGTTGTAGAGGTGGGACGTCTCGATTGCTGCCAACTTGTTGAATACTTCGGGTATCATTTTGAGAATCTTGGTGGCGGCTTTGTGGTAAGGGGTATCTGCCTTGTTGTATGTCATTGCGTTGGTGGCGATCTTGAGGACGTCCTGTCGCACTTGTTCGATCGAATCGTACGCTTTGTTGGCGAGTTTGTCCTTGATGGCGGCCCAATCCATGGGCTCTTTGACAATGTCGTAGTAGTCCGGCACATCCATCTTGGACACCGGCTGCGCAAAAAAGCCGAATCGATCGACGGCTTCAAAGGTGGCGATGGCGGCGCGAAGATCGGCATGAAAGGGAAAGAAGAGCGGCTCGATGAGCGAGTTGCGAATCTCCTGGGCTTGGCGCAACTTTTCCTTTTCGCGTTTGCGGACCTGCTCGACAAGCATACGAACGCGTTCGAGGTCGGCGCGGATGCTGCGAAGAAAGAGGAGCTTCTTGCCCTTTTGCGCATCGGTCTGCTCTTTGTTCTGGGAGGAGGCCGTCCAGGGCTCGAGATGAAGCCGCTTGAGAAGAGGTGCGCCTCGACGAGCCTCGCGCTTGAGGGACCAGTAGCGAGCAATGAGTTGAACGGCGGTGGCCTTCTTGCGAAGATGGATCTTGGTGATGTACTCGAGCACGCGGTTGGCGATGTAGGCCGGAACAAGGGGAGGGCCAGCCTTGAAGCTCTTCTTGTAGGCACGGGCGGATTTCGAGTTGCTCCTGGCATCGTTTGTGGCTGTTGCGCTGTCGTGACTCCCGACAAGGGAGCTTCGACGACTGACGGAAATCAAAGGTGCACCCATGCCGGACTCGACAGAGAGCTCGCGAGTGCGCGACGAGACGAGGGGCGAGGCGCGGTAGGAGGTCTCGCTGCGATCATCATCCAGAGCGGACTGCCGGGTAAAATCGATCTTGAACTGATCGCGCATGTCGGTGGGCATGTGCCGATGACAGCAGGCGCGAAGCACCTCGGAGCCTTCGTCGTCGCTGTGGTCGGAATCGTCGTAGAGATGGTGGGAGACGCGGGTTCGCTCAGTGCGAAAGAGGAGACCTGCCTTGCGAGCACAGGTGACGTGAAAAGCGGTAAAGCAAGAGCGATTGTCGCATTGAATGCAAGCACCCATCCTATACCTGCAGAGGTAGCACTGGAGCTTCCATCTGGCCTTTGGGATGCGCTCTACGCTGTCGATGGGCTCCATGTAGACTGGGTTGCTGACGCCAGTCTCTGGGATCCACATTGCGCAGAGGAGATGGGCCCATTTGCCGGTGGTGGTCTGTTTGAAAGCGCCACCTTCGTGCGGACAGAGGATGCACGAGACGGCACGGTCGGGAGAGACGGTACATTTGCGACAGAGCCACTGGCCCTCGGGAATGTAAGGGATGCCGTAGCAATCTTGGTGGACGGCGAGATTGCATCCGTCGCAAAAGACAATAGCGTTGGAGTTTTCGCACTCACCATCGTCGCAGATGGCGCACTTGCTGTCCTCGCCTCCGTCCGAGTCTGCATCGTCGGCGTCGGCACCTTGGCCCGCGAGATCGGCTGCTGCGCCGTGGCGTGCCTTTGGTGGGACGCGTTTCATGAGATCGAACCATTCCTTCTCGAGCTGGTCGAGAATGATCTCAAAGATCTCGTAGGAGATTGTGTCGAGACCTTCTTTGCGCCTGTCGTAGTTGAGAGCGTCGAGCCACTCCTGATCCTGCTCATCCATATCATACTCGACCTGCTTCTTGAGCTCGCCCTCGATGGGTTCGACATAGCGAATGTAGTGGTCAGGTTTATCAAAGTCGGAGCCATCATTGTAGCCGAATGGGAGGGTGTGTGCGTCGATGATGCCGGGAGGTATGTGAAAGATGAGCGCTTCGTCTGGCGGTACTTTGCGGAAGCTGACCTTGGGCAGCGACGAGGCCAAGGGGATATTGTTGGGTTTGTTGGGTATGCCGGGCATGACGGCGAAGCCTTTTGGGAGTGCTTGGCCGTTTGCTAGCTGGGTTGCGACTACGCAGAGTACTTGTGCGAAACAATCATTGTTCGGTTCGAGGAATGCTGCTTGGATGGCAAATCAAGTGGAAGTAGAGGTGGTTGATGATGAGCTTCGAGGTACAAGATGGTCCATGCTCGCGACTCAGCATCTGCGCATCTTGAAAAGATCAAAAGTGGCCGACGGCAGCACAAGTCGGTCCATCTCATCTTTTGCGCGTCACTCCGTCTTTCGCGTTGTCACAGCCGGTTGACAGCGGGGCTATTTTTTTCCCAATGTGAGGTCAGCTTTCTTCACAGCTTTAATTGAGCGGAAATCGGCTAGCTCGAGTCTCGGAGCCTTTTTTCAAGGATTAGAGCTTCCTTCTTAGCTGATGAGCTTAGATGTGCACTCTCACTCTTGCAACCCTTACCACCATCACGAATCGCTTTCTACCAACACCTGCTTCCGAGATTGCCGTCAATATGTTCGCACCTCCGGCGTTCAAGCTTGCTTCCAGCTCCCGTGCCTCTGTGTCAGCTAGATTCAATTCGACCCAAGCTGGCAACGGATCCGACGCATCCTATGGCTCAGCCACCCGCTCGACTGTCCCTCCTCGCTCCACACATGCAACCTATCACCCAGGAGGATACGGCATCTCTGAGGGCCTCAAGCGCGCAAGGAAGCCGTACCGTGTGCGCAACATCCTCACCGGCTCTCTGATCATGGGTTTCGCCACCAGCGTCTACTTTTACTCGATCTCAAAGGTGCGTGTCGCAAGCGCTCTGCAAGGTTCTGAAGACTACCACATACTGATTCCTTGCACCGCGTGTCTCTCTTTAACACATTCTGACAGGTCAAGCAAGACGACTTTTCCGACTTGGCCGAGATCAGAGCACCTTCTGCTGCCGATTCGGCACCTACCACCACCGAGTCGGATCACAAGCACAAAGTATGATGTAACGATCTCTGAACAGAAAGTATCTTTGGCCATTTCCCGCCCTCCAACGATGACATACATGACTCAAGTGTGCCATCGATCCTCGTCAGACCCGCTTGACACTGAGACTTTGTTTCCCGAGGAGAGTGACGTCTCGACTGTACTTTCTTCCAATGCTGCTATCAAGAAGGGGCTGCCTCGTCTTGGCCCGAATTCTGTCATTCTGAGCTTGCCATTATGCTCTGCGGTACCAATCCGAGCATGCCCGGGCTCTCTTTTGTGGTTGTCCATGGCACTATGAGTGAGAGACGACAGAGGAACAAGTAGTGGCTGCCAAAAAAGAGTAGTACCGGCTCCCGAGAAAATCCGATCCCGAACCTCCACTTTGGTGTAGCAGCTCAGCGTGGCTCAACGCTCAGCCTGACCAGCTCGCCGTTACGCTTTTGTTTCTCGTCTCTTCTTCAGTACACCACATCATACCAAAGTCGTCTATTTCCGCACTGTCCATTATCTGCTTCCCAGACCGCCATGACAGGCGCAAGAGCGGTAGTCAGACAGGCCGAAAGGCATCTGGCTCATCATGTCGTTGCTTCGGGACATGCTACAAGGTCGACTACAGGCACGGTACCCAGGTCGATATCCACGACCACATGCAATGCTGCCTCTAGAATGGGCAAAGGAAATCGCTTCACCGTTTCTCGAAATCATCGTCGGCCAAGCAAGCTGTCGACCACCCACCACGAGTCCGACCACATGCCGTATACAGCCGCTTCTCATCCGGACAAAGTCACGCATCAGCCTGGCTCCGAAACGCAGCATCATCTGCAGAATCAAAATCCGCAATCCGAGAATAGCCCTGTAGACCTTCCAATGGATCCATCCGTCTCCATACCAGCTGTTGTACCTGATGATCCGCACTCGGTTCTCCAATCCTCTCGCTCCGATTTCTCTGGAGCGACTCGCTTGCTCACGCAATCCGCTCTGGTCGTCACGCGCGAGATCGAAATGATGAACATTTTCCTCGGCTTTGAACAAGCCAACAAGTACTCGATCCATTCCCCCACCGGGGAACTCGTCGGCTATTTGGCAGAAGAAGAACAGGGCTTGCTTGGAGGAGCACTTCAACGACAATTGCTGCGAACGCATCGACCTTTTCGAGCCACGGTAATGGACAATACCGGCAAACCAGTGTTGATGATTCGTCGACCTTTTACGTGGATCAATTCGACTGCTCACATTTACGCCGTTCGATCCGACTATCCGGTTGGGTACGGTGCTCCGCAAGATCGTGATCTGGAGCTGATCGGGGAAGTGCAGCAACGATGGCATATCTACAAACGTCGATATGAACTCTTTCTGAAAAGAGCATCGGAAGAAGGTGATCAGAGCAACTTTGTTCAGTTTGCACAGATCGATGCTGGCTTTCTGAGTTGGACGTTTTTGATGCAGGATGCGGACAGCAAGTTGGTAGGAGCCATCGATCGGAATTTCCGCGGCTTTGGAAGGGAGATCTTCACAGATACAGGCCAGTACGTTTTACGATTCGACAGTGTCGGTGAAACAGCACTGGCAGATGCTCGTTTGACTCCCCCTTCAGGCGCATCTGGAGCAGATCCAAAGCAGAAGGGAATAGCAGAAGGATTGCAGCTGGTACAAAGTCACGGTACAAGAGCACTCTCTTTGGACGAACGTGCAGTGGCCTTGGCCACAGCGGTGAGCATCGATTTCGACTACTTTAGTAGACATTCGGAAGGTATGCACGGAGGTGGTGGGATGCTGCCGTGGATGATGATGCCGGGTTGGGGCGGTGGTGGTGGTGGTGAACCCGCCGAAACGCCACGAGGAGGTGGTGCGAGCGACGAGAATGTTCCGAGCAATCCTGGTGGAAGCAGTGACGGGGGATTCGGCACGGGTGTGGCAGGCGGAGCGATTGGTAGCGGAATGGACTATCCTTACGGACCCTCGGAGTCAGGTGTGAGCCAAGACGACAGACTCGGTCAGCCACCTTCCAACGCCAATGGATGGGAATCGCAGCAGCAAGAGGAAGTACCCTGGTGGAACGCAGAGCAGCAGCAGCCTGGTCAGCAGGAGGGAGATGTTTGGGGTGCGGGCAACAGTGATCCGTGGGCAGGGGCAGGTGGTACGCAGCAACAAGATGAAGGGTTTTGGAGTGGTTGGGGTGGAAGTGGCGGCGATGGAGGTGGAGGGGGCTGGGGCGGATTTTTTGGCGGTGATGGAGATGGTGGTGGTGGCGATTGGTGATTCGTACAAGAGCAAATCAAAACTTCACTCTTCTTTGCCATTCATCCTCCCCTTGAAACGTGTCTGTGCAGCTTTTGCGCTCGGAGCAGTCCAGCAGCAGAACTGATCAGCTTGGTTCTATTCTGAGAACGAGCTTGGACGTCGACTCAATCGATAGTCCGAATTAGTATACATGCACACTCTCTCTACACCCGCCTCGTCCTGTCCTCCACCTGTACACCCTCCTTGGCCGCCAACCTGCTCAGCTCATCCTGCTGCTTCAACACGACCAACCTCTGCGTTGGCGTCAAGTAGGGATTCGCCTCTACACCTTCTGTTCTCAACACCGTACCGATCGACATGAAGAAGCCAAAAGTCGCTGCTGAACTCAGCATGAATTGTGACAAGGTTCCCAGCGCTCCTCTTGGACCGGGACCTGCACGAAGGATTTGAATTCCACCGCCGATGAATCCGATCGTCAAGCCAACGAGCGTTCCGGTCATCGCACCCATTTTGACTGTTTTGTCATCCATACGCAGGTTGTCAGCACATGAGTACGGTAGGGACAATGGGGAGGGGAAGGGGGGAGCTTACTCTTTTGGAAAACGGTAGGCTCGGCGCCTGGCATGCCTTGCATTTGAGGCGGAGGCGGCATTTTGGACGGGCTTTCGATGTGCTGTTCTTTGATTTGAGTCGAAGATTTCAATTGAGAGTCGGAACGATGATTGGAGTATACGATGGGATGGGGCAACGTTGGTGGCAGTTTGAGAAGATCAGGCAAGGCGGCACAAAGAGCTCTGTACAAGACGGTTCCGAAGCTTTCTTTCTTATTCCCCCGCGCCAAGAAATTCCTTGTGAGATTCTGCTTTCCACCAAATCCTTCAAAAAAGGCTCCTCACACCTCCACATCTCGATACCTTGGCTTGACAGCTTTGACCAACACCATCATCCCTTCTCCCATCCCCTTCCAACACCCAATTCGGTCTCTCTACCAACCACTTCTGTTCGACAATGGTGACGAAACTCAACTCCATCCCCACCCTCGCCTCTCTCTACACCTCAACCCTGACACCACCTTCTCCATCCAGCCTGCATTCCTCCATCTATCCGTTCGCCTCGCTCCTCTCGATCCATTGTGGTGATATCACCACTTTGTCCGTTGATGCCGTTGTCAATGCGGCCAAAAACTCGCTTCTGGGAGGAGGCGGTGTAGATGGAGCCATTCATCGAGCTGCTGGACCCGAACTACTCGAAGAATGTCGATCGCTCAATGGATGTGAAACGGGATCGGCAAAGACCACCTCGGGTTACAAGCTCCCTGCTCAACACATTATTCACACCGTAGGACCAGTTTACGATTCGTCCGCTCACGACCAGTGCGAGGCGTTATTGAGAAGTGCATATAGGAACAGCTTGCAGGAACTGGTCAAATGTAACGGCAAATCCATCGCCTTTCCAAGCATCTCGACAGGCGTTTACGGTTATCCTTTCGAAAAAGCCGCAGTAGCAGCTCTAGACGAAATTGGCACCTGGCTAGAATCCAACAACAATCACAAAAACGTAAGTACAGTCCATCCCAAGAATCCTCTGCAAGTCCAAACATCCCCTGATTCCATGTCTTTGGTTCGGCTGAAAATGCGCAACAGATCGAAAGGATCATCCTTTGCTGCTTCTCAAAACAAGACTACGACAAATACATCGAGTTGGCCCCCACCTTCTTCCCTCCAAAACAGCTCTTCGACAAGTTTGCAGAAGTATAGTCGCTCCCACATCATCTCCAATCACATACGAATCATGGCTCATCTGAAAAGCAAAAAGTGAAAAGATAGAATTGCCGTGATTCGACAAGATCAATAATCAGTACCCCGTGAAACAACCTCTTTGCAAGTCGGTCGGAGCAAGATGGTATGTTCGTACTGCGCCGTCATTGCACCGGCGATATCGCAGAGCGGGGGATAATCCTGAACGACGCCCAACGAAACGAGATGTTTCAAGCCAAGAAGGTAGTTCTTCTCGCCCACACGATCGAGGTATCGTCGACAGAACGGGAGAGAGTCAAAGTTCTTGTTGATCGTCCGAAGCAATCCGTGCGCCGAGTGGACGCGGATGGGGATGGATTTGGGAAGGTTCTTCTTGCGTGCATAGTGCGAACATTCGCCCTGATCAATGACATAGCCTCGACCGGTAGAGCCGAAAGTCTCGATGGCATAGTACTCGCCTTCCTCCATCTTGACGTCGAGATCAGGCATGGCGACAATGGGGACCGACTTGCCGCCGTGGATCGAATAGCGCTCGATGCTGTGTCCGTTGAGATTCTGCACACACTTGACTTGGTGCGTCTTTCCGTTGGCCTCGAACTCGTGCGACTCCATGACTTCTTGGATGGAAGCACCAATCTCGCCAAGACGGGCATCGATACCGGCCTCCTTGACACCGGCATTGGTAGCAGCTTTGACAGCAGCTAGCAAAGGATCCCAGGTTGGCTCCCAGTTGAGAGTGAATGCCGAATCGACGATGCGACCTTTGACGTGAACACCGAAATCGACCTTGAGAACATCACCTGATTGCAGAACGCGCTTGTCGCCGGCATTGGGCGTGTAGTGGGCGGCGCACTCGTTGACAGAGACACCGGTGGGGAAGCCGATACCAGACTCGAAACCCTCTGCCTCGACAAGCGCACGAGTTCCATCTTCGACAAGCTCGGCGATTTCGGTCATGGTCATACCGGGCTTGATGGTGCTCTGAGCGTACTGACGGACTTGCCTATGCACCTCGGCGGCGCGACGGATGATGTTGTAGTCGAAACCTTCCTGCTGCTGGACCAGCCTTTCTCGTTCACGAAGCTCTTCGTCGGTGACACGCTTCCTCTCCTCGCTGAACTTGGATGTGTCGTACTGCTGAATCTCTCCTACGGGATATTTGCCGTTGGTGAAGATCTTTGTGAGGCCTACACGAGGAGGCACGGTCTGTGTCAGCTTGGCCTTGGACTTTTTCTTTTTCTTTTTGTTCTTCTTCTTCTTCTTTGCGGCGCCGGTAGCAGCGGCACCAGCGTCGCCCTCTTCGTCATCGTCGTCATCATCATCGTCGTCCCCTTCGTCGTCGTTGTCGTTGTGTTCACCGTTGGTCCGGCCATTGGAGTGGCCGTTGGAGCCGTTGGAGCCGTCGGAAGCAGGAAGTGCGGTCTGAGCGAGCTTGTCGGCGACTTTGTCCACCGAGGCAGCAGCGCCGTTGATGGCGTCGGTAGCTGCGGTCATTTCCGGATCAGTGAGATGGTCAATGAGGGCGGCGGGAAGAGTGCAAAATGGTTGAGATGATCCCTGTCCTGTTCCAGAAAAGGTAGGCCGGTATACAATCCAATGAGCGAGCTCTGAAGGTTCAAGAGTACCGAGATGCCTGGGATGAAGAGCCAGCTACAACCTGGCAGTTGGGTGAGTGGTAGAAGAGTATGCCGATACGATGGTCGGCGTTCGGGCCAAGAGGGGTGGGATGAATGATAACAAGAGGAAGGTGGATTTGAGCGAAGACTGAGCTCTTCCTGCAGAATGAGCAGCTTCACTAACTAACTTAACGCTGAGCAAGAACAAGCAAGGAAACGAGGACGCCGTTCAATTTACCCTCTTTCCTTTTTTTTGGATTTTTTTTTTTTTCGAGCACCGCTGCCTTGACAAGCTGCTCTCACTAACGTTGGAATGTCTCGTCCGACTTGCTGGAGAATCGGGCCGATTCGAGCGAGACGGAGGACCGATGAAACGCGAACCCTTCTTTCGGTGCGGTCACGGTGTCGAGGGAGCTTCGAGTCAGTTGCGCACTCCTTCTTGTGACTGGTCAACCCCGCTTCAAGGCTGAGGCGTAGCGGCGCGCAACATCCCTGCGCCGACTTTGAAGAGAGCCACTCTCGCACTCGACTCATTCACAGACCCTCTTCATCCGCCTCAAACCTCGGACGAGCCGATCGCGGTTGATCTCACACAGAGAGAGAGGAGACAGTTCTCAGCTTTTCCTTCCCCTAGCTGTCGGAATTGTGCCGAAATCCAAACTGCCCAACGCGGCGAGCTACAGTAATCTTTTCTTTTTCTTTTAGCCTTTCTTCTCGAGTCGAGTCGTGGGTGCGTCGTGTCTTCGGAAAGATCCTTTGCAAAGTCACACTTTTTTCTTGGGCAGCAGCTGGCGACAGGAAGAAAATTGATGATGAGTCGGACCATTCAGCCGAAAGCTATGCCTGCAGAGCCACAAAAAATTTCGTTTTGCCTGCACCCTTTCCTTTGCTCGCTTCGTCCCTCGGTCGGCCAAGGACCCTCGAACCTCTTGACTCGTTCAACTGTTCGGCACAGCAGACGGCAGAGTGGGACGCAGCTACCGCGCTCGCCTCGCCCTTGCTCGTTGCTTCTTCTCCTCTAGGTATCCACCTCACCCTCCTCGAGTGTCGCATCGTCTCTCGTTCTTTCCATTCCACTCTTTCGACAAGGTCGATCACCAACATGTGTGGAATCACTGCTCTCCTTCTCGCTTCCACCGAGCAGTCCGCTGCGCCAGAGATCAACGAGGCTCTCTCGCTTCTCCAACATCGCGGTCAGGATGCTGCCGGTATCGTCACCTGCGGTAGCAAGGGTCGCTTCCATCAATGCAAGGCGAACGGTATGGTTCGCGATGTCTTTGACGTCAACGCCATCTCCCGTCTCCAGGGCAGCATGGGTGTAGGTCACGTTCGATACCCCACCGCTGGTTCCTCGGCCCACTCCGAGGCACAGCCTTTTTACGTCAACTCGCCCTATGGTATCACCTTTGCTCACAACGGCAACCTCATCAACACCGATGAGCTCCGTCGCTTCCTCGATGCCGACGCGCATCGTCACATCAACACCGACTCAGACTCGGAAGTGCTCCTCAACATCTTTGCCAACAACTTGCAAAAGACCGGCAAGTTCCGTATCAACGAGGAGGACATCTTTACCGCCATCCGCGACCTCATGAAGCAATGCAAGGGTGGCTACACTTGTGCAGCTATGATCGCCGGCTTCGGTATCATCGCATTCCGGGACCCCAACGGTATTCGTCCCCTCGGCATGTGCTCGCGTCCCTCGTCGGTAGCCGACTCCGAGTACCTCGAAGGTCACGGCAAGGATTACCTCTTCACATCCGAGTCGGTCGTCTGCGACGCCCTCGGTTTCGAAGACTTTGAGGACATCAAGGCCGGCGAAGCCGTCATCATCACAAGGCACGCCGTCTCACGTCGAATCCTGACACCTCCCTCCGACTCACAAGGTGGCTTTGCCTTCTCGCCAGACATCTTCGAGTACGTATACTTTGCCCGTCCCGACAGTGTCATGGACGGCGTCTCGGTATACCGTTCGCGCATGGCCATGGGTGACAAGCTCGCCGACGAGGTCCGACGCCAGCTCCAAGCCACTGGCGAGACGATCGACGTCGTGATCCCCGTCCCAGATACGTCGCGTGTAGCGGCGCTTCAGCTTGCACAGAACCTCGGTGTCCCGTATCGTGAAGGCTTTATCAAGAACCGCTACGTCGGTCGAACCTTCATCATGCCCGGTCAAAGCGTTCGACGCAAAAATGTGCGTCGTAAGCTCAACGCCATGGCGCTCGAATTCAACAACAAGAACGTGCTCATCGTCGACGACTCGATCGTTCGTGGTACGACATCCAAGGAGATCATCCAGATGGCACGTGACGCCGGTGCCAAAAAGGTCATCATGGCTTCGTGTGCGCCACCCATCCGCTACTCGAATGTGTACGGTATCGACATGCCTTCGCGACAAGAGCTTGTGGCTTACGGGCGCTCCGTCGAGCAGGTCGCCGACTACATTCAGGCCGACATGGTCATCTACCAGACGCTCGAAGACCTCATTGACTCGGTACAGCAGTTCAACCCGGAATTGAAACAATTTGACTGCTCGGTCTTTGACGGCAACTACGTCACTGGCGGCGTTGATGCTGCCTACATTGCGCATCTCGAGTTCCTTCGCAGCGAGAACGCAAAGGCGAAAAAGGAAGCCGGCAAGATCCCCGTCATTTCGGAAAGCCAGAAAAAGATCTATGCGAGTCGCGCCAGCCCTTCGGCTTCCAGCATCGCCGCCGACGAAAAGATGGCCAACGAATCCAGCGCCGCTGTGCTCAACGGCAACATGAATGGCAACCGAAAACGTCGCTTGACCGAGGAGGAGCAAGAAGAGGAGGACAAGCAGCAGAACGTAGGCTGCTCGGGTCCGATGAATGGTGCTGACGATATCGGTCTCTTCAACAGCTGGACTCGTTAGGCGTAGTCGGAAAGAATGGCCGGTGGAATCTTTTCTTTTTCTTCTCTCTCTCTGCATATCAGTTCAATCCAAGCGAGTTTGTAACGGTCTTCCACGCTTTCGTGTGATGTCATCTGGTTTCACCCGTCTCTTGCTTGTGGTTGTGGTATTGAGCAGGGTTGAGACTGCGTTGGTGAGATTGCAAACGATACAGATACAAATGATGTTGATACATGCTGGGTCACGAGGAGATCCTTGCGAGCATTACTCGAAGCGAGCTATTCTTCTTGGCTTTCGTTTTCTTCGTCGGTAGTCAAGTCTGATTCTCTGTCGTTCAAATCGACTGTTGCTGTCGCAGCGATTTCGGCTGACAGACCTGTTACGCTGGATTCGGTTCGGTCGGTTGTTGCATCTAAGCCAGCTGCTTTTTGTTGAGATTGAATCCGTTGTCGGATCAATAGGATGACGGCTTGTTGATCTTGTTTTTCCAACCTTTTCAGTCGTTTCTCTAGATCCCTTTTGAGATCCCAGTTGAGTCGTTTAGGAGCGATGTTGTCGAGATCTAGTTCTTCTTGTCGTTGCCGCTCGTCTTGGGCGATGATGGATTGTTGTAAGCCTTCGACGTTTTTCTCGACGGTATCGGGAAGATCGCGTGCAGAGGTGAAGCGTTTCATTTGTCCAGTGAGCGGATCATAGTTGCGAAAATGCCGCTTGATCAGTGAGGCTTGGTGAGAGGAAGATGAGGGCAGCGTGGAAGAGGATTCATCGGCGGATCGGAGTGAGCGGAGGAGCGAAAGCTTTTGTTTGCGCGCTGCTGCAAAGTCTTCCATCGACATGGTGGCGACTTTGAACAGGTATGTGCGAGCTCAGATAATGGTTTAAAAGGCGGTGCAAAGGTGTGGAAAGTAGGATGGAAGGAAGCGATATAGGCAATGTGGTTCGAGGAGAACCAACGGCCAAATTGGCAGCTTTGAATCGGAATTCGGAAGGGCACATCACAAAGCTGTGATTTGGCTGAGCTGACATCCCTTTCAGCCCTTTCAGGGTCCTTTCTACAACATACCTTTGATCTCCTCGTCACAACTCCCTCAGAAGCACCTTTTCTCCTCTGCCATACCTCGTCACATTCGCCCAGCATCCGAGTACTGCGTTCAACAATCAGACAAGGCTACTAGGTGTGGTTGAGTAGTCACATGTTGGTTCCAAACCACCATCTTGCCGCGCAGCTCTAACTGCCCACCCTCAGTACCACCTCACCTCTCCTTCGCCATACCATCAACTCGTCCATCATGTCTCGATCGCGCTCCTCGCCCGCTCCCGGGCCATCTCGCTCCCCATCTCCTCTTCCAGTCTCATCCTACCGCATCGAACGCTTCGACCCCTCCACCTCCTCTCCCTCGGATCTCATGATCACTTCTCGCTCGAAACGTTCTACAGCAGGCAATCGACTCAAAGCACTTCTCGATCAGGAACTGGAAAAGGACGAGATCTTTGCCGAAGTGGAAAACGATATCGATTTCCAAGCAAACGAGAATGAAGCCGTTGATATCGTCGATAGCGATTTCGATCGGGATTCCGATGACGATGCCAAGGCGGCTGAAGACGAAAGTGAAGGCGAACGAGAGATCCAAGCGCAGGAGAAGGCGGACAAGCAGAAACGGAGAGCAGCAGCGAGGAACGTTGGCATCATCAAACGTCCTGCAGCGAGACCGATCGAGAAAAGAATATCTAGACCCGCACCAGGCGCATCAGACGAGGTAGCGCAACAGGCGAAACGAAGACGAATCAGTTTCGCTCCAGATCAACCATCTTCGTCATCATCCTCCTCAGTCAATTTGGGAAAACGCAGATCATCAGCACGTGCCGCAACCGTCCAGTCCAAACGCGAAGTCGAATCAAGATTGGAAGAAGCCTCTCAACGGAGGGCCGCCCAACCGATCAAACCGGTGGTCAGGAAAAAAGCCAGTCTCACTCAAGATGCTTTGATCGCAGAAGCATTGGAGGTCGAAGAGGAGAACAGGGAGAGTCTGAGGAGGTTCTTGGAGCAGGAAGAGGAGAGAAGGGCGAAACAGAGGCAGAGAAAGGAGAGGATCACGGGTCCGTTTGTGAGATGGAGGAGTGTAGGGTTCAAGACCAAGGCGGTGCAAGAGGTTGGTGATGTGGAGCAGAAGCGGGAAGACGGAAAGACGAATGTGGCAAGTGTAGAAGGGCCAGCTGGAGAGAAGCAGGGGACGGTGGCGGTAGGGAGCGCAGACGAGGGCACGAATCGGCAACTGTCATCGCAATCCAGAGACGGTGAGAGCGTCACAATAGGCAAGGAGAGGCACGCAGGGTCAGTGGAGGCTCAATCGCATACAGCAGTGCCAATATCGCCTCAAGCAGCAGCCCTGGTGCAACCCAAGGATGCAAGCGCTGGCAGCGCTATCGTTGTCGATGCTGCATCATCAGCACAAGCGGTCTCCGAGAAACCCACGGCGGAAGTACAAAAATCGACCGAATCCAATCCTGCGCCTCTCGATACGACACCCGAACCTCCTCGAGCCAACACTGAGAAATCCGCAGTCGAATTGCCACCAACTTCGACTACCGCCTCCACCGCCTCACTCACGCTCGACCCTGTCCTTGCTGCTCGTCAACAATCCACGCTTCAACGCACCGGCAAAGCTGTTGGCGTCTCGTCGCATGCTTCTACCTCTTCGACTGGGTACGAGTATCAGGCGCGTACGTTGCTATCGATTGAACGGGCTGCATCTGATTGGACGTGGTTGGACGAGTTCAATGTGTTGTTCGGATCGCATTGCGAGTGGGATTCGTATCCGTTTGTACCTAGTCGGAATCGACCTTTGAAGCCACGACAGAGTATCTGTCCGGTGACGGGGTTACCGGCGATATATAAGGATCCTAGGACGGGGATTGCGTATGGGAACAAGTATGCATATCGGGTTATCACGGAGTTGTTGAAGGGAAATTGGAGGTGGACCGGAGGATATTATCAAGATCCTGTCGACGAAAGTAGGTTGAAGAAAGGTAAGAAGAAACCCGACGGTGGAGGGGGTGGAGGAATGGTCGGAAAAGGCGCCGTTCCTCCGCAAATGGGAATCTACCTAGACCATCAAGACGAATCAGGTCCCTCGCAAATCTGGTCCAAAGCAAGATCCTCCATCCCCGCAGCCCCTCCCCCTCAACCGCACACCATCCCCGCATCATCTCCCCCAACATCATCCACCACCCCCATTTCGCAAATCGAAACGACAAAACCCCGCTCAAAACCAGGCTTCGACGTCATCCTCACAAACGCCCTAGCTCCAGGAGACGAAAAAGCCCTCATGGCGGCAGCCCTCCAACTGCCCGCAGGCTCAACCAGATCCGGTCGTCGTGTCCAGCGCTCCTGAACTCATCCCAGATTCTCTTCGTTTTCTTTTTCGCACACTGTTCAAGAGCAAGAGTGGTTCGACAAGTGTGCGGGTTATGGATCGAGTGTGTGTGAAAAAGTACAAGTTTTTGCTGGAAAATGAGGGCTTGAGTTGCGAGCTCGAAGTGCGCAAGAGGGGCCAAGAAAGCCAGGGAAGAGATGTGATTCCTCAACAAGTTTCGCATTTTTTGAACGATGGCATCGCATCTACTCCCACGTCGGAGTAAGGCTAGAAGCGTCCTTGAGAGGCTTGACTCCTTCTACACCTGTTCCTGTTCCATTCCCCGTCATCGTCGACGACAAGGAGCGGCTTCGACGAGCCGCGCTTCCTGCACCGTTGTTTCTGCGAGCGAGATCGTGAGGGACCCAATTTCTCGCTTCGTCGATCGAGGCTTGCCATTGGCCCACGTCAGGATGGGTGAAGACGAGGAAAAGTTCGGATTCGACAAAGTTTTGCTGCGTATTAGAGACATTGTCGTGACGGATGGTTTGAACGCGAAGCTCCCAATGCTTGGCGTCCGAGCCTACAACGACTGTGCTTTGACGTTCGGCGAGGCTTTCGGAAGTTGCTGCGAGACCGCTTGGAGTAGCAGCAACGGACTTGGATGTCAGCTCGGGTTCATAGTCAGGTGCCACGAGTCGCAGTGTATCAAGTAGAGCAGCAACACGACCGGCACAGGCAGCTCGGACCGTGTCATCGCTCCACACATCCCACAACTTGGCAACTGCTTCCTTGCCAATGCCCGCCTCGGAAGAGGCTCCGTCATCGCCATGCCACTGCGCTTGCACATACAGCTGACGCTGCTTTTCTATGACAGTCGCGAGAATGTCGTCGACAGGCAGAGGTGTTCCGGTCTGGATTTTGCGCTTGCCTGCTTCGGCTACTTGCGACGAAGGTAGGGAACACTCGTATCTGTGACTCCAAACTAGCTGATGTCCGGTAAACGGAGTTGGAGGAGCGCTGCTCACTGCTGCTTCCGCCAGTGCAATGCTGTTGTTGTCAGTCGATGCGGTTGCTAGCACGGGTGTCTGCGGTGAAGGAATGCTGAGAAAAGGCAAGTTCTCTGTGCGACGGCTGCGTGCACGTCGACCCGACCTTCCACGCTCGTCTCCATCCTCTTCGTTCTCATCCCCTTCGCGGCTAATGGCTTCGTCGAAGATATCGTGTACGCGTGTCTCGACGGGCGGCTTTGGCACGGATCGCGATTGCAAATATCGGTCCGAGAAAGGATGGGACGAGTCGATACTGTGGGAGCCTTGAGTATTGTGCTGCTGACGTTCGGCCGCGATTCTCTCTGCCGAGTGACGAACGAAAAAGGCACCCTGGGTAGCGTAGCGAAGCCTGTCGTCCGTATTGGAGGTGGTGCGAGGACGGGAAGCTTTCCAGACCTTGCCACCCTGCTCAGGAGGTACGGGTGGCTGCATCTGGTCCTTGGGGACTCTATAGATGCCGGAGCCGATTCCTTGGATGTGAACCTGATAGCCAAAGTCGTCGGCGATGGTCTCGCACCACGTCTTGAACTCGTCAGGGGTGAACTCGAACTTGTGGTCGTCATGACGAAAGACACGGTTGGTGCGTCCGGTAGGATCGGGAAAGCCGGGACGAGTTGTGAGATCATCGCCAAAATTGTCGTTGAAGCAGTAGTTCGGGGTAGTGACGAGAACGATGCGAGGTCGATACTTGCCAAAGATGGTGGGTGCAAACCGCTGAAGGGCGGCCTCATCGAGATGCTCGATTATCTCGGTGGCAACAAAGGCATCATAGTCATCGAGAGTCTCGTTCTCGACCTCGACAGGTCCTTGAAAGAGGCGGACGTCGAGAGATTTCCAACGAGGACGATTCCTGGCGAGAGCAAGGCCGTGGAGGGAAAGGCTGGATTTGGCGTTGTCGAGCACCTTGCGCTCGACGTCAATGCCGATGAGGCGCGAGAGTACAATGTCGTTGGGGCTATAGATCCAATGACGGTGGGATAGAAGAGCTTCGCTGCCAGCTTCGTCTACGGCGGGCTTGTGCTGATTGACAGCTTGTTCGGGAAGGGCGAGCGCGGGGAAGCGATGAAGGGGGAACTGATCGAGCTGGAAAGCAGGCTGCATCAAGGCAGAGAGAAGGACGCCATTGGAACAGCCAACGTCGACGACGGAATTGGACCGCTCCTGCCTGAGCTTGCCCAGCACCCACGACTGTCTCTGCAGCCACAGAGGCGGATCGAAGTAGATTTTGGCGACCATGATTCAGTCCCAAAGAGAGAGAAAGTCACTGGACTATCGCGAATGTAGCCGTACCGGGCCCAGAGGAGACGAGCGTCGAGACAAGCAGGATGCCGCGGATGATCCGAGGGTCCAGAGGTCGAGCGCTTTCAATGCAGAGGCGTTTCTTAAGGAAAGGATCTCAAGTCGCTGAAAGCAAGCCGCTGGGAAGGGAGCGAAGCAAGGCAGCCTCGACGTCGGAGGGCTCCGAAGGTAGTGACTACAGATCCGACCTTGTCGACGAGCTGTTCTTCAAGCGCTGAGGGCGAATGTGGGCAAGATGGAACGCTTGGCGTCGGTGACAGCCGGAGGAACGACCGACGCGTAACTCTTTCTGGACGAATGTCGAGACCAGTTGGGGAGACCTATCTTGGCACGGTGTGTTCAAAGGTGTGAGGGGCGAAAGAAGGATGAGAAAGAGTGGTGATGACTGGAGAGACGATGCGTATCTGCCCGCTCGAATGTTCGAGCGAGTAGACCTTTTCTCGATGTCAAGATGAGGCTGCAGCTGGTCGAAATGGAATGGGGAAAGTGCGCTGCGCAGCAGCACTGCAGAGAGAGGAGACCTGTCTGCCTCTGAGCGGAGGGCGAGGGTAGCACGGAGGGGATGCCAAAGGAACTGCGCTGAATGGTGGTGAGAGGAAAGGCAGCGGAAGGGCACCTTGACGAAACGTTTGAGCTTCGGTTCATGCCGAAATTGCGTGACACACAAAGAGACAAACTTAGGACACACACACCCTCTCGTAATGCTCACTACGCACATGGGAAGGGCCTCTGTGAGATCACACCTTTGAGCTAGGACCGGATGAGCTAGGATTAAGGTCGGGAAGCTCTGACAATCACAAAGGGGGATGTGATGTGCCAGGGTGGACAGCATCACAGTTACGTACTTTTACCATCGTGATGCTGCGAGACATGCATTTGCGCCGATGGCGAGTCAGGACAGTCTCGATGCAGCTGCACAGGACTAGCTCACGACGTTCGATCCTGCAAGCCGATGAGCCACATGAAAGCGCAGCGCAAATGTCGATGTACTATAGAAACGCAAGATCCCTCCGAAGCGCCTCGATTGGTGCTTTCACCATGGGCAAGCAAAAGCGAAGAGCGCAAGGCAACACAACGCAGCGCAGCCTCGTCCCCGCTTTGCGAAGAAGTGACGAGAAATGCCTTGACAATAGGCGAGCACGACCTTAGCGCAGCGGCTTGAAAAAATCGGATCGAATCCACTCGTCAACCAATCGCAAACAAGGAAAATGTGGGGTCCAGCACCTTGCAGCGCGACGTTGTATTTGCCGCCTTGCTTTCGCTTTGAGATCGTATTCATTGGAGACCTATCCGTGCCTCCACGGCAAGCGATGGTCTGTCCTACTCTCAGTTGCTATGTTCTGCGTTGCCACCAGCATACAGAAGCAAGCGAACCAAGACAGATGAAAGAAGCCACTAGACACGGAGATTCTATCTTGCAACTAGCTCGACCGGAAGATCGTCGTCTCTCTCAAAAGTGCGGGGAGATCCTTTCTTTATCTTTTTCTTTTTCTTATTATTATATTTTTTTTTGGTTCCTCCTTTGCCTCTCTCCTTACCCAAATCGAGAGGAACAAAACAAAAGCACGAAAAAGGGTGGCGTCGCCGGAAGCTGAGTTTCAAAAGACAAAATGTGATCCACTTTCGGGACTGTTTCGCGCACCACCTGACGAGTAAGCCAATTGGAAAAGCGCATGGCGTCAGATGATCGATCAAAGCGCTACCAATCGTACAGGATGGCGCGAGATGATGACCTGACTGCTTTCGCAAGTTGTAAGTGTCAGAAGAGACGACAAGCGATCGTTCGTGCTGGTAAAGGACACCTTGCACCTTTTGCAACGGCCTCGGCCATCTTGGGCAGAAGCAAGGCTCAATCGCCCCCAAAATCAAAAAGTCGAAGGCACATGCACATCTGCCAAGCCAAGCAAACGAGATCGTGCACATCGACGTGGGCGAGCACGAAACACTCAGCTGCTAGAGTAGCCGCTGTGAGAGACACTTCGATCTGCTACACAGCGAACCCGAAAACTTGAGCTCACAAGTTTAGACCTTATCAAATTCCAGGAGAGACAGGCTCAAACTGTTGCTGTGACAGCAGCGGAACGAACGCCGCCTCCAAGAAACAAGTCGTGTTCAAGTCGAAAGCTGTCCTCAAACTCAAACTGCTTCGATGCTGTTGTAAGTTGAATTGATCAACCGACAATACACGATACGATGCGAAGCAGGATTGGTTGTGAGATTCAAAATCGTTGACGCCATTGTTCCAGCCTAGGCGAGCGAGATTGCGAGCTGCAACAATGGCAGCATGCTGGTCGAATTTCATTGTGCCTTCTTGACTTTTGGCCGATCAGTCCGCTCTGCTTCACAATCATTCGGAAGGCAAGATCTCGAAGCCTGTTCCAACACCGTTAAAGTCCGGAACGAGAAATCGGAGACCGGCCAATTCCTTCATTGTCAAAGGACAAGCTGTAAGCGATAGCAAGCCGTGAAGGTGAATGTGATGAGCTCATGCACGGTCTCTCCCTGGCTCTGCCGTTGTCCATGCCAGGGAGACAGGCACGAAGAGATCTTCCGATGATCGCCCGAGTAGCCGGATAGCCGGCTGAAGGTTGTAGCCCAATCGAATGCATGTCCGGACATGTCAAAGATCGGAGCCAGCGTCAGACCAATCGCAAAGCCTTGGCCCTGCACGTCTTCACCCCCACATTGATCGTATTGCAAGTGTGCTAGACGAGCACAACTGATCGCGTCACGAAGGTCCAATCGGCGCATCCGTTCGAGTCTCAAGCCACGTCAATGTGAGCCCGGGACGGTCCGCCATTTCCGACTCGTTCCTGTCTACATTGTCAGGAGGCTTGCAGCATGTCCGCTATGTTGGGGCCGATACGCGGTTGCTTGTTAGACTCGCAGTCTGATATCTCATTGCGGGTGGTCATGCAACAGATGCAGTCATCTGACGCGCGCAGGCTAGCGACATGTTCCGCTGCAAGGATGAATCACTGGCGGGGAAAGAACGAAGCGAAACTGCCGTGATCAAGACGCTGTAGTTTCCATTTCCCCCGATGGCTCCTTCCGCCGTTCAGTGTCGATTCCTGAACTCTTCTACGACTTCCAATTGCATCGACCAGAGCTCACAAACGCCGGAACGTCCAGTGTTCGGTGGGCCCAGAGTTGAGCTGATCGGCGGTTGTTGTGGGTAGTGCCTGCCGAGGCAAACGGCAGATACCGTAGCAAAAAGAAATCGCGATAAATCAAGAATACATAACCGCCAACCGCATTGTATAATATTTCAAACCGAAGCGAGAACGGTGCCAAGCCAAGCGAGCTGAAAAAATCGGAACCCTTTCGACGACTTTCCCGTGTACGTATACAGTACAAAGTAAAGCGTTGGTCGCGACGTGGAAGCTGGAATCTAAATTTTATTCGATGCCGCTCCCCTCCTGCTCGACGCTCGAAGCGAGCCACCACGACAGCACCCCAGATTGGATTTCCAGAGCCTTCTTTTTTGCTATTGTTTGCGATCTTGGGATTTGAGAGATTTAGGAACGGGCACATGGGCACACACTCGCGCACGCGACTGCGGCAATTGCCAAACGGCTAACTGTAGTTGCGTGAGACTGCTCGCTCGGTGCCAGGTCCTCCTGTACCATTTTTTTGGTGTATCGGCTGCTGCCGTCTTTGATCAGACTCACCAGAAGAGCTTCCTTCCGGCAGTGACTCTGTGTTCGAGCTGGTTGGTGGTGGCCCATGAGTCTTTGGCTCACGATATCAGAATGAGATGCACAACAAGGTGGGTGGAGGAAGCGGCGGCAGGAGGATGTCGTCTGCACAATGGGTTGTCGAGTGCATCCAGAGGCGGGGTTTGGAGCGTCGTGATTGGCTGCGATTTGACTGCTGAATATGATACCCTGCTGCGGTGAGCTGTGCGGGGCCAGCTGGGCTGTCTGCGTCTGTCTCCGCCGCCTTCCCCTTCGCTCATCCCTTCGTCGTCGTGGTCAATTCGACATGAGAGACGGCGATCATCACGGTAGTCCCTGCCGACTGAGGTTAAGCCACAGACTGTTGGTCTTTGAGCAGCTTTCGAAGAGACTCGACTGAATCATGCTGTCGCCTGTCGACAGCGAATCATTGGCTGCCTCGGATCCAAGCTCGCAGTCGGATTCGCCGAGAACGAGGGAAAGAACGACAGCCAATCGGAACATCATGGGCGAGGAAGCAGCACGCCATTTTCTCGTGAATGAATACTGCCTTACATACTGCACCTTTGTCTCACACCGCTTCTGTTCGTCCTTGTCTCGCACACGCACTCAATCCCTTTGTGGTCTATATGGTGTCTCGTGAGCAGCAGAGTAGCCCTGTTAATCATTCTTGTCTATCGACTGTGGCTGCAGGAGCCTTCAGTGGGTCGAAATAGTTGTTGTGTACAGAGTGCAGTACGCTGCATGTGGAAATCGCCAACAGGGCAATCGAGACAGGCACCAGAATATCAGAACGTTACGCGCGCGCCTGACCGCCTGCAGCTGTGGGCGCAGCAGCAGCACAGGACCGCGATCCGTCAGAATGTTGTGAGATGCTTCCGAGAAGCTAGATTTTTTTTAAGACAAAAGGCTGTCTTGATGGGTCGTATACAGTACACAGTTCTCTTTGTATTTGCCTCGCCTTGCCCCGCTCGCCTCTGCCCGACGTAGCCGCGAACGACCCTGAGTTTATCTCCTCTTCCTCATTTGAATTTACAATTTACAAGAATCTTTGTCTCGGCCCTCCCTATTTTTCCCCTTTGACCTTGTCAAAATCGTCCTTTTCTTCGCCCGCATATCGTTTTTCCGCTGCGGCGTGCTTGTCGCTGTCGACGTCCAATCAGAATTTCGAAGAAAAGAAGCAAACAGGTTCCACACCTTCACGAAGCCGTACCGACCAAAAAAAAGTGGTCGTCAAAAGTCCCCTGCAGCTGTCGACACTGCCCGCGTGCTACAATACTTACCCGCTCTCTTACTGCCTGTCCTGACCTGTGAACTTTTTTCCTTTTTGGCACCGTGTACTCCTCGAAAAAAAGTTTGGTTCTGGATACTCACCGATCTTGGTTGCTGTACAGCACATGCTGATCTCGTAAAGTCACCGTCACTCTCTCATCACCATCATCCACATTCCGATCAGTCTCATCATCATCATCATCATCATCGATCATCAACAACGACGCTGGCCGCTTCGTATCGGCTCCTTCTCCATTCTCCAGTCTTTTCTTCTTGGACACTTTCCTTTACCGTCCCTTCGGTACTTTGTTGGCTTTTGCGTGGATCGTCTCGGGCTTGCAACATTCCTTTCAGCCTCACATCACTTCCATCGTCGCTCTTCGGCTGCAGGTGCTCTGGATCTGTATTGCTACCGGCCCTCGCCTCGAATCGATTCGACTCGCCCCGCCTTTTCATCCGGACTCCGACTCTCGCAAAAGCTTCGATAGCTCAAAAGCGTACCGTCCTCGACCGCGCTCCGTTCGCTCCGTCGGGATCCATTTCAAGCAGCACTGTGTCTTGTTCGGTACCTCTTTTGCATCTTTGTGCATAGAATCGTGCCGTCTTAGGACTCGTGCTCCTGCGTAGACTGACCTTGGTCAACGTCTGCATCAACTAAATCACCCCCTTCAGAAGCGGCATTCAACTTCCCATCGACAGCATCCTTGCGCTCCAAGTCTTCTCTGCCATCGTCCTCTCAACGTTCCTCTCCTCGAACAAGCGAATACTGCATTCGGCAATCGTCTTTGATTCCTCTTTTAAATCCTTCAACTCCTCCATCCTTTCCACTTCGCTGCACGACGTGAGTCTTTTTTCGCTTCTTTACCTTTTTTCTCCTTTCATCGTTTTGCGTTGCCGAGGACTCTGCTTGTGTGCGCACGCTTTTGCCTGCATCGACACGTCGCCCTACTTGCTTCTTCTGCTTGATAGTCACGTCGACGACGCCAACAGCGGAGAGACACGCCGTCCCCGTTCGACTCAGGCAGCTCTCGGTACTCAGCAGATTGTCGCCACTTTCTCCAAAGTTGTCGGCGCCGCCTGCTTGAGCACCAAAGAAGTTGACCTTTGTTCGATCGGACAAGCTGTGCAATGACACGCTATCACCATCCATCTGGCCAGACGTTTCTAGGAGCTTTTGTAGCCTGACCGCCTTTTCTTTTCCTTCTTTCCATTCCCTGTTTCATCCTGCCGTCCATTTCTACGCTTCTCGATCTATCATCGACTGCTACGCCTTCGAATCTTTTGACCGACACCAACCACAACCCGTCACCCGATCTTCCATGCTCCAACCAACGCGTGCCTTTCCCTCCTCGAAAGCAGACCGCGACGACCACAAAACGTAACGCATGAGCTTCTCACACTCGATTGGCAGTCGCTTCTCTGAGAACAGCGGAAGCACTACTACCACGACCGTAAGTTGGTCGCGTCACCTGTACATCTGCCTTGCAAGCCGTCCCTCAAACAGAAGGACTGATGCGTAGCCTCCTTTGCTCCTTCCCCTGCTTCTTCGCGTTCATCAGACATACACCGTCGCTAGCCCCGTTCGCCGGGCTTACAACGAACCCTCGCACACCATGACCATAACCATGCCCTTGACGGGCCTTTCGCCGCCCTCGAAAGGCTTCTTTGCCCCTTCCTCCATGCCCAACGCCAGAACCGATGCTACTCCCCACGGTTCCATCTCCTCTGCCGTCCCGAGTCGCGGTCGTAGAAGAGAGTCCATCACAGGACAGATGCGTCGGAAGGCTACCGACACGGCCTCTGCTGCCGGCGCCGGAGGTGCCTCTGGTCTCTCTATGAGCCGTGCCGCTGCAGCCGGGCCTGCTTCACCCAGTGGACGTGCCATCCCCACCATGGCCCGCTCGCCTCGCATGGGCGCTGTCGAGCTCGGAGGACTCTCCACTTCGTTCGGTGCGGCTGCCGAGGCGCTCACCTTGTCTTCGTCCCTCGCCTCCAACTCGACCGTGGCTCCCGGCTCATTTCAGGCTCGTAGCAACGCGCAGCCCATCAACCACGAGGGTCGCTCCCAAGGTCATTCGCATCTGGGCGTCGAATGCTTTGGCCCTTCCAGCCTGGACAGTTCCATGCCCATGCCCAGCCCAGGCATGATCACCTCGCACTCGAATGCAGCCGGCGCCCTGGAAAATGGCAGCAAGCGCGAGCGACGTGGTTCGGTCAGCTCCACAGGCACTGTCGGCGAAGACGAGGATGGCAAGGGTGGCAAGCACGAACAGCTTCACCGCTGTGAGAGCTGCGCCAAAGTCTATCGCCATCCGAGTTGTCTCATCAAGCATCGCTGGGAACACACGGTCTATTGGAAGGAAGCGTCCAAGTTCCTTATGAGCAAGCATCAGCAGGTTCAGCTCCTTGAGGCCGCTGCCATTCTGGTCGGCATGGACGCCAACGCGCGTTCGCTGCCCGAAGAAAAGGCGCTGTGGCCTGCTGCTGTCAGCCCTCCCTCCTCTGGACTGCTTGGATCGGAGTCGATCAACTTTGAGACCCTGATGGCTTCAAAGCGCCGCAACACGATCTCGAGCAACACGAGCAGCAGTCCCGCTCGCGGGCCTACTCCTTCGTTGGTGCCCAACGAGAGCAGTGACGGCAGCACGACCAGCACCTACGACCCTTCGATGCGAAGTGCTACGATGAGCCCTCTTGCCGGACTCGGCAACATGCGTCTCACGGAAGGCAATGGCAAGCATCCTCGATACCGTCTCGACGACAGCGCCAGCGGCAGCGGAAGCGGTAGCGATCGTGCTGATCGCTCCGGTTCGGCTGACATGTACGACGATGAAGAAGTCGAAGACGAGGGACGCTTGGACGAGGGCGAGGAGCGTTATGGTGCGGATGCCGGCGGCGACGTGATGGCCAACATGGAGATGGACGACATGCACTAGCCCATCTCCCACCTTGTGCAAGCCGTCATCGCTGCGATGGCCTGACTTGCTTCCTCCTCCCCCAAGCATACCTTCTCACCGCCTTGTCGCGATCTCCCTGCCTCCTTATGTCTCTACGTGTCACCCCAGTCTGCTAGCCCCATCACCGTCTTTTCTCGCTGCTGGCGATGCTGTTCTTGTGAGAAAGGCAAAAATGTACTATCAACCGGTCATTGTCAAGCACCAAGCTTCCAAAAATGGTTATTTCGAAATGCTATTTCATATCATCTGGATCGCTTTACCTCGGCCTCGTCGACAGCACGTCAACGTGTACGCGGGTCTGAAGAGGGACGTCATATCGAGATGCGCGCTGATCTCGGTCTCATGATAGGCCAAACATCGGGCGTGTGATGACGATCTTGCTCGCAGAGCACGGCGAAGAGCGGTGTGGACATGTTGTGCCCGGCATCCTGCGTCTTGGCGTAATGGCTCGTACGTGAGAGCCAAGAGCATCAAGGCTGAATCCAGGCTGTGGCTTGTGTCAATCAAAGCTCATTTTCGGTTCCGCACAAAGTTCAGGTCTGTTGTCGTGGCTTGCTGATGGAGCGGCTGCGAATTTCCCATCGGCGATGCCGCTGTGCAAAAAAGGACGTTGTGAAGCAGGTGATTCCTTGTGAAAAATATAGTGGATTCCGCCATCTCCAGATTTGCTTTGTGGAGCCGGTTGTGCAGGTGTCGAGGATTGGTCCGGTGGTAACCTTTTCACTTTTCCTTGGGCCAATCGTTTGACCCCGCGTCGGTGGTATGGATTCGGTCCCCAGGTTGAGGAGATTGGACAGCTGTCGCGATGTCTTTGACCGTATCATCCCTTGCGCAAAGGTCCGAAAAGCAACGTATACCGGAAGCGAGAGACAAACACTGTTTCCATCAGAAATATGACGTTCCGGAACCATGGGGAATGATGGACGTCGACGTCACTTTGATGATAGAATTGTCGGAGTACGGCAGAGAACAAAGGTCACGGGTGAGAAAAAAAGGAAAGCGACAGCATCATTCGCATCAATCTCTCAGGAACCGGGGAAAACCCACATCCATACACAAAACGACATAGGGTGATGGCTTTTTTGGAGAACGTCATGGGACTCGCAACCGGAAGGCCGTGTTAGCGGGAGAATTGGCACCGATTCACTGCTATGTGGTATCCTGGTGCTTCGGGGCTGCCATCTCTTGCACTCAGGTCATCCGACTCTTTGGTTGGCCATTCCTCCCCCCCTCTCACCGAATGAAGCAGCGCAGAATCCACGTGTGATGCGTCAGGAGTCTATCTCAGCCTACACTCCGCGATGGTCCTTCCCCTCGGACTTGGACTTTGTCACAAATGCAAGCATCCGACTTGTCGTCATCGCAGACCGATTCACCAAGCAGAGCCTTCGAAGCGTAAATCTCTCTCGTGAAGCCAAGCGATCCTTCATTCTCGACAATGAATTCACGTTCCAAAATCCGGACCAATATCTTCCAACCGTCGAAGCCGCGGAAGATTGACCTGATCCTGCCAAGATGAAGCCAAAGAATGCCAGTTGGCGGGAACCGAGACGAAGGGCGGGCAGGAGCAAGGACAGGTAGAGTGGCTGTTCCAGGCTCATTCGCCTAAAAAAGTCAGACTTGTCATTTCCAATTCTCCGTGGCACTCGTACATACAGTGCTCTGCATAGGCGAGCTGATTGGGCGTCAGTTTGTAATTCGGGATCCAGACTTAGCCGAGATGCTCGAGTGAGTCGACATCCTTGATTCGATACAGGCCACAGAAGATGCTCTCGTCTGAGCTTGTAAAGGGTCTCTCTGTATGTTTCTGGTGGAATGTCTTGGTTCGTCTGAGTCTAGACGCCGTCGTGCAGTCGAAGCTCTGCCGCTGCCGTCGTTTTGGCCGTTGGTCTCGCAGCCAGCAAGAAAAGTTTGTGTAGGAGAAAAAGGTCTCAGATATTGCATTTACTCGCGCATTTCACACTCAAAAAATGCATCTCTCCGGCTTGCCCGTCGCAAAGAGAGCAGAAGGGATCCATCCCCGCAGTGGACGAGCAGGTCTTGACTTTGGTGCCCCGCAAGAAGAAAACTTGGAGAGAGAGTGAGAAAAAGTGTCCGAACCGCTTCGAGGACGAGCTTACGCCGACTGCACTGCAAACAATGCCCTTCACTGCAATTTGCCTTCTCCGTCCCCTGCATCGGAGAAAGTCTCATCATCAAGCTGGGAGCTCGGTAGCTGTTTCGAGAAGCAATCAAGAAAGTGTGACGGTGGCGCTCAACAATGGTACTAACAGCACCCTCGATTTGGTCCCAATGGACGGTTTCGAAGACGGCTGCGTTCAGAGGTTGTAACCACGACGAGCTTCTTAGCAAGCTAGCGCATCTCGGACCGGGTCTATTTCGTCTTTCATCCCTCTCGAACTGTTCGCTCACTTCCAGCTCCAAGATGCGTTGTCTCGCTCCTGCTATCATCGTATTCTACATCAAATAGACTCCATCTTCTCTCGCTCTCCGTGAAGAGCGTTTTAGTACCATCATCATCAATCTTGGTGGAAGGATGGTTGATAGACACATGTCGCCGACGGTGTTTGCAAGAGTGCTCTACTGTGCCTAGCAGACAAAGGCATTACAGGGGAAAAAACGAGATGGATAGAAATTCAAAAGTGCATGGCAGCTCTCGGTTGGTGGATCCCCCAATTTACACTGCTCTTGCGCCTTGTCTCCCGTCGTGTCGCACGGGCATTCTTCTGTCCGCTTGCAGTCCAAATTCACCCTTTCAACAGCCAATTTTGAAGAATGCCGCTGCCTGACGACGATCCATTTCGCGCCGTTTTCTTTTCTCCTCCACTCTAAGAGTAGCGAGCGAGGAAGTCGAGCGCCGTCAAGCTGCTCTATTGTTTGGCTCTCTGCCAATCACAATTTCCGATTTGGACGCCAGAGCAAAGGACAAGTATTCCAGCCGGTTTCCCCATATTCTTTATTTTCTTTCCAGCTCAAATCAATGATGAAGGTGGCTCGAGCCTTTTCGCTTTCAGAGCGTGAATTCTGGTTCAACTCCGCTTCACCTGCCCATATGCTTTCATCGTCAGCCGCCGCCGTCGTTGCATCCTGCTCTTGTTGCTCTTGCTGCTGCTGCTGCTCCTCCTCCTTTGCCGTTGGTTGGTCCTCTCCCTTGAAATGGTCACACTTTCTCTGCCCTTTTTCTTTTTTTTCTTATTTCGAGTTGGGATCTCGCTTGGCATCACTTTGCATTGCAGTGCATCCGCCCAAGTTCATCTGAGCCGGAAGAGCAGAGCCTGTGTCCCGACTCGTCCCATCAGCTGCACGGCTTGCCCCCAAGTTGCTCGCAGGGCTTGGTCTCTCGGTCTGTCCGCTCCCGCTGGGCGTCGCCTCATTCGTCGTCGACGAGCGGCTCTATCTATCAGCTTTGCCCCGCTTCATCCAATATAAGCACATCGCCTCTCGTCGCTACCGACTCGCATTCGATCTTTCACCCCATTACGTTGGACGAAGGTTGCCTGATTTTCCTCTTTCTCGCCATCTCCTTTCTTCATTCGAATCGAGATTCCGGCTTCCTCTTCACCATCAGCATCTAGAATCTTTCCAGCACCTCGTTTTTATACCCCGTGCCTGGAGCGCTTCTCTCTCTACCCTTCCTCTTCTTTCTCGTATACACATCTTTTCTCCCTCTTTCTCTTCGCTGCAACACTTGCCTGTTGTCGGATTTTCCCCTTTTTGGCAGTTTAGCTCCCACCAGGTGTAGCTGGCTCTTAGCGTGCTTTTCCTTGCCAAAAGGCGAAAGTGCAGCGTTCTGGCTTTCATAGCCTTTTTTATCTTCCAGCTGTCTTTGTTCGACTACAATCGTTTCAGCTGTACCAGCAGCGCGATCAGCAGTCTCAGCAGTACAGCGGTTTTCATCCTACCCCTCAACCTCTTCATATCGGAAAAGCCTCGCTTTCCGACGCACATCTCGCAAAAATGTCGAGCATCACAAATGAGCTCGGTGAGGAGATCCAGCCCGCCTACAGGGGTAAGTTCATTTCTTCCCGCCTTTCCTGCAGTTACTTGCATTGCGGCTCCACTGTGCCCGGAGCCCGGCTCAAGTCAACCAAGCAGTCAAATGACTGTCTTGTCGAGCCAGACGGCTGTGCCGAGATCGCATGACAGAGCGTTCCACTCAGTTTGGGACTATGCTCGAGCTCGGGTGCGGGTCCCAGTCGGGAGCTCGCTGGAAGCAGCGGCTTTTCCGTGCCGCTTGCATTCCAGATGCTTTGCAGTTTTCGATGGCTGTCGCTGCATCCGATGCGCTGCACTCGCTCTCCAATCTTATTTGTAGCTACCAAATGCTAATCTTATTTACCCTCGACTTTCCCCACTCCGTCCTACCTCAACAGGCAACCTGAGCGATTCCCAGCAAAAGGATCTCCGAGAGATCTGGAGACGTCTCTTTGAGCTCTTTGAGAAGAACAAGGATGTCTCGGAACGCATCAATGCCAACGGCGGTCCTGGCAAGATGGGCAAGAAGAAGGACAACCCCGCGCCCAAGAATGAAAAGGACGCCGGCAAGGACATCCCCAAGGACGACAAGGCCAAGGAAGAGGCCAAAAAGGCCGAGGAGATGAAGGAGATGAACGAGTTCATCGACACCTACGGAGGCCCCATCCTCCGAACCACCATGTGGGAGTTCACAAAGATGGATCACCCAGACACCTCGGTCCTCCGTTTCCTCCGTGCCAGAAAGTGGGACATCGACCGTGCGCTTGCCATGTTGGCCGCCGCCTGCAAGTTCCGTCTCGAAAAGGACGTCGCCGGCATCATCTACAAGGGTGAAGACGGTCTCAAGGATGTTCCCGGCTTCATGAACCAGTTCCGCCGTGGTATCTCCTACATCAAGGGTAACACCGACAAGATGGAGAACCCAATCTACTTTATCCACGTAGCCCGTCACTTCACCAGCGCACAGAAGCACGAGGTCTTGCAGGACTATGTCTTGCTTGCCATGGAGAACGCCCGTCAGATCACCACCGCTCCCTACGAGAAGGCCGTCGTCATCTTCGACATGGCCGGCTTCGGTCTCAAGAACATGGACTGGCAGTGTGTGCTTTTCCTAGTCAAGTGTCTCGAAGCCTACTATCCCGAATCACTCCAGCGTATCTACGTCCACGGCGCTCCCTGGATTTTCAAGGGTATCTGGCAGGTTCTGCAACCCATGCTTGACCCCGTCGTCCGTGACAAGATCAAGTTCTCCAGCAAGGCCAAGGATCTCGAAGAGCTCGTCCCCGCCTCCAAGATCCGAAAGGGCATGGGCGGTACCATGGACTGGGACTGGGACTACATCGAGCCCCAGGCCGGCGAGAACGACATCATGAAGGACACAAAGTCGCGCCAGAAGATCGAAAAGGAGATGAAGGAGCTTACCGACGAGTTCGAGAGCGTCACCAAAGAGTGGTTTGATACTACCTCCACCGATGACGAAAACCCCGATCTCAACTACCGCCGTGAGGTGCTCGGCAAGCAGATTCGTCTCAAGAACTACCAGCTCCAGCCCTTCGTTCGTGCCAAGAACATCTACCAGCGTGCCGGTCTCATGACCATGGACGGTACCGTCACCTGGGAGTACCCGCAAACCAACGGCAAATCCATCACCCAGGTCGTCAACGACCGTCACAATTACGGTGCACTCATCAAGTGGCTCAAGGAGCACAACGAGGACACGCTCGAGGACTCGTTCGGTCACAAGAAGCTCTTTGAGATCTGCGAGGATGGTTCCATCAAAGAGTCGTACGACGGTGTCGGTGGCGGCAAACCATCTAAGGCAGGCAAGGGCGCCAAAACCAAGGCCAAGAAGCCAGAGCCCGAGCCCGAACAAGAAGACGATGCTCCTCCCCCCAAGTCGGAGAAAAAGTCCAAGAAGGGCGCCGCCGCCGCTGGCGGTGCTGCCGCTGGCGCTGCCGGAGCCGCCGCCGGTGCTCTCGGCCTCAAGAGATCCAAGAGCAAGAAGAAGGAGCCCGAGCCGGAGCCCGAGTCCGAAGAGTCGGACGAAGACGGTTTCGAGGATCCCGAATCCGAGCCCGAACTGGCCGCCAAACCCAAGCGCTCCGCTTCGTCCAGCAAAAACGGCGCCCGCAAGCCTACCAAGAAGGCTGTCGAGCCCGAGTCTGACGACGACGAAGAAGAGGAGCACCAAGAGGATGAGCAGCAACCGCAGACCTACACCGGCGCTGCCGTTGGTGCCGTCACTGGTGCAGCTGCCGGTGCAGCTGGTGCCGCCGCTGCCGGCTTCAACTACCTTCGAGGTGGCAACAAGAACGGCGCCGATGCCGATGCTCATGAGGACGAGGATGAGGACGATGACGAGGATCATGGCGTCGCTCGTCCTGGTCAGCGCCAGACACCTCGCACCGTCGACCACTACCCCGACGAGGAGGACGAGTTTGACGAGGACGAGAGCCCCGACGACGATCAGATGTCGGCCTACTCGGACGAGTCCATCACGCCCGAGACCGCGGTTCGCCCCGACTACATGCAGCAGAAGATCAGCGCTTCGGACTGCCGCATCGACGACAACGACTGCCGCGAGGATCTCGCCACCGTACGCGAGGCCATGGCTCTCTTCCTCAACTCGCGCATGCGTGAGGCCGAGGATCTCTGCATGCAAGGTGCCGGTACGCGTCTCTACAAGGCTGAAGGTATGGCGCTGATCAACTCGGTCAAGTCGATCATGACCTTTGAGCCTTCCGACTTTGAGACCGCCATCATGTGCTGCCAGCACTCGATGAAGATCGCCGGCTTCCTGCGCAAGAAGCAGGGCGCCATCGGCAAGCTCCTCAGCGGCAAGAAGGGCGGCTTCCGTTCCATGAGCCTGGTCCAGCTCCACGCAGAGCTCGTCTTTGCCGAATCGCAGCTGCTCAAGTCGGTGCTTGGCATCTTTTACTCGGGCGACAGCATCGGCTTCGTCAAGCAGGCTTTGGGCTTGCGCTCCGCCTACTTCCAGGTTCGCGAGCTGTTCCGCTTTGTCGAATCGGTCGATGCCGAGGCCGAGGAGGCCGAGGTCTCGAACAAGCGCGCCGACGTCATCCACCTCGACCAGGACTTCCGATCTGGTGTCTATCTGGGCAATGCCGTCTGCTCGCTCGTGCTTTCGATGCTTCCCAAGAACACGCTCAAGATCATGGAGGGCTTCGGTTTCGTCGGCGACCGCAAGTTCTCGCTCGATCTGCTGTCTCGTGCCGGTGGCTGGAGCAAGAGCAAGCCTCTGCCCACCATCTCGGCCGACGAGGAAGGTGTGCGACGACCGCTCTGCGATATCGTCACGCTCATGTACCACTTGTGGATCTCGAGCTACATCCCCGTCACCGAGCTCGACTTTGAGTTTGCCGACAAGGTGCTCTCGTGGAACTTGGTCCGCTTCCCCAACGGTATCTTCTACCTCTTCTGGTCGGCCCGCCTCTACGCTGCCCAGGCGCTTCCCGAGAAGGCCATCGAGTACTACCGCAACGCCATCGAGTCGCAGCGCGAGTTCAAGCAGCTGCACCACTTGTGCTTCTGGGACCTGTCGCTCACCTACCTCTGCACATGCGACTTTGCACGCGCCTACGAGTGCTACGATGTGCTGTCTCGCGAGTCCAACTGGTCCAAGGCCATCTACCAGTACGCCAAGGCGGTCATGCTCTACGAAACTGGCATGGACGACCGAGCCAAGAGCGCCACTATCATGCGAACGGTAGGCAAGCTCACTAAGAAGGTTGCCGGTCGTCAGATTCCATTTGAGCGATTCGTGGCTCTCAAGGCCAAGAAGTACATTGCTCAGCAGAACCGTCTGCCGCTGCCCGGTCTCGAGTTTTCGTACCTGTGGCACTGCATTGGACAGACGCCCGTCTTTTTGCTGGTCGAGAACACGCTGACGCGCATCGACGAGTTTATCGATGAGCTCGAGTCGTACCACAACCCCAAGTCGTACGGCACGGGTGAGAACGAATACTGGTCGGCCTACTGTCTGGCCTTCTTCCTGCGTGGTGTCGCCCTCCGCTTTGTCGCTTACCCCGAGCCTCAGACGCTGGTGCGCTTGCCCGCCGAGGACACTGTGGGCCCGATCGAAGAGATCCAGGCGGACGCGGTGCAGTCGTTCAACAAGGTGTTTGAGCACGGATCCAAGCTCGACGATGTGGACCGCTACCTGGTCTACTTTGCCCACTACGAGCTGGGTCGTCTGCGCGGCTGCATGGGCCAGGATGAGGCTGCCAAGACCGAGTTCCGCAAGGTGCTCTCGGGCAAGCCTCTCGAGGCCAAGGGTAAAGGACTGATTGGTGGTGGCAGCAAGGCCAACTACCTGCTGAGCAACATGTGCCAGGTTCGTGCCCACGCTGCCATGGAGACGATGCGTATCCAAAAGTCGAGGTCGCGCGCCTCATTCTTCCACGGTACCGAGGGATCGTTGGCGAGCCAGAGCATCGCTTCCAAGTCGACGCGCTCCAACTCGCTGGCCAGCTCCAACAGCCGAAGCATGAGCATGACTTCGCGAGGCACCTCCATGTCGAGCCGATCGGGACGTGGAAGCATCAAGAGCAACACGTACGATGCCGAAGAGGGTTACAGGGCCAATGGAAACGGTCGTCCTCGTGCGCCTTCCCAGACTACCGACTACTCTCGTCGACGTTGATGTGCGCCCGGGCGACGATGATCCTTCGATACCCTTTGTCTCAAAATCCTCTTTTTTTCTCCACAGTAGATAAGGCTTGGTTATTTCTGGCTTGGTTAAAAAAAGTTCTTTTGTATCTCACTCTCTATGTGTCTCCTGACGATCTCTTTTTATTTGCTCCGGATGAATTGATTGGTTTTTCTTTACACTCAACAAAGAGGATGGGGTGTGGCCAGGTGAGATGTGTAGCTGTGGCATCCTATCTGCTGGATGCACGTCGAATGGAGAGTAGCCTATAGGCCGCTCACTGACGCTTCAAAAGTGCGGGATGCCAGAGTTTGAGGTGAGACGGCTGAACAAGCACGTGGTTCTTCTTGCCATTTGAATCTTTTGCGATCCTTATGTGAGGGTCTTATGTTGCGTTCATGTAGCGGACGACTCGTGAATAAGCTTCTTCGTCATGGGGTCGATGTAGATTCAATCGGGGGTATCAATCTTGAGATTTGTCTCTCTCTCTCTTGGAGAGTTTTGAGAAAACGTGGGGATCTTGGCTTCCGTAGCATTGTGAGCACGTTTTTGTTTTGGTTAGAGAATTTTTTTTTTGTTGTCATCATCACTCAAACGCGTGGGGAATATCGACGATGATGACGACTGATGGTTCGCCTCACCAAGAACCCGGTTCGAACGTCACTGATCTCCACCAAACGAGGCGATTTTCGTCGAAAAAATTCCCCAGCCGTTCCCAGCGATGGCGTGCTCGCAACGTCAAATTACGCATCCACGGTCCTGACGATTCTCACATGAAATTTCAAGAGGGAAATGCCAGCTATGCAGACGCGTGCCGACTCGAGGTGTTTGGAAGAAAGGAAAAATCCATCTTGCTGTCACAAAATTCAAGCAAGCCATTTCGCCGATGGCGTGGCCTTTCTTCTCTACCTGGCTTGCAAAGTCGCTCATCCTTCACCCATCTAGAGAAGCTGGCAAGAGGAAGAACAAGTAGAACGGCAGAACGATTGGATGCTGCTTCCATCTTTCATCCTCGGCATCGAAGATTCGCTTGAATCGCTTCATCTTTTCGATTTTGCAATCCGTCTTGATCGTCGATCATGGCGAACGCTGATTGGAGTAATATTATAGAAGAAAGAAAAAAATTATTGAAAATCAATCGAATGGATAACCGTGCACTCCAGTAGCTGGCGTTGTTGATTGGCTCACCCCTCGTCCGGTCAAGAGCGGGAATTTGTATTCTTTCTTCTGCAAAGCACCGATCCTGCACAATCAGATGGTGTGCTCCCTGCATGTCCTTTTGTCACCGGACAGACAGACAGTCGGGGCGGGTGGGGAAATGACGAGCTTGGATGAAAATGGCAATTCTGGCGCCCGCTGATGCCTTGTCGGTGTAAACGTGGACCGATGGACGCCGCTCGTTCCAGCCCTTTCTCGTTTTGGGTCAAGCCGTCGAGAAGGATGGTGTACCAGTGGGGAGAGGTGAGAGGAGGGATGTCGAGGGACTGGTTTGTGCGTTCTGGCCCTTGACGAAGCCAAGTCCCCGTATTCCTGGCCCTTCCGGGGGGATGAGGATGGCGTTATAGGGTTTTCGTATGGGCAAGTTGACTCGATGTAGGTCTGCTTGCCGGTAATCATATATGTATCACCATTCCCTTCCTTCCCTTTGCTTCACCTGTTGACCATCACCAACACCATCTCTTCTGCCGACTCATCACCTCGTGTCTCGATCCGTCGCGCTTTGACGTTCACCATGTCATCCACCACCACCCCTGCACTCAAACCGTGGGTTCCACCCACGCCCACCACCGAGACCGATCTGGAATGGGCCCCCTTGCACACGCTCGATCTCTCGCAGATCACCGGCGACGACTACACCTCCGTCCCCTCTTCCGTCGTTGAATCTGTCGGAGAAGCCTTTTCCCGCGATGGATTCATCTATGCCGAAAACCACGGACTCTCCTGGTCGCAAGTGCTGCGACAATTTGCCATTGGACAGTATGCCTTCAACGAAGTATCCGAAGCCGACAAGGCAGCGTACAAGGCGGACATCCTGGCGACCGGATCGTTTGTCGGATACAAAGAGCAGGGCCATTGGAAGTTGAATGGTGTCAAGGATCGGATTGAACAGCTCAACTTTGGATCTCAGTCCTTTTCGGACGAGGCTAAGGAGAAGTTGTTTCCTCCATCGCTGCAGGAGTTGTTGCCAGAGATCCAGGAGTTTGCGCGGTACAATCACGCCGTGATCTTGCGCAAGATCTTGTCGGTCCTTTCGCTGGTGTTGAAGTTACCTGCGGATTACCTTTGGAATCTTTCCAAGGAGCCGGAGAAACGTGGATTGGATCTCCTTCGTTATGCCCTGTACCACACACCAGACCAATCCGACGATGATAAGTTGGGCGGTGTAAGGTTGCAGGGCCACACCGATTTCAACAGTGTCTCGATCCTGTGGTCTCAACCGATCACCAGTCTGGAAGTCTTGATGCCCGATAACCAATGGAGACTGGTCAAACACCGTGACAATGCGCTAGTCATCAACCTGGGTGATGCAATGCATTTCATCTCGGGCGGCTACTTGAAACAGACGATCCACCGAGTCGTTGCACCACCCCAAGACCAAGCCCATTACGAACGCTTGGGCATCTTCTACTTTGCTCTCTTCAACGACGACGTCTCGCTGGAACCGCTCGAAACCGAATCCGAGGTGGTCAGACAAGCTTATGCCGAGAGGAAGCAGAGAGAAGGAAGCGGATTCTGGGATCTGGCCAAAGCCAACAACCAGAAAATCCCCACCGCCGGCGACTGGGAACGTCTTCGCGTCAAAGCTTACGGTCAACAACACGCCAAGAAAGCGCAAGACGGTCACGACGTCGAGGAAATCGCCGGTCAGAAGGTGACCGGTTACAACGGCGAACGTGTCAAACCAAAGAGAATCACCGACAACTCTTTCCACGCCGCTTCCGTAAGAGCAAACTAAGGAAACAGGCTTCAACCTTCTCTCTATACCCCATTCTCAACCCCCCGCTCGAAAGTTGTTCCTGTTCTCCTTTGCTCGCTGTCGCTTCGCATTCAACATGATCTCGTCCGATCCCGTCCCCTTCCTTGCATCTCAGCCTTCTGCACCAGCACCAATTTTGTCTCAACACTCTGAACACCCTCAATCTCGACACGCACATCTGTCTCCATCGTGTCTACCTTCTCATTGTCTTCTCTTGCATACAACTGCATTGTTTCTCGTTTCCAACACGACTGCCAAGCTACTTACTTGACGATGTCTGTGCTGTACGTTTGAGAGCCGCATCCTTCTGTTCGGCTCGCTCGAGTCGGTCCATGAGACGTTCGACATAGTCAAGCAACGCCGGTTCGTTGCCCGGAAGGGTGGCGAACTGAACGCTGAGATGGGGAAGCCGATCATGACTGTTTCCGGGCCAAGACGCTTCGATGGCGTCGGCTTGGATATAACCTGGTAGGTACTTGGCCCACTCAGGCTCGGACATCGCCTTGTCCCTAAAAGTCGCCCTGGGCCACAGAGATTTGCTAAGCGGAATCGTCACTGAGACGGCAGGCCAGTCGAGAAGGTTGAAGACCTGACACCAAATTTCGCTCTCGCCCGCGTCGTCGAGTTGGAAAAACGCGCGGTTCTGGACAGGACTGCCCAGAATATACGTAGGAGTGATGAGGATGACGTTTTCAACTCTGTCCGACTCGTCGTCATCTTCTTCCTCGTCGTCGTCTTCCTCGTCGTCGTCTTCCTCCCCGTCCTCTTCGCGGTCGACATGAGCGTCTTTCTTCTTGCTGAAAGCATTCTCCTTCGCGTCCGCACCAATCGCCGCTTGACGAATGAAGGCATCTTTCAGTCGGCGCAGCCTGTTTGCGTCGGGCTTCCACTGCCGCTTCTCCTCGGCCGAAACAGTCTTGGACAAACGAGATTCGTCGAAGAGAGTTCGCTTGATCAGTGGATCATCGGCAAGCATAGCTCGTGCGTCGTCGAACCCATGCTCTTTGGCATGCTCTGTCCATGCCTCTGCCCATCCTTTCAGGTCGACCTCGCCCAACTCATTGCGGGCGCTCGGACGCGAAAGCGCATCGTCTGCATTGAGCCAATCGATGAGCCAGTGTATCAGGTTTTGCACTTCGGGTGAGCACTTTTGTGCTGAATGGACGATACGCGGATTGTTACCGAGGTCTTCGCCTTCAGGCTCGATCCAATCATGCGCATCGATATAGTCGCTTTCGGAGAGCTCCTTGCGATTTTCGTACTTGTCGCCGTGTAGCAGATCGGCGACGGTTTTGAGACAGGAGAATTCGCGTGCGATCAAGCCAGGCGCTGTTGCAGGGACCTTTGTATGTGGTAGGCCGGTCATGAAGTCCTTCGGCAGCTCCCACCGCACCTTGCTGAGTTTAGACGCAAATTTGTAGCCGCAAAGCTCATTGAGACAGGCCGGCTGACGAACCGAGCCGCCCATATCGGTGCCAATTCCAATCTGACTGCCGCCCAACTTGACCAGACTTGCTTCGCCACCCGAGCTTCCACCAACTTGAAACTCCTGATCTTGATCGTCAACACGGCCCGCAGAAAAGATGGGGGATCGGGTTGTTCCCCAAAGCGGCGACTGTGTTGTGTTGGACATCATGAGTTGTGGAGCGGTAGTTTTGGCAATAAGGATGGCGCCATTGTCTCGCATTATTCGAACGATGTCGGCATCAGCCCTTTCCTCGTGCCCTGCCCTCAGCGAGCAGCCTAGTGTGGTTGGAAAGCCCTCGACATTGATACAATCCTTGACGCTAAACACTACTCCAAGAAGAGCATGTCCGTCAAGTAGCTCTTTGGGATCGTCGTAATCGCAGTCCGCCATCCAGTCCTGGAGTGATTTGGCTTGCTTGAGTGCATCCTCGTAGGGAAAGGCTGTGAGACAGTGGGTATCGAGACTTGCTCTGATTGTCAATCGAATCCTGGCTTCGACGACCTTCCTTAGCTCCAAATCTCCGCTGACAATCTCGTGCTGAAGCTGAAATAGCGAGAGGTCAGCGATGGCATAGTCGTCCTCAGTCGGGTCTCCGAAGCGTTTGTGAGCTTCTGACACTTTCGACAGAAGTGAGTCTACAGCGGTTTTAGCCGCGGCAGTGCTGAGATCTGGGCAAGGGTTGCGGAACTCGCCGCGCGGAATCTTTGAGGAAGACATGATAGCCTTGGCAAGGTAGCATCGATGGTGGCTGAGGAGCGAGCGCTTGCTAAGATGAAGTGCTGAGTCGGAATGTGATCTTTGGAAGCAAGTTTCAGAAGCGGATGTCTGTACGAACTCGTCGAAGGCTCAAAGTGGGGGACACGACGCGGTGAGCGGTGCGTATTTCTTTTGGGCATAGGCACCTCCACACCAATACTGTTTCTCGTTCAATTTCAACGCTTTTTTTTCGACCCTCTTTTGCGTTGGCTTTCTTCCAATTGCCTACGCCCCGTCAGATTGTGCAATTCCTTTGCACTCTTGAACACCAACGCTCTTCCGATCCGTTGACATCTTTCCGGTGGCGATCGTCAGCATGGCGATGCTAACGAGTCTTTTAGCATTTAGCTGCTCGTAATCAGCACAGGCTAGAAGCAGGTAGCAGATCTAGCGCTCGCGGCATAATGTTTCTACCTCGGAAGCTGCAAAAGCGGTCAAGTGCTAGTCGCAACACACTGCAGCGTTCCTCTGAAGCAGCGGCACCATTGTCCAATGAAGAATCCACCGATGACATAACAGTCAGTGACAAAGCTAGTGATGTGAAGCAGCGATCAGAGGTGTTGGACAATTCCACCTTGGTCGATCTGGAGAACGGCATGCTCGTCAGCTTGTCCAAGTGCTCTCGTTTCAAGCCGCAGCAGTCTGCAGTCGAGGCGGACAAGTTCGATCGACTCGTCGAGTTTCTTTACGCACGTCTTTCACCGCTAGCTATATCTACGGCTCCTCAATCAAATGGAGCTATCAGCGACGAACTCGAGCGCATCATCTTACGTAATGCCGAATCGCTGCGCGACGAGGACAAGGCACGCACCTACTACCTGACACCCTTCAAGCACCGCAGGCCTGCCACAATTCATCTAGCACGTCTTTTGGTTCTCCTACCAGGACTCGTCACACGCTGCAAGTCAATCGGTCTGCTATCAGAGGCGCTCCAGCTGCTTGCACAGGGTCCAGCGGCGAACTGGTTCGTTCTTTACAAAGAAGCTTTTTTGCTGGAATTCTTACCGCCCTACATTCGCTTCAAGGACTCGATACCGTCCCTCCGAAACCCAGTCATTTGCTCACCGCGATTGGCTCCGCTGCTCGTATACGTAGAGTCGATACCACCAAGGATACGGTCGAGGTCAGAAGCGGCGGCATATCTTCACGAACTGATGCTAAGCCATCCAGACGACCATCCTGGATTTCGATCCTTTGGCATGGTCGTCAGCATCCTAGAGCCAAGCGTTGTCGATCAACATCTCATGGCAAGCAGCGAGAACGATCTGTCCGTATCCTGCCTGGAGCGTAAGTGGATCTCGGGTCGCGCCTTTGTGGTTTTGAATGACGACCAGCACGTCGAGTCCCTCTGTCGCAGATATCCATGGCATTTCCAAGACAGGATGGCTGTGAAAAAAGAACGCGAGATCACAAAGCTGGTCAGCGATCCCTCTGAGCCGATACGATGTCTCTCGTGGCAAGGCTGGGTCGATTTGAGGGAACAATACCAAAAGCAACAAGAACTGATCAAGGAGAGATCACGCTCGACATCGACCCTTCAACACAGTGATCAACTCAACAACAAGGTGGCACCTTGCGAACGCGAACGGACGCGTGCCGTTAATCACTCTGACACAACAAATGAAAGCGACTGTGCTTCGGAAAGCGAACCATGGTATCGTGGGACCATCTTGCACCTCTTGCTTCCAGCCACCTCCCTAATCGGTACCACTCTCCGCATCCCACCGTTGACAGCAGCCACTCCTGCCACTCCTGCCTTTCTCAACCGGCATCTCAAGCCTCAACTCGAACAGCGAGTGCCCGAATCCGTCTCGTACATCCACCTTCTGCAGTCAGCCAGTAAAGACACGGATGCGATAGAAGTGGCAATACGAACCGCACATCCTACTCTGGCAGACCAGCTGCTCGCCCATTATCAAGAGCTCAGCAGAATGGACCAAAAGGCAGAAGATCAGTATTGGTCCGACATGCCAGACAAACCGCGCATCAGCGCGCAAAAGCGAATGCACAGCCTCACCGCCAAACTCTCCACGCCGCAACGCTTGAACGGCCAATACAAATAGATTCGATTTCCAAGTGCATTTCTCAGAAGAGATGCAAACTCTGCGTCAAAGGCAGCTCATCCGCGGGCGGGACGGTCAACAAACGACCTGCATCCGTCACCTCGTACGTTTCCGGATCCACCTTGAGATCGGGCGTATGCGTGTTGAGCTTCATATCCTTCTTGCTCACCGTCCTGCAACCCTTGACCGCTTCGATCCTCTTGTTGACGCCGTAGCCCTTGACTGTACCTTGCTCGACCGAGATCTGCGAGACAAAGAGCACCGAGTTGTGCGCAGCCGCATTGGTATTAGCGCCATGCATCGGTCTGCCGTAGATCGGCTGCACTGTGGGGATGGAAGCATTGGCATCGCCCATCTGCGCCCACGCCACCTGACCTCCTTTCAGAACAAATTCCGGGCAGATCCCAAACTTGGACGGCAGGTAGAATACCAAATCCGCCAGCTTGCCCGGTTCGATACTGCCAATAAGATGCGAACAGCCGTGCACGAGGGCAGGATTGATCGTGTATTTCGCCACGTAACGCTTGATGCGAAGATTGTCCGAGACTGCCTCGCTCGGATGAGGCACTGGCGTGGTCTGCGATGAGCCCGACTCGTGGAGCGGTCCGACGAGACTGGCCATCTTGGAAGCGGTCCTCCAAGTGCGTGCCACCACCTCGCCGATCCTGCCCATGGCTTGCGAGTCGGACGAGATCATGGAAATGGCACCACTGTCCTGCAACACATCCTCGGCCGCCACCGTCTCTGCGCGGATGCGAGAGTCGGCAAAGGCAACATCCTCGACAATGTCCTTGGAAAGGTGGTGGCAAACCATGAGCATATCCAGGTGTTCGTCGAGGGTATTCTTGGCATAGGGGCGTGTAGGGTTGGTCGAAGAGGGCAGCACATTGGTCTCTCCACAGACACGAATGATATCAGGTGCGTGTCCACCACCGGCGCCTTCGGAATGGTACGTGTGGATGGTTCGACCCTTGAAGGCAGCAAGTGTACCTTCGACAAAGCACGACTCGTTGAGCGTGTCCGTGTGAATATTGCACTGCACATCGTACTTGTCGCATGCGGTCAAACAGGCGTCAATGACGGCAGGGGTCGCACCCCAATCCTCGTGAATCTTCATTCCAGCACAGCCGGCGCGAATCTGATCCTCCAAACCAGGCAGACCCGAGTCGTTGCCCTTGCCCGTAAAGGCAAAGTTGAGCGGCACATTGTCGGTGGCGATCATCATGTTGCGAAGCTGGTCCTGACCTGGCGTGCACGTTGTTGCGCTTGTCCCTGCCGTAGGACCGGTTCCCCCGCCGATCAAAGTGGTGATTCCCGTCGCCAGCGCCTCTTCGTGCAGGTCGGGGCAGATGTAGTGGACGTGCGCATCGATGGCACCTGCGGTCACGATGAACTTTTCACCTGCGATCACTTCGGTACACGAACCGACGACCAAGTTCGGATCGACACCGTCCATGATGGCTGGATTGCCTGCCTTGCCGATGCCGACAATGTGACCGTTCCTGATGCCAATGTCCGCCTTGACGATCCCCCACCAATCGACGATGAGCGCATTGATGACAACCACGTCGAGCACAGCGCTGTCGGCGCGACCCGAGGCTTGACCCATACCATCTCGCAACACTTTTCCACCGCCAAACTTGAGTTCATCGCCGTAGACCGTATAGTCCTTCTCGACTTGGAGCCAAAGCGGGCTGTCTGCCAGTCGCACCTTGTCGCCCACCGTCGGGCCGTAGAGAGCAGCGTAGGCGTCACGCGACAGCTCGCACGGTGCGGGCGCCGGAATCGAGTCGTCTTGCACATCGGGAATTGGCTCGTTGGCGAAACCTGCCGCTTCGATGCGCTTGACGAGGGCAGCCTGAGATTCAGCTGTAGCGAGAAACTCATCGAGAGGTCCAGCGGCGAGATTGTTGCCGCCAGCGAGAATCTTTGTCCCACCGACTTGAACGAGCGTCACGGTCTTGGAATCGCCTGGTTCGAATCGAATGGCTGTACCGGCGGCAATGTCGAGCCTCTTTCCGAGAGCAAGCAATCGTGGGAAAGAAAGGGCAGCATTGGTTTCGAGGAAAGGATAGTGTGATCCAACCTGAATGGGACGGTCTCCTGTGTTGGTCACCTTGACCGCCACCCTCTTGCGTTTTGGGCAAAGCTGGATCGACTGAGCTCCCCTCTTTGTCACCAGTGCACCGGGCAACACCTCTTCAGCAGCAGCTTTGCCGATCAAAGCTTTCCTCTCGCCTTGCATTTGTGCCAGAAATACGCTTGCATCAGGGGCAGGGTAGAAGCTCGAATAGAGCGCGGCGTGAATATCGCCCGTCTCTGTGCACACCGGTTCGTGCACCGTCACCAAAAACGTACCATCTGGAAAAGTGCCCTCTACCATGACCTCGTGCAGCAATTCTGGCACGCCCGGCAGAACATGACATCTTCCTAGCAGCGCTTTTCCGTGCTGCATAAGCTCAGCAACTGAATGTTCTCCATCTCGGATGCGTTCCTGCAGCACCGTGGCGATGAGCGCCGTTGCTTCGGTCTGGTTGAGACGTACGCCTCTAGCCAGACGCTTTTGGGCCAGAGAGCCGGCGTGATGGAGCAGAAGCTTGTCTCTTTCCCGTGGTAGCAGATGCATCCTCGACGATGGTGGATGGACGCAATTCTCCCTGCGAAAGAGTTGACGAAGGGAGGGCAAGAGGAGAGATGGATCGAGGCGATAAGAGCACAGAGTCGACGCAAAGGTCTGACAGTTGATAAGCGCGAAGCTTCTGTATCAAAAAGCTTAATTCGCAAACTCGCCCGCCGCCTCCGTTTCCCTAACCGAACGCACAGGCCTCCCCGTACCCGAGGAGTGGGGTAAAATTCATAGTTTAGAGCAGAAATGTCGTTCTAACATGGTGTACTTTTGCGTCATACAACGGAACTCGGCTTCATTGTTGATGGTTGCTGCCGAAAAAGTGTTGGTTGGATGGTGTGACAAGGACTCTTGGCGGCTTCTTCTCTCCTTGAATTGATCATCTGTCGTGGGCTTCTCATCCGTCTTTTCAGCGATTGACTCGGAGGTAGGATGCTGGCGATCGCATCTGCTGTGATGGCGACCAGCACGCGAGCGACCACCTCGAAGGTCACGCTCGAAGCCTTCTTTCCGCAGCCAGTGCGACGTATCACTTTCAGACCGCGCTCCTGCCAAAACCCATCGATCCGACGCTTCTCGAGCTGCACCGCCTCTCGATCCATTTCAAAGACAATCTCGACTCAATCACAATCTTCCGAAGATATTTGCTCGTCAATACGATCGCTCATGCGAGAATCAGCACAACCAGTAGCGCTTGTAACGACGTTTCTCGCTCCTTCGAACGCTCACATCCATGCAGCCACTCTGTCGAGCTTCACAACGATCTCGTTGGATCCGAACCTGGTCTGCTTTTCCATGAAGACGCCGAGTAAGCTGGCTGATGCGTTGGCGTGGCATGCAGCGCATCGTGCGGTGGGGGGAGGAGAGGTGGATTTCGTGATCAATGTATTGTCCAGTCAACAGGCCGATCTGGCGGCTGCGTATGCCAGGCCGGGTACATCACCGTTATCGTACCCAGATGCAGAGCAACAAGAGGCGGATGGACATCCGTTGAGCAAAGCCGGCTTGATCGACGTGCGAGTAGGCAAGGCGCAAACTGTGCCGGTGGTACAAGGTGCCATGGGAGCTCTGGCTTGTGCCGTGGTAGAAAGCGTAGATTTGAATCAGTATAGACACAGCCATAGTGGGAAGGAAGAGCAGGAGGGAGCAGCAAAGAGCAGCAGATTGTACATTGCAAAAGTCCTACATGTTCACTTGCCGGTAGATGGAAAGAGACAACCGCTGATATACCATCGTCAGAAATTTGTCTCCACTACTGATACACCCCTCACCTAGACCCATCCTCACCATCCCATTTTGGCACCGGCACGGGCACTCTTATCAACGGCATGCAAATAGAATTACAATCTCTACTCCAAGAACCCTCGGATGGCCCCTCCTACATTGGCCACATCGATCAAAAAGCTGTCATGTCCATGGGGCGCATCCAACTCGTAATACCTCACCTGATCGTTTCCATTCAACCTCAAACACTCTGCTATCTCCCTCTGTTGTTCCACGGGGAACAGAATATCGCTCTGTACACCAATCACCAATGTCGGGATATCGGACAGTCTGGCCATCCCTTTTGCTAGAGCGGGAACATAGGCGTGAGCAGCGGGCGAACTGAGCGTACTGATGTGTTGGCGTTTTCGCGGTCTAGGAGCTGGCGAGGCGTTGGTATCGATGGCTAGGTTGGTGGAATGTTGTGGACCGTGTGCGCGAATCCTTCTTTTGGCTAGATCGGCGAGTGCGTGATCGGACATATCGAACAAGTCCATGGCCTTGCTGATGTAGATCAGAGAATTGGCGTCGTATTTGAGGCAAAACTGTTCGCCTTGATGGTCCAAATACGTTTCGATCAAGAAATCAGGACAGAGAGCTGGATCCAGTTCCATCTCGCCATCCTCGGCCACCCTTCTAGCTCGACCGAATCGTTGTTCCCATTCGGGACCGGAACGGTAGGTGAAAGTGGCGATTTGCCGAGCCAACTTCATGCCTGTATGCGGAGGTAGATGACCTTCCCCATAGTAGAATCCACGGTTCCAATTGGGATCGCTCATGAGAACGCTTCGTTGCGCATAACGAAGCGCGATACTGGCCGGTGCGGATCGAGCACATCCGCTGATAGAGATGAGACGAGAGACTCGACTGCGTTCCAAATGAGCCGCTGCGATGGATTGCATCCCTCCCATGGAAGATCCTACGCTTGCATAGAGTTTGTCGATGCCCAGGTGATCAAGCAAAAGAAACTGAGCCCGAACCATATCGAATACGCTCAGGATCGGAAACCTGGTGGCATAAGCGCCTCCCGATGCGTCGAGAGGATGGAGGCTCGAGGGACCAGTGGATCCGTAACATCCACCGAGCACGTTGGTACAAATGACGAAAAAGCGGTTCGTATCCAACGGCTTGTTGGGACCGATGAAATCTTGCCACCATCCTTTGGCGGGATTGCTTTGGGTACTGGCTGCATGGCTAGAAGCGCTCAAGCCCGTATGCAGCAGGATGGCGTTTGACTTGTCGGCATTCAATTCACCCCATGTTTCGTAGGCCAAATCGAATTCGGGCAGTTGTCCACCGTAGTCCAACTTGAACGGTTGTGCGTGGTGAAACAATGAGTATCCCGACACCACCTTGGTATAGGAGGGCTCGGGCCCCGATTCATCCACCTCGGTGTTCGATGCATCAGGAGCCAATTGTGGCGAGGAGGAGGAGAGTTGTGCACGCAATCGATCTTCCCTGGCTTCGTTGGCGTCTACGCAGGGAAATGCGACGGAAGCGGAAGCGGAGGGAGTGGAACACGATGATGTCGCTGCTGTTGCCGCTGCTTGTTCGGCGAGTTTTTGTAGCTTTTGTCCTCGTCGTTCGTTTGCATCTACGCAAGAGAATTCGGGCCTCGCATGAACCGATGATGACGAGGATGCAGAAGAAGAGGAATGCAGGAATGCTCGATGATGACGTGCGGCAACATTGCGGGGTGGAGAAGAGGATGCAGAGGACAAGGACCTGAATGATGTTGTCAACAGCCGTGTTGATGACCGTGACATACTTGGCGATCCTGCAACGCGAACAGCTGGAAAGGTGGCGGCGGTGATGATGGTCCTGAAGGAGATAGAAAAGCAAGAAGAAATCCGTCAAGATGCACAGTCGCATCGCACACAATTCCCATCGATTCTCGACTCGAATTCAAAGCGTCGATGACTGTCAGCACAGTCTGCTCTCTGCTATTGCCAAGATCATCAATCTTCTCGCTTTCAGTGGTATTGCAACCTGATGTCAGCCAGAGAATGCCGCTGTTGCCTGAGAAGATGAGTTGTATATCTCCGGGAATCGGCAATAGAATGCAAAAAGGGATGGCGTCAAGAAGAAATCTGGCATGGTCGAGCGATGGCGTGATTGGCAAGGCAGGCTGCCGCGTATTTTCTTGCAATCCTCAATGAACCCTTTCCACCGGCTTTCTAACCGACTTTTACAGAGCCAAAGCGGCAATTTTGGTTTGCTACCTCGTTCTCGCTGCTTACATCTGGGATCTTGACCCTCAACACCATTCACCATCCGCAACGGATCGCCTTCACCGACTTGTTCTCATCGACAAGATGGTTCAGTAAGTCTCATCCTCCACCTTGACCCGCAGATTGACATGCGCTAATCCCATCCTTTGTGGAAAACAGCGCCGACGCTGCTGCCCTTCCCAGCTACGTCGTTTCCAAATCGGATTTCTACGACCATCTCGAATCCTCTCTTGTCTCGCTCATCGATCCATCCACCGACTGGCTCTCCTCCCTCTCCAATGCCTCGTCTCTACTGTTCAACTCGATGAACCGCTTTCCTCTCTGGAAGGAAAAACGAATCAATTGGGCTGGATTCTACCTTCTCTCTCCTCTCCTACCATCTCAAATCCTCTCTCCTACCAAAAGGTCAAGGCCGACCCTCCTCTTGGGCCCCTTCAACGGTCTACCCGCCTGCCAGCTCATCTACTCTCTTCCCGGAAAAGGTGTCTGCGCAGACGCTTCCTCCCTCCTCCCACCCCGCCCCGTTAGAGTCGCGGATACAGACGCTTATCCAGGTCACATTGCCTGTGATTCGCTCAGCAAAAGCGAAATCGTCATCCCCCTCGTCATTCAAAGATCAAGATTACCACAACCTCATAGACGAATGCTGCAAGAACAGAGTCCTACCAACGGTCCACCAACGGTCAACGACGACATGTCTTGGAGTGGAAGAGGTAATGGTCAAGACATCATCATCGGCGTTTTGGACATCGATTGTGAGTCCTTGGACGGCTTCGATCAGGAGGATGAACAGAGATTGCAAAAGTTGGCCGATTTGGTCGTGCAAAGATCGGCTTGGTGAGCGGTGGAAAGGAAAGCATTCAATACCCAAATGGCAATTCATCGTGACGAATAGCAACATGACACTTCAATCCGTTCGTGCCGTTGTCCGTGTCGCACTCGTCGTAGCACCAAAGGACCTCGCTGTCCTTCCTCCAGATGTCGTCGATCCACCAATCGTAGTATCCCCTTCTCCCTCCCCGTCACCCTCGCTACTCGATTTTCCATCCCTCGCACCTTCCGCTTCGATCGATCCTCCCGACGTGGATTCATCTTCCAAATCTTCCCATGCATCTCCTTCTCCCGCAGCTACATTCCTCCTAGCCATTCTCGAACTGGGCCGTGAAGATGCAACATCGGTATCTTCCTCTGTCTCTTCGTCCAACCTGTCCAAGACCCTCCTGCTCAACTGGATTTCGGACAGCTCGTCGGGTGAGATGGGCGTGTTGGGATCGATGATGTCGATCAACGATTCCATGCGCTCGCTGCTCGGTCCTGCACCCGACATTCTTCGCGCTTCCAACAAATCCCTCATCCTAGACTGCCTTATCGCTTCGGCCAGATCCGCCGCATCTTTCTCCCGCAAACTCTCCAAAGATCTTAACCGCATCTCTTCAGCTTCATCACCGAATTCCTCCTCACTGTACTCTTCCACTTTGATCTTCGGCTCCCTCTTCACCCTCCTCCGCGTCTCTGTCTCTGTCTCGGTCTCGTCTTCCTCTTCGTCGCCGTATCTGCCCGTGTATCGGGTCGACTCTTCCCCGCTCGGCGTCGTTTCGCTTTCCGTCTTGATTCCATACTCATCCTCCCTTGGCCCGCTCGCGCTCGCCCTCGCTGCTGATCGCCAAGCCTTCTCCTGGTTTGACTGGAAATGCTCGTCCGTATCCAACGAGACCGGTCCCACCAACGAGCTTGTATAGATCGCTGCCACCGCCCACAGCGTCAACGCCGTAGCCATCTCGAATGCCAAGAACAAGGTCGTGAAAGTGAAAAACGACAACAGGGGGAAATGATACATGAAGAACCTCAAGCCGGTCAAATGAGCATCGAAGCGTATACTCGCCGCATACGTCTGCAACTCTCCTCGACTGGAATGCGATCCCACCGCCAACGGTACAATCTTGCCATTTCCAGGCAGAGTTTGGATGCCAGCCAGTGTATTGTGGTTGCCACCATACATCCAGAATTTGTCTGCGTCGGCTCGACCTACGCTCACCTGCCCATGCGTCACTTTGCGGTCGGCTCTCGGTTCCATCGGCGACGATGAAAGCGGAGGTGTGAACATGGACGGTCTCAAGATTGCGCGTCGGAGCAGCGAGATGCGGAGCAACTGCGAATCGGTGGGCGATTGGGTCGATGCTGGATTGCGCGCGATCATCTGAGAGATCTGGGAAGCGGCGCGAATCGGCGCGGTCGAATAGGTCAGCAGCGTCGGCTTGCTGACATGGAACACCGAGTAGTTGGATTTGCTCTTGAGATCAAGGTCCACCATAAAGTTGCCCAAGTCCAAATTGGCTTGATTGAGTGGCACCGAGAGTTCCAATGTCACATCGTACGCTTGATCCTGAGCGAAAAACTCGCCGCTGGCCTCGGTCGGAGCATTGTAAGATGACGAGGACGGGGTGGGTTCGCGAAGCCGATAGCCCTGTGCACCGTGGCCAAAGTCCAGATGGGCATAGGGAGGTCGCTCTTGACCATACTGCAACCAGATCTCTTTGCGCAGACCAACGTCGGGCACCCAAGCACGGTAGAATCCGACGTAGCTGACAATGGCGGCTGCCAGAGCTACCCAAAAGATGGTAGCTAGCACGCCAAGACGAACGACAATGCGGTGAGTCCTGGGCGAGAGGATGACATCGCGCGTATACTGAAGCAGCTGCGTGGTGGGCGCGAGTAGCAAACGATCCACCAGTAGCGTAGGCCATTGCTGGATGGGCGGCAACGATGCAATCCAATTGGCAAGGTCCACCAGAGGCGGAAGTAGCGGCGGCTCAGGAACAGGTTGCGAGGTCCATGTCGGCGTGTTGGCCGAGTACGTCCTCTGAGGGAGCTGCCTTCGATGTTGCTGGTGTTGTTGTTGCTGCTGTTGTTGATGAGAAGAGATGCGTTGGTACCGAGTGTTGAGATCGGACGAGCCTCGTGGAGTTCGCTGATGCGGATATGACATGATGGCGGTAGCGAAGCTCGGTGGAGGGTATACTGAATCAGAAACGAGCTTGCATGGTATCACTTTGCGGTTGTCGCTCGCCGAGAGCTGAGGTGGGGGAAAGATGGTGGTGTCAAGCAAACAAGAGCTCAGTGAGGGTTACTGTACAAAGCCGACCCGACGCGGCAGTTTTTGTCCGTGCATTTCAGTATGCAAATAATGAGGCATGTGAATCCAACTTTTGGCTTTAGCGACACACACGCGTTTGCCTTTGCCGGCTGTCCAACTTGGCGTCACCAATCCTCCCCACTCTAACACCTTTCCACCGAGGAAATCCTGGAGAGTGTTGGTCTTTTGCGACAGGTTCGGCTATCGTACAGAATGAAGCAATCGGGTATCCATTCTTCCCTTGAGCCCACCAAGCTCATCTCAACTTGATCGACAGTTCGAAACGGCGGCACCTTGCCAACGAGCACTTGCAGAGATAAACAAAAGCAAGCGCATCGTAGCTTGTCATGCTTGCCGTGCTTGCTTCCATGGTCCATCGCATCGGCGAAGCGCTTCGGGCCTCAAGATGCGCTCCAGTAGCCTAGCATGGTGTACGCTCTTTTGGCATCTGGCTCCAATTGCACAAGCGGCTCTGCCTCCAGTCAAGGATCCAACATCCTACGTCAACACGCTCATCGGTACCTTGAATGGCGGCAACGTCTTTGCAGGTCCCTCGACTCCCTTTGGTAGTATCAAACCTGGTCTCGACTCGGATGCCTCTAACAACCAAGCTGGATTCGTCCCCGATGGTCACTCGCAAATATTCGGCATCAGTGCGCTTCACGATGACGGAACAGGTGGCAGACCGTCTCTCGGCATGTCATCGCTGCTACCACAATACTGTCAGCTCAATACCGATGAGGGAGCATCAGGCTGCAAATGGACCAGGCATGCTCGACGATCAAACATCACTCATTCTTCCGTCAAGAGCGCTCCCGGTGAATTCCACTTTTCCTTGCTCAACGGCATCGGTGTCAGCATGGCTGCCTCCGATCATGCTGCTATCTACAATATTGACTTTTCCGAAGTGTTCAAGAGAGGGTCATGGCCGCCTCCCTCACCACCTGGCACTTCATACCCAATTGTGAAAAGTGCAAAGAGAGCCAACAACATGGAACCAGTCCTCGTGTTTGACTACATGACTGATTTGCAAGGAAGTGGTCGAGCGCCAAACAACACCCTCACAACGTCGTCATTTGTGCTTCCGTCCACACAACGCTCAGAAGCTATCAAAGTGACGCGGTTCGAGACTAGCGCCACTTTTTCTCCTTCCTTTGGCGTCGGTGACTTCACCGTTTATACATGCCTTGACGTACCGTTCGTTCGGTCTCTGGGAATGTACCAGATGGAAGCGTCGACACCTGACCTAGAGGATCTCACAGATATTTACGGCGAGGCAGGCGTGATTCTCACTCTGGATCAAGATCAACTCACCTCTTCAGCCTTCGCCGGCCAACTTCCGGTGCGCATGGGTATCAGCTGGACATCCACCCGAGCCGCTTGCAATTACGCTGCTTCCGAAATCCCTACCTTTCCTTCCATCACTTCGCTCTCCACCGTTGCAGCTGAAACACGCTCAAAGTGGGACAGCCTGCTCGGCGATACATTGACCATCTCGCATCAAGGCATCAACGAAGACGACCTTACCCTTTTCTATTCCTCCCTCTACCGCACCTTCCTGTCGCCCAACAACGTCACTGGCGACAACCCACGCTTCGACACCGCCAAGCCATCCTTCGATTCGCTCTACTGTATCTGGGACAGTGCTCGAACCGTCCACCCTTTATGGACCTTGCTCGCACCTCGGGCTCAGGCACAAGTGCTGGAGGCCATCGTCGAGATCCAAAAGCACGAAGGATGGTTACCCGACTGTCGAATGTCGACCAATCAAGGCTTCACACAAGGTGGTAGTAACGCAGAGATGATGCTTAGCGACTCTTTTGTCAAAGGCATCCTTCGGGATGACAAGCCGTTCTGGCAAGATGCACTCGTCGCTATGCTCAAAGATGCTCAAGTTGAACCGCCTTCCTGGGGTTTAGTAGGAAGAGGTGGGGTTGAAGCGCGATCGAAGCTGGGCTACGTTCCGCGAGGCGACTGGGGTTCACCTCCGGTACCCTATTCTACGCCCGGTCGCACCGTCTCTCGAACGATCGAGTACGCCTACAATGACTTTAGTATCGCCCTCGTCGCTGCTGGCCTCCGCCGTCCCGATCTCTACACCACCTATACCGCCTTGAGCAACGACACGTTCAATCTATGGAACGCTTCCATCATTTCCGATGGCTTCACAGGCTTCCTGCAAGCACGCAACGAAGACGGTTCGTGGTCGTATCAGGATCCACGTCGTTGTTCGCCTGCACTCGAACCGATGGGATGCTTCTTGGATCGAGGTGATGGTCATGATTTTTACGAAGCCAGTTCCTGGCAGTACTCTTTGTTCGCCCCTCACGACATGGCTACGGTCGTATCGCTGATGGGCGGTCACACCCGTTTTTTGGAGAGATACGACCATATGTGGGCATCTGGCTATGCCGACGTTGGAGACGAACCAGGATTCCTCGCCGTCTATTCGGCCAACTTTGCCATCGGAGGATACAAACATACCGTCGATACTCTGATCAAGATGCGACAAAAGTTCAACACCACCAAAGCAGGCTTGCCAGGCAACGACGATGTCGGTGCAATGGCCAGCTTCCTTGTCTGGAACCATTTCGGTTTCTTCCCCGTGGCAGGCACGGGCATCTACCTGCTCAGCACACCCCTTCTCAGCGGGTACGAAATCAAGAACGACATCACCGGGAAAACATTCAGGTTCAAAACATACGGCTTCGATGGAGCCAAGAAGAACAAGTATATCAAGGAGATCAGATTGAATGGCAACAGGTTCACACACAACTGGTTCTGTCATAAGGTCATAGAGCAGGGAGGCCTGATGGAGGTTTGGTTAGGAGAGGAAGTCGGGGTCGGGTTCAACGAGCAGGATCTACCTCCTAGTTTATCGAAAGGTGGATTCGGTTATGATGACGAATGGATCGGATGTTGAGGCAAGCTCCTGCGTCGTCTTGAAAGCGTGCAGGACAGGCTTATGCGCTTTGATGCGAATCCAGATTCTTTGCAACCATTCCATCCTTTCGCCATGGGACTGTGATTTGAAAGTCTGACCAGTTTTGCCTGCCAGCGGTGTGGCCAAGTGACATTCAACCCTCATTTTAGAATCTGGACGGAATGCTGACGAGATGGAGCCTCAAAGGATGTGTGAGCGCTTCCAGACGAACCTCTTCCTCACACACCACGAGCTCAGCCTCGTTCCTCACCCGTTCTCTCATCCACGTACCCACACAACACTCGCTCCACTCGCACCGCACCTAACTGTATGATCTAAACTGCATTTCTCCTCTCCACACCAACCCGGCGCTACTTTCCTACGAACTTTCCTCGCCGCTACTACCACCTGCGCCATCCTTGGCCTTGTTATCGTTCAACAGACCTAGATCCATGATGCTACTGGTCGCTCTGACCTCGCCCTTTTCTCTAGCAGCGTGTGCCTCTTTCGCCTGCCTCTGCAGCCAGTGATCCTTGATCTCTTTGGCGCGAGCAATCTCTTTGGTGTGATGCAAACATTCCAGGTAATCTTCCTTAGCTCCGATGCAGTCCGAAGGGGTATCGGCGGAAGCGTAGCATTTTTGGAATTCTTGCCAAAAGGCGAAACAGCGCGGTCGACCGCCTTTGAAGCTGAATCCCGACTGAGTGAGCGGTCGTGCGTGCAACGAAGGACGGGTGCGTGGCCAGAGTAGGTGAGCGTCGAGAGATTCCAGTGATGGATTCGAGATCGTAAGAGAAGATGATGGACAGTGCATTTGATGGAGGTGGTTTGGACAAGCAAGAGGGCGGTTCGGAGAGCGGTCAGTATCATGTAGATCGTACCGTCGTCAAGCGGCAACTAGGATCAATGCAATCGCAGAACCACTTACAGCCATTATGAGAGAATTCTACGAGCTCTTGACTCGATCCCTTGCTATTCGAAGAGCGCGATCCTTCCACGACTTTGGTGATGCAGAGCTACCGTGCAGATCTGGTTGTCGAAAGAGGAGAAGACTGTGGTGGTCACGATCGTTGAATGTGGTGGTGAGAAAGCGAGTTCGAAGCTGCTACAGTATCGCAGACCAAACCAACAGCACAACCTCGAATTCCAAGCAGCGCGCTTCGGATCCGTTTGCTGCACCGATGCGATCACGATTTTTCAACCATGTTACATTTCTGAAAAATTCATCCATTTACTCGAAAAATGGTGTTTGGTGCACGGACACATGCTGCATCGTTCTCTTCTTTAGCTCGAACCCTGTCCCACAAACACAGATCAATTCAGCTGCTTGCACGATTCAATGCCATTAGTTACGAAGACAATCCTCCGAGCAATCGAGATCTCCCTCTCAAGGCTTCAGGTAAGGAGCCATGTAGAACTTTTCGACTCCATGCTCCTTTCCGGCCTCATCGATCTGCTTGAGCTCCTCCTCGCTGAGCTTGAGTTGGCCATCGTTGTTCGTATCCAATTGTTCCAGATACTCCTTGGCACGGGTTTCCTTGCTTGTAGTCGTAGTGATGATGCCCTCGGATCGCTGCAAAGCCCATCGAAGAAGCACGTTGGCGGTGGTACGTTTGGCATTCTTGCCGGCGATCGAAGTGAGGGCTTTGTGGAGCGGGCCATCTTCAGGCAGAGCAGACTTGTAAAAAGGTGCGAGGGCAGAATAGGTCATGGTGACGATGCCGTGTTTTTTCTGCAATGCGAGCAGCTTGGTATATTCGGCGTGAGAGTAGACGTACGGGTGCTGTGGGACGAGACAAAGATTACCCGAATTTGGTCAGCGGTCACAGACTGGGGTGAGCTCGACATGCAGACCTAAGTGACGATGATGAACTTACAAATTCGATTTGGTTGATGTCAGGAACGCTCAATCCAGCGTCGAGCAGCTGCTGAATATCGCTCGCCAGCCAGTTGCTCACACCGATGCTCTTGGTCAAGCCGGCCTGCTTGATCTTTTCCAGCTCTCTCCACGCATCTACGTTGCTCGGCAAACCATCCTGACCACGAGGAGGCAAGTGCAGCAGATACGAGTCCAACTGATCCACCTTGAGTTTCTCAAGTTCGACCTTGACAGCCGACTGGAGATTCTTCATACCGTCCTTACCCACTTTGGTCAAGACGTAAATATCGTTCCTCTTGAGCCCGGACGACTTGAGGAACGACTCGATACCGGCACCCATGGATTCCTCATTGGCGTACACTTCGGCTCCATCGATGAAGCGGAATCCGGATTCGAGCGCCATGGTGACTTGCTTGGCTGCATCCGATTGGTAGAGAGCCGTTCCGGTGCCAAAGGCAAGTCGGGGCAGCTCGAGGCCCGATGGAAGACGAACGGTAGGAATGGGCATTTTGACAGAGTCTGTCGATGAAAGTGAACGGCCGTGATGCGTTGTGGTGTGAGGCTGCCAGATGTGAGTGGATGATCGTGAGCAACGAGCAAGGACGAAGAGAACGAGGCAGAGGTGATGTATCTGATTCGTAGCATTCGCACGGACGTTGCTCACAACGATTGCCTTACATTGCAACAGCTGAGACCCAAGGCCTACGGCACGCCATCCACACTGCTTTTCGGCGTTGCACGCTCTCCTTGAGAGTCTGCGTATCCCCGGCAATGCAATTCGTAATTCAAGGTTGACATTTCCGCGGGGCATATGACATAACTGTGACTAATCAACGTTTCTCCTCTCCACACCTCTCATTTTAACGCGGAAGGACAAGCGTCAAATCTTCTCAGAGAGACCAACACTTGGACATTTCGACTCAGCCAATGACCTCGCCTTCATCGTCCGACATCCACCTTGTGGTTCTACACTATCAAAGGTGATCATACAAGATGTCAGGGCAGACGCTCAACGACCTAATAGCCACCGTCTTCCTCCGGGCTTCTGACCCTCCACCTCCGCCCGCGCCCGCACAATTCGATCCTCGAGCACCCGAAACATCCACCTCCGCATCTACATCCTCTTCGGGCATCGATCCAGCCGAAACGACCTTAACGCTTGTGACTCGGGCACAGCAGATCTCTGACTCGATCGGCGTCATCTCTTCCAACGATGCACTCCGCGACGTTTCGACTTCTTCCCTCCGGACGCTTTTCTTGCCTTCCCTAGCATCCGAATTGCAAACGGCCGTGCGAACAGGGTCCGATCACAGTCAACGCAGACAGCGCCTGGTATCGAGTCAGCGCTCAGCAGCGGCCTTTCTGAATCGAACATTGGCATTGGGTGTGATCCCTCCCACAACCAAGCAGCTCTTGGGCTGGACGTTGGCAACTGTCCCCGTAAATGAATTGACGAGTCTTGGATTGGATTCGATCGTAGCAAGTCAATCGGGTAGCCCGCCTCACGCTAGAGAGGTCAAGATCTCCCTCTTCAAGCTGGAGAGGGCGCTTAAAGGGAACCTGGATCAGTTTCGGACGGCTTACCAAGCCAAGAGCAAGATCGGAGCGGAAGTCAAAGCGCCTAGTGATGCGATCTATGATTTGCTGTTGTATCCACGTGCTCGTTCCGCTGATGACGAGGAGGATGGAGAAGATGAAGATGAAGCTGGAGGAAACGAGACGAATGCCACAGCACCTGGAGGGATTTCCTCAGTTCGACAGTATCTCCTCGCTCAACTCAATCTTCACTCGCTGAAAACGGCGCAAGCCATCACATCAGCTTGGCAAGAACTGGAACTTCTCAGATCCATGCCACCTCCACCTGCACCCTCTCTGACCTCTGCTGCCACGACATCAGAAGAAGAAGAGTGGCGTCTCGATCGCTCTTCCTCTCGCCTCCCTACGAGCGGTCCTTTGATGAATCCACAAGGCAAAGTTCTTCGACCCTTCACCATCACCTCTTCCAATCGCGCCGAAATCGCCTCTTCTGTGTTCCAACCTTCTTATCGTCTTCCCACCATGTCGATCGACGAGTATTTGGAAGAGGAGGAACGAAGAGGAAACATCATCCAGGGCGGCGGACAAGCGAGTTACGACGCCCCTACTAGCACTGAGCAGCGACAGATGAGGGCGGAAGAGGATGGGACAAAGGATGCAGAGGAGGCAGAGGAGCAGCAGAGGCAAAAGGACATTCATTGGGATCGATTCACGGAAGAGAACAAGAGGGGAGCGGGGAATACCATGAATCGTGGTTAGCTCTTCACATTCTTCTTCCAACTCAATGGTGACGCCTTGAAATTGAAATTTGACATTCGCTTGGCTCTCGCATGCTTTACAATGCGCAACTTTTACTCTCTCTTTATCGTCTTTGCTTGACCTTCTCCTTGTCGCAATTGAGCTACCAACGCTCTCAACTCTTGCGCCGAACACCTCTCCCCTCGACTTTCAAAGACATCTACAAAAGCTTCCAACACCCGAACCAACCTCTGGTCTTCCTGTTTGAAATGTCCACCTACCAACCGCAACATGTTCCACAGAGTCGATGTTTCGATCCAGGCCTGATGCCTGTCCAGCAGCTGGATGAACAAGCGGAGGGTCTGCATATCCGGTTGAAGCTGTGGAAACTTGCGATGGAGATGCGAAAAGTGTCGTAGGAATCGTTTGAGCAGTTGAGCTCGAGACGGAGACGATTTCGATGCAGTGGAAGAGGCAGGAAGAGAAGCAATGTGGATGTGCTGTGCAGCACGCAGCAATGTAGCGATCAGATGAGACTGAAATCGCCCATCGCCCGTTGCGATGACGCGTGCCAGCAACGTCGATGCGTACCGAAATCCGGTCATGAGCGAGCCTGTCTCGATACAACACCGGATGATGTGAAGCTTGGCATTCTCGCTCACATCGTGTATGCTGCCCAAGTTGGTGCTTCGAACGAAAGCAAGATCAGACTTGATGAGATCAAGTCTGCGTTTGCGTGCGTGACAGACTATGCGCGCCGACATGGTGTGGAGCGTCGGCCCGCCAATGTGTGTGCAGATGTCGTGCCAAAGCTGTTCGTCCACAGTGGTGTATCCGGAAGTTGCATTCGAAAGGCTGACGGATGTGGAGGCGGTGGGAGCGTTGCCGTATACGGTCATAAGCGCATCGTACATCATCGCACTTCTCTGAGACGCGTCCAGGGCACTGAGCAGCTCGTGGGCGGTTCTTGCTCCACTCTTGTCCTGCGCACACAGCATACGTAGCGCCTCCTCCAGGACCTTGGTCGACAATACTTGCGGCGCCTTGCTTTGCTCTGCCCTCAAGCGAGAGAAACCTCCAGCAGCTCGAAGCTCGTTGGCTGCCACCAAGTCCTGGTCGGTACTCGTCGCATCGATCTGTGCACGTCGCTGCGCGGCTCTGAGTAGACGAACCACGCGGCTTCTTGCTCGAGTCAAACAAAGCAATCTGAAGATGCGATTCAACGTCTTGCGTTTGAAAGAGACGCCGTCGGTCATCACGTTGATTACAGCATCGCACAACTCGCGGATAGTGAGACGAGCGTCGGCTGATGCAAACGTTGGCGTCGAGTTCTCTTCCATCATTGTCGGTGATCTGGAGGGGGCTGACAGGCTGGTAGAGCTGGCTGTACTTGGCGTGCGTGGTAGCTTGAGATTGTAAATCATCTGCTCAAGCAAATATCGAGATTGCGAAGGTCTCAGGCGTACGTCACCAGCGACGATTGCAGCTTGCCGGTAGCGTCCAGTAGAGCGTAGATGCGTTGCATAACGGTAAAGCGTGTCACCTTGTATTCGACGAAGCAAAGATCTTGTCGGTCCATGCTCGGCGACCTCAGCGGCCGACACGATCGACCACGATCGGTAGAGGTCCCACAACATGTCCGTGTCCTGAGAGTCTCGAACGCATTGTGTAAGGATATGGCAATGTACCTGCTCTTGTTGGTGTGGTGAAAGGTCGCCGTATTCAACGCTCAGAGCTGGTAACGAGTGCTCGCCGGACCGGATGAGAAGTCGAACTCGATCATCGAGAGCGATTCGATGTCGAGGCTCTAGAGAGTCTATGTAGGAAGGAGGAAGGATGGTCTGTTTGTCAGATGTCGTCGAAGCTACAAGTGGAGTCGATCCATCAAGCCGTGAACTTTGTCGAACAGATGGAGTGAAGAAGTCGCGGTAAGTGGGATTCTCCGCTGCGAGATGATCGCCTTTGTCGGCGAACAGATCTGGTATTGACGGCCCGGTAGTCGCTGTGCGATAATCGGTGTGTCGCGGTTGTCTCTTTGCTGGGACGATAGAGGCGGTGGAAGCATCGCCAGGTTGCCAATAGTCATGGTTCGCCGTAAGCTGTTCGTGTCGATAGCTGTCAAGCGAGCTCTGATAATGCAGCTCTTCCAAAGGCAATTCTGACGCCTTTCTCCGTTGAACCGAGGTACAGAAGCAGCGTGAAGGACCCGCAACGCCTTGATTCAGCTTTCCATGGGGCGCGTGCGCATCGAGGCGATGTGGAGCTGCGCTACGAAGATGAGCAGATGCGACCGACCTCGCTGCTGATTGCCGCAGCGACTGCAAGGCGGAGCTAAAGGACATGCCCGAGCATCACTCTTGCTGCGAGCCAAAAGCACCTCCTTTGCTTAGATACAGGATTCCCTTGCTGCCAGTGCGATCGACCGAGACGCAGTGTGAGTGATGGAGCCAGCTTCTCCTCTAGGCAGCAAGATTGCAAGCGTGCTGGTGTAAGAATCGATCTTGTTAGTGTTGTCGCGGCATTTGTAGAGTCGAGGTAAGATGCCAAATCGAGTCCAGAAAGCGAGAGCCTAGCAGCAATTGTCGACCTGTTCGTAGACCTGTCCTTTTTCGGTAACCGTTCGAGCTCCTGTGAGGCAAATGCTGCGGCGGACGAGGGATGATCAAGGTGATTGTGATTAAGAAGCACACTTGTAAAAGTGACATTACTCCCACGGCGCTTTTGCTGTGTTTGCACTCTAACATTCGCACCTGCTTTGCAAAAGTGTCGGAACTCGGAAATGTGGGATCTAACAAAGATACTCGAACCGCTGCTTTTCGACCAATTCGGCTCCGAGAAAAGTCCCCACCCTGGCACACAGGACTTGCCGCAGCAACTCGAATTGGCGTGCAAAGCAAAAATCGGTTGCGGACAGTTGAGCGAATCCTTGGGAATTTCCCGACTGGCTGTTGGCTGTAGTGGATGTGATGGAGATCCAACCGTCGACACCATCTCTACGACTTCTTCCCCTCTCTTCCCCATCAATCCACCGATTGCCCGTTCGACCTTTAAACTTCCTTTCAATCCACTCTTCGAGGTGATAGGTAGGCCGAACTCTTTCTCGACCTTTTCACATTTACAACCCGACCTTTCTTTTGCAACAACCAACAACAATCAGCCAAAATGGGTGGAATGCCTCGTGCTACCAAGGAGGCTTGGTTCGAGAAGCTCACCGAGCTCCTCGAGAAGTACCCCTCGATCTTCATTGTCAACATTGACAATGTCAGCTCGCAGCAGATGCACCAGATCCGTCAGTCCCTCCGCGGCAAGGGTGTTGTCCTCATGGGAAAGAACACCATGGCTCGTCGTGCCCTCCGAATGCTCGTCGGTGACAACCCCGATTACGAGCGTTTGCTCCCCCACCTGAAGGGTAACATCGGCTTCGTCTTCACCTCGGGCGATCTCAAGGACGTTCGTGACTTGATCCTCTCCAACCGTGTCGCCGCTCCCGCCCGTGCCGGTGCCTATGCTCCCACCGACATTTACGTCAAGGCCGGTAACACTGGTATGGAGCCCGGTAAGACCTCGTTCTTCCAGGCTCTTGGTGTTCCTACCAAGATTGCTCGTGGTACCATCGAGATTGTCTCCGACGTCAAGGTCGTTGATGCCGGTAGCCGTGTCGGTACCTCGGAGGCCACTTTGCTCAACATGCTCAACATCTCTCCCTTCACCTACGGCATGACTGTGGTCCAGATCTACGACCAGGGTCAGTGCTTCGAGTCGTCGGTCCTCGATGTCAGCGAGGACGAGCTGGTCGACCGATTCGTTCTCGGTATTAAGCAGATCGCCTGCATTTCGTTGGCCCTCAACTACCCCACCATCGCTTCCGTCATGCACAGCCTTGTCAACGGTTACAAGAACCTCATCGCCGTCTCGATCGCCACCGACTACGAGTTCGAGGGAAGCAAGAAGGCCAAGGAGTACCTCGCCAACCCCGAGGCTTTCGCCGCCGCCGCTCCCGTCGCTGCTGCCGCTGACACTGGTGCCGCTGCTGCTGCCGAGGAGGAGAAGGAGGAGGAGAAGGAGGAGTCCGATGACGACATGGGCTTCGGACTCTTCGACTAAAGCGTTTCGTCTTTCGCTTTCTCCCCTTTCTGCTCATCCCTCAAAAGAAGGCCAGCATCACTATCTCGCAATTCAAAGATGCAGATCGAGTTGTTTCGCCTCCACTGATTTGTTTGGTCTGATGCCATTTTATCACATGCAGACGCAGACAATGTGTTCAATGCAAATCGGCCCTTCAAACAGAGATTCGTTTTTTTCTTGCTTGTCTGTGTTGACATCAATCATTGCCAACCTATCTACGATTGGAGGAGGACAATCTTTTGCGGGACTGTCCATCTAACTCTGTGAGCGCGTACGTTTACTAGGTTCTGAAGGAACTCGATTCCTGACCGAAGCAGTCTCTGCATCTGACTTCGCCGTGGTTGTTGACCTTTGCGCCACTGTCCAGTTGTTTTCCGCAGATGGTAGGCATGGCTTTTCTGGACCAAGCCAAGCGATCTGTTTCAGCTCGAGATAGCCTCGGTGGAGCTCGACAAACAAGGCATTGTTTATGCCAACAAGTTCCGCGAGGTCCCAGAGTGGATTCGAGAGAGGAGAGTTTGAGTCCGCAAAAGGCGCATTGTTGCATTCCACCGTATCGAGTCGCAGATCCGCCAGCACCGGAAGCACCGGAAGAAGTCGTCGTAGCGAGAAGCGTTGGATTGCCAGAAGCAGTGGAAAGCGCGCTAAGACGGGAAAAGATTCCAGCGGCCGGATTGACCGGATTCGTGACAACACTGTTGGTATTGTTGCAGGCTATGGAATGCGACGGTGCCATCTGCTGAGATTGTCGACTGGCATTGATCGATGTATCCTTCTGCTCAACCGACTGCTGCACGATAGAAGGTCTTACAGCATCGCATCCCTTCGCACCTCGCGTAGAGGCAGCAGGAGAAGCCACGGGGGAGGCTTTCAACTCTCTCTGATGCGTCGCATGACTCTTTGCACTTGCAGGATCCAGCCCAGTCTTGAAACTCTTTGGCTCACCTTGCCTCTCAACACCCGTCTGAACGATTCTCAGCTGAATCGTCGGAGAGCATTGCGGATGAGCATACGCAGCAAGACCATGGATCGAGCCGACGGAATCGTCTTGCACTCGAACAAAGGTCTTTGTTCCGTCGATGAGATCTCGACAGATAGAGCATCGAAAGCATTCGGCGTGAAGGTGGATCTTGTCCGAGAGCGTCACCATGACGACTTCCTGCGTTGGAGTCTTGGAGGCTTCAAAGGGAAGTAACTGACAGGCTGCACATCGGGTAGCTCCTTCCGCTGGCTCGAGACGCGAAGACGGGCTTGAACTGGAGGCTTCACCACCATGAAGCGGCACCTTCTGGGTTGCATCTTTGGTGTTGAGCGGACGCGGGAAGCCGTTCAAAGTACAATTTCGATCCGTCGCTTCCCTCTTTCCCGAATCGGATGTCTCGGAGACCTTTGGGTACGATTCGTTTCCGTGGATGCCGCTCTTCATCTCGCCCTGCTTGACCAGACTTGCACTTCTGTTCCACTCAGGTCTCTTGACCGGACTGACGCTACGACTCCTCGAATCCCTTCTGTGCACTCTATTCTCATCCTGCACATCATCACTTGCGACACCGAAGCTCGGTTTGAAAGCGGCCAGGTTCAAGCCATCCCTGAACTGCGCTGTCAGAGGTCGTGGCTTCGGCGGGCTACCCGTCAAGCTTCCCGACCTGGTCATGCCTGATTTACCAGGCGATCCAGGGACGTGATTCGGAAACGCATACCTCGAAGGTGATTGCTGCTGTCCCTCTAGCGATCCTTGAGAGGAAGATGGGGTCATAGTTGTATTTGAGCTAGATCGTGACGAGATAGGTCGGGCGGAAGAGACGGAAGTCTGGCCAAGCTTTTTCGTGAGTTCGGCGATCGTTGCTCCCATTGCACCATTGCGTGAAGCTGCAACGCGAGTCAATCTTCGAACATCGGGTATTCCCGCATCAGCGCTGGAACGAGAGACTGCCGGCTGAGCGGAGATAGGTTTGGGTCGATCGAAACAGTCTTCGCAGGTCGGATTTCCGTCCATGCCAATCATGACTTCGACTCCATCTTTCTGACTCTTTTCACAAGCACAGCACTTCCAGCATCGACCATGCCAGATGCCACTGGTCGCCTTGACATACTTGCCATCTTCCTTGGTTGATCCCAATACATGCCTGCCGCACGCTCGGCAATCGCCCAAACTGTACCGCTTAGCATAGCAGTCTCGACAGTAGAAAGTGTCCTTTTGCTGGTCGCCGGCCGAGGATGGTGGAGCGTAAAGTGTCGAGTCTCGAGCAAAGACGGCCGAGCAATCGGAACAAGACCATCGATTGCGGCTAGAGGACGGCTCGACCAGGGATCCGCATACTTTGGACAGTACACCATCGGAGCCCTTGACGACGGGGGCCGTGTAGTCTTGGCTGACTCGCCTCGGATCCACTTGCACTGCAGCTGCGCTGAGCCGATCGCTCGCGGCTACAGCAGCCGCAGCAGCCGCACTGCTGCGCAAATCACGAGAGATGCGTGAAGGCATGCCAAAGCCCAAAGCAGGATCGTGACTGGCACGCTTTGGTGAGAGCGGAGGAGGCTGATTGTGAAGATACACTTCTTCGTCCTTGGTCTCTCCGGCAGTAGTTGAGTGGACGTAGCGATGCGCCCAAGGATCATGTTTCTTGGCAGCTGGAAGAGCTTGCGTGGATCGTATGCGAGGCTCTTTGCTAGAGCCACCACATTGACTGCATCGGATCTTGCCAGAGATTGGGTCTCCGCAACGTTGACAGAAGCCTAGTCGATTGGGTGAAAAGGGGGTGAGAGGTGAAGCCGACATTGTAAGGTTTGACGAGAAGACCGATCAGCAATGGCAACGTCGAGACCAGTGAGGCAAAGTCCTCCTGATATTGCCGTGGCCTATGTGCTTGCCCCTATCTTCGACGATCCCGTTGGCTACCAAACTTTGGTGGGAAGGCTAGACGGTCGTTCAACGAAATGAAACTCGAAATGAGGGGTCGAGCCCAAATCAGCCGCTCAATACCTCCCACCTATGAACAGCTGAAAGGTCGCCTCTGCAGTCATCGAGTGGTGGAGAGGACATGTAGAGAGCAAGGTTGAAGCACCTTATAGCTTGAGCATCTGTTAGAACTTGTTGTGTAACTCTGAATGAAGCGCTCTGGAAGCCCCTTTTCTTTTCCGCCGTGCTCACTTGTTGGAGAACAACACTTTTAAATCGTGCGTCTGCGCAAGCCCCTTTTTTCTCCTTTTCACTCGACGCCTCCACAACAACAGCTTTTTCCTTTCTTTCAGTCACCAACAAGAACGCAAGAGACCACAAGACGCGTGACAAGACCACGTGCTGCTGCTGCTGTCGCTTCCAGCTCTCGGTAAAGTTATTTGCTTCTGGAGAACAAGATACCCCTGGTGATCGCCAGTGTTGCTGCAAACCAAATCGTCTTGCTTCGAGCATGAATGCGTTACTGTTGTCCGTCATTATCGAGCAGATTCTCATATCATGGTGGTTGCTGTGGATGAGCTCACCAAGATGTGGCGCACGCGAGCTACAGCTTGAGTGGAGCCTCGCCTGTATACTTTGCCACTTGAATCACACCTCTCTCATGTCACGTTGATCTCTTTCTTAGCCTCGTGAATGATACTTTACAGTGTAAACTGGACGCTTTTCTTTATGGCCATTTCCTCTGGCTGCGACGGTGCTCGTTTCTACTGCTCACCGTAGCCCTGAGGGTTGCCACTCTGCCATCGCCACAGGTCCTGAGCCATATCGTCCAAGTTCCTAATCGCCTTGAAGCCCAACTCCTTCTCAGCCAAGCTAGGATCAGCAGTGAGATCGGGGACGTCACCCGTTCGCCTTCCTACGATCGTGTAAGGGAACTCGTATCCCGAGACCTTCTTCATAGCATCGACCATGTTGAGCACCGACATGCCGACACCTTTGCCCAAGTTGAAAGCGCGGTATTTTCCCTGAGTCTCGATTTTGTCTTGAGCAAAGATCTCGTCACGGTCGAGCGCTTCGACAGCATTGACGTGACCACCGGCCAGATCTTCAATGTGGATGTAGTCGCGAACACACGTGCCGTCAGGGGTAGGGTAGTCGTTGCCAAACACTTTGAGGCCACCTTCTCGGTATTTGCCAACGGCCATCTGTGCGAGCAAGGGCAAAAGGTTGCCGGGCTTGCCTCGAGGATCCTCGCCGATCTTTCCCGACTTGTGCGCACCAGCAGGGTTGAAGTATCGCAGTCCGATGGCGCGGAATTCCGGATAGGCGTCGCAGACGTCGCGGATGATGATCTCGCTCATCCACTTGGTGCGGCCGTAGACGGATTCGGGAGCCAGACGCGTGGATTCGGGGATGGGCACCTTGGGAGGAGTACCGTACACGGTGGCCGAAGACGAGTAGACGAGACGGTTGCAACCATTGTCGTGCATCACCTTGAGCAGGTTGACCAGACCGCCGACGTTGACGTCGTAGTAGTCGATGGGAATCTCGGAGGACTCGCCGACAGCCTTGAGGGCGGCACATAGGATGACACCCCAGATCTTGTCGTCGCCCTTGTAGCTCTCAAAAACCTTGGTGATGTCTTCCTTGCTGCGCAGATCGCCTTTGAAGACGTCGACCTTGCAGTCATCCTTTTCTTGCTGCGAAGCGCCTTGGGGAAGTTCGTCAATAGCGATCTGTTCGAGACGCTTCACCGCCGTGGGGAAGGCATTGTGGTAGTTGTCGAGCACTGATCGAGCAAGAACCGTGGAAGAAGTTAGTCAGCGGCTGCACCTACAATCCACAGCGCACAGCAGAGTCAGGCGGATACTTACCGGTGACGCGGTACTTGCGGGTGAGCAAGGTAACGAGCGCAACATGCGAGCCAATGTAACCGGCACCACCGGGGATGAGGATCCTAGGCTTTTGGGAAGTCATCTTTCTCTGCGTATCGAGGGATGGAGATGAACTGCGAGATGGAGTGTTGGAAGAGAAACAAGGACGGTCTGTCGACACAAGAAGAGAGAAGAAGGTCTCACGACGCAATGGCGATCTCGCGGTCGGACACTGATGGAATCAGGCCAACCCGCGCAGCGCATTCTTCTTCGCTTGCGTGCGTGATGTTTGGGTCCAACCAGCGTCATATTCCGAACAAAAAAAAGGATCGACAAGAACGGCTTTGACTGCTCCATCGCCTGCAAATTCCAGCCATTTCGAGTGACTTTTTTTTCCCTTTAACGAGGTTCTTCCATTTCGAGGCGCGTTGCGCGTGGCTACGTTACCGTTTGTTACACTAGACGGCCACAACGGAAAACTCTGCGTAAGCCTCCTTTCTTGTCTGTGGTCGGTGAACCCGTAAGATTGGAACTTGATCAGAGAGACACGAAGTTGTCTCCTTCCGAAACTCGAAACAACTTCTGAAACAATCCTGCGACTACGACGCAGATCCAAATTGCCCGAGACGGCTGACGGCTCCTCTTCTCTGTCTTGCTTGCCTGCTTTCTTTCTTCCCGACCCTCGGCGGCTGAGCTTGTATTATAATTCTCGACGTGGGGATTCCGAAGACAGTTTGCTACGCGGGCTGTGTTGGCTGAACGCTCTCTTTTGCCTCTGCATACATCGTCATGTCGATCAACGAACGAATCACGAACGCATATCAAACGAACGGGGTAAAGAGCTACGACGGCTTTGAAGCTCATCCTTTTGTGTGCCATAAGATGTGGATTCGATCCATTCATTTATTCGCGCTCGCGCTTCGTCGGCTCTTGTCCTGACTCAGATCATCAAAGTGACTGCAAGGATCAAGTACGACGGAGGCCGATTAGTAGGTCTACATCTATCTCACCTGTCAGGAACGCTGATGGGGCCAACTTGTGGGGCCGGCGAAGTCCGGTGACTAGACCGTCCGCCAAAAATACACCAAAGTTGAAACCCGAAGTCCGAAGATTATTGGTCGGCTGTCGGCTTCTTTTCAGAATGCCGGTTTCTTCGTCCTGTCGCCATCACCTTCAGTACACATGCACATGGGCTGCCAATGGACCCCATCGTGAACTCAACGATCCTTTTTGATCGGGTCATCTCTGTTTGAAGGGCGATTCCGAACCGAAAGCGCCGACGACAACCATGCTGTCCACGGTCATCCTTCGAAACAACTTCGTAGGCGGCGTCCGTTTACCGTGCTCCTTCTACCGCGGTGGTACATCCAAAGGTCTCCTCTTTTCTACTCCGACACTAGCCTCCTTCGATCATGCGGTACGAGATCGCATCATCTGTCGCGCGATGGGCTCTCCTGACCCGGACAAGCGCCAAATCGATGGACTAGGTGGAGGCATTAGCTCCCTCTCCAAGACCGCCATCGTCGGGCCTCCAAACGCAACTCTTGCAGCCCAGCTTGCTAGATCAAAGATAAGCTTCAAAGATGGTGTAGATTACGCGGATGACGAGAAGCTAGCGAGTCATGACGAAAAGGGATGGGATCTGGTCTATCGATTCGGTCAGGTGCCCGTGGAACAAGGGACAGAAATCGATTGGACAAGTACTTGTGGAAACTTGGTGTCTGCTGTGGCACTCTATGGATTGCACCAGGGACACGTCAAGCAAGAAAGGCTGCACACAGTGTTCGAAGATATGCATGGCAAGGAGGCGAAAATTGGTGACAAGTTTGCTTTCCCAGTGAGGTTATTAGTCACTTGCTCGGGACAGATTGTTCGAGCTAACGTCCCGGTCACACTCTACCCTACCGACGGTACCACTGTCTGGTATCCGGATCTGGAAGGTGCACATTCCATCTCCGGTGTTCCGGGAACTGCACCGGGCATCCTCGTCGAAACACCTCTCGACTCATCCTCTCTTCTGCCTACAGGGAATCAGGTCGACACCGTCACCGTGGCGAACACTTCTTATACGGTCACGATCATCAATGCTGGTCTTCCCACCATCTTTATTGCCTCGCATTCTCTCTCCTCCGTTCTCAACCCCGAAGAACTATCTACACTCACGCCCTCCGACTTGGACTCCAACTCCGCCCTCATGTCGTTGCTCGACCAACTCCGCATCGCAGCATCTGCACTCACGCCATTTCTCTCAAAGACGCTCAGCCCATCCGCACCCAAGATCTGCATCGTCCATCCGACTCCCACTACTGGCTATTCAACCACCGGAGGAACACGAGTCGAAGCAACTCAGATGGATCTGCTCATACGAGCCGTCAGCGTCGGCAACCTACACAGGACAGTTCCTGCAACTTGTTTGTCAGCACTAGCTGCAGGCCGAGCTTTCCCACAATCGACGATCGAACAAGCTGCGCAGGCAGGTGGTGGCGTGGGAAAGCAACAGCAAGGCGAGATTTTGTCGATCCGCGTCGGTCAGCCAGCAGGGGTTTCAGAGGCTAGCGTCAAAGTGCGTGCTGCCAATCGGAGTGACAAGACGAAAGGGTCGGAAAAGGTTCCAGAATCAATCGTGTATTACAGGACTGCGAGAAGGATAATCGAAGGCTTTGTCGATGTCCCTCATTCCATGATCTCCTCGTAAAACCCCTCTAGCATGCTTACAGATATACCCTCATCCGAGATGTCGGCATACATTCGCCACTTCGTTCTCCTGTGTCGATTTACATTTTAGCATCTAGCCCAAAATAGCCTTGTACAACTTCCTCACATTCCAACCGACAATGAAAGCGATACCCCAGCACCCAGCATCACCGACCTCTCTCAAACTTCTCAATTCGGCGGGCAACACGACAAACTTTCCACCCCGATCCATACTGTTGACCTTCTTGCCTTGCTTGACCAAGCTTGTGAATTCACCATCGACAAAGTCTCCATCGGTGTAAAATCGATGCATCTGGTGATCTTTGTTTGACCATCTCTGTCGTAACCATTCTTCGAATTTCGTTCGTTCCTCTTCGCTGCTTTCTGCAGGTTTCACGTTTGTGCCTAGTGGAGGAATGTCGACATTGGCACTTGAAACGTCCGCGACCGAAGCTGGATTGGATGAAGTGTCACCGGTCACTGGTGGAGTGATTCGAGTCATGGTGAAATGGACGTGGATAGCAGGCGGGGGCACACCCTGCATGAAAATGCTTCTCAGCGTATAGAAATCCTGTCCATGTCCTGCAGGTGGAACACCCGGATATCCGATTGTAAAGTCAACCAACCACAGATCATCCATCTCCTTGGCCAAAGTTCGTAGACAAAAGAACAGACCTGTCGATCTAGGCAGCAGCAAGTTTTCCAGATCCTTGATCCCCATCTTGTCGGCAAATTTGGCCGAGATGGGACGTGTTTGCTTCGAAACAAGCGTTCCCTCCGGGAAGATGAGCAGAAGCAATTTCTTGGCAGTATTTGTCGAAGCTCTCGGGGACGAATGGGTGTGATCTTGAGAAGCAACTTCTCCCAACTGCTTCGCCAGTTGAGCTTGATCACTCGCCCAGTTACGAGCAAGGAAGATGAACCGATAGAATTGCATACCCCAACCAATGAATGGAATCCACTTGAGACTTTTCTTGAGGATGATCAAGATGCTGTCGGCCAAATCAGCATAGTATGCTAGACACCAGAGATACAACCAATCGGTATACACTTGATGGTTCGACATCCAGATCGATCGACTCGGCATATCGATCGACAGGATCTTGCCCGTCTGCTTGTCTCGACGGAGGAAAGCCTCGGGATCCAAAAAGCCCCCTTTGCCATCGCCAATCGAGATGACCAATTGGGTAGGGCCAAAAAATTGCGAAATGATGAGAAGGATCCGTGCAAAGGCGAGTTTGGTATAGGCGATGTTCGAGTGGTAAATTGGCTTGGTGGCTGGATGAAGAGAGAGAGGCCACGATAGAAGCTGGAAAAGGTGTGCGGAGATGATGCATCCGTTAAAGACCAAGGCGAATAGGATGGACTGTACGTAAGTCTGCTTTGGAGGTCGTGAGGAGATGGGAATTGAGTACGGGGGAGCGGTGGTCGAGGTGCCCAGACCGGTCTTGGCAGAGACTTCGTCCTTGACGGATCCGTTGAAAGACATCGCTGCAACGTAGACTCTGATGTCAAGATTGTGGTGGGTTCTCTACGAGGCTGTCAGAGTGTCTGGTGGAAGGTGCTAAGCGTCTACTGTCTAGGAATGGGTCGATCCGTGTTGTATGTGTACCTGAAGGAAGCGAGCGAGCGAGAGGATGAACGTGGTCGTTGGCCGAATCTTTCTCGATCGAGACCTCGAGAGGCTGAGTTCCGTGGAAGAAGGAAAGCAGGATATGAGCTATCGTGTATGCCGGCGCAAAGACCCTCGTGGGCCCCCCTTTGTGCATGTGTGTCGCACAGAAAGAAAAAGCATGACAGCTCGCGGTCGGCTGACAGGATCCGCGACGTCAACACAGAAAAATTGCTCCACTTGTCCCGCTCCTCCGGATCGCGGAAACGACGCTCAGACCCACAGCATTTAATGTTCCCTGTTACGCCGAGATCAGCCTACAGAAAGAAAAGTTGTCCAGCCTTGTTCTCCTCCCCATTCATGTAGATTGGTTCTTCTTGGATGGCATGGTCTCTGAACCATCGGCACTTTGTTATTCTGCATGGATAGGGTTCAAATATTCTATGGCTGAGGACCTAGCGACAAGAACAGCAATACCCAGCGGCCGGGATATGCGGGCGAAAGGGTCAGTCCTCCTAACAAGCAGCGGTCTCAGCGCAAACTTGTTCCCTCGCCCAGGTAAAAAGTGCGTCCTGCCGATCTGTCGCTCACCTTGCCAAAGCCTGGACCAGTCTTGGCTTCCACCACCTTCTCTACCTTGCCAGCGTCCAGCCCAACAGCTCTTGCAAGACGCGAGCCTATGCTGCTTCCAGGTGCGATCACAGCATCTCGTGTTGCTGCTGCTGCATCGCCCTCCTCTCGCAGCGAGACACCCTGCGTATTGATGACGCCAGTCTTGATGCCTCCTGTCGCGGCGGTTTGCACTTCGAGCGGTGTCCCTACGGACGAAGAGTGCTTGTCAGGAGACGTGAGGCGAGTGACAATGTTCTTGGCGGATACGAGACCGTTGGCAAAGAGATCGTAGTAGTTGGCATTTGAGATGGTGTCAACTGCGCCAATGACGTGCTCCTGCATGTGCAATGCCAAACGACGGGATGACAGGAGGTCAATTACTTGGCATTCGCTCTGCCAGATGCTCACCTGCTCAATTTGATACTTACATTCCATCGGCCTTTGATCTCTTCCGTCACCGACGGTCGAACAGGAGCAACATAGGCGGGTTTCAACTGTTCACGAGACACGCGCTCCTTGCCTTCCTTATCCCAGTTGTCTGGATCGATGTCGTTGAGCTGCAACTTGATCCTGTTGAGTGCCACAGCTGTATCGTGGGTTCGAACGGCAATCGTATGACGGAAAGTGTAGAGCAGCGAAGTGGCTACAAAGACACCACCCAAAGGTGCTAGGAAGAAACGCGTCGCCGCCATCACGTGTAAAGCGAACCACCGGCGCTGAAGATCGGTCGTGATGGTGGTAGGGCTGCGGCTTGCAGATATCCTCCTATGCAGCAGCTCGAATGATGGCCGTGTCTGGTACCTTTGCTGGTCAAGGATGCGTAGGTGGATGCTTCGAATCTAGAACGTTAAAAGAGGTGGAGGAGCGCTACCGTTTCGTTTCTCGACGTGTGCGACCGTTCCGTCAGAAATCGGAAGCTTGCCAAGTCAATCTGAAAAAGACCCGGTTGCAGATCGGCAGTGTTGCGAATCGTGATCGGCACACAAAGCATTTCTTCCAAAAATCACTTCCTGACGGCTGCCTCGCCTTTCCTCACACAAGGGAACAAACGACAGCATCGGATCTCGGCGTGCTCTTCTCGTGTTGGTTTCCCAAGAAGGACGGTCCTGAAGCCTTTCGTCAGGGCCATTGCCGCTTGGACACTATAGGGACACATCCGAGCCAGTCAACAAAGCTACGTCGACAAAGCTGTTGCGACTCGTTCGAGCCGTCGTCTGGTCTCTGGTGCATGTACAGCCACAAAGGCCCCTCCATCCGCCGCTAGACCACTTTGCAGCTGTCCACGTCAGGCCACCTTCGTCGTGGACGCTGCAAGTGCTCAGAATGAACGCCGGCTTCAACCCTGTGGCAATGCTAGCCGAGCGAGTATGTGGTACAGTCTACAACGCTATCGATACAGGCAACAACACGCTGGCTGTACGACATGCCGACAAGATTCTTCAATCGCAGCCGGACCTAGCGCTGGCTTCCGCACTAAAAGCGCTCGCGCTAATACGTCTTGGCAAACGCGCTGAAGCCAATCAAGTCTGCACAAAGCTGGTCTCAAGAGGCGTGCGAAAGGGTGAGGATAATGTCCTCACTCCTCTCACCTGGACGCTGGGTCGATTGGGTCGCACCGAAGACGAAATCACCCTTCTCGAAGCAGCTGTCAAGACCAGTCCCAACGACGAATCTCTGGCCCGCCACACCTTTTTCGCTCTCGTCAAGAACAAATCGTTTCAAAAGGCGCAGCAGCTGGCACTCAAGATGCACAAGTCATTCACCGGTCGCAATCATGCTCAGGGACGATTTGTTGAAGAGTACTTCTGGTGGTCCATTCTTTCGTACTTGCTGCTCGCCAGGGACTCAAAGGCACCCGGTGCAGCTTTGGCACTCCCACTCAGCCAGAGAATGATCGAGAAACAAATTGAAACCAAGCCTATCGGTCTGAATGACGAGGAAGCCCTCTGTCTGTTGCTGCAAGTCCTCATTCGACAGAACAAAAAGCAGGACGCATTCGACCTGATTGCTGCCGAAGGATCCGTCGGACACGCCTTATGCGATCGAAATCTCAGTCTTGAATTTACTCGCACCGACTTAGCCAAGGATCTGCAGAAATGGGCATATGTCGAGGAAAGCTGTTGGACTCGCATAGATGCTGGAAGTCGGAATTGGGCGCATTTCACCGGCTATCTGGATGCGGCAGACAAACTCGGAAAGGATCACCTGGTTGCCGCCCAAAAGAAGATCAATGTGCTTCTTAGCGTCAAAGGGGCCACGAAAGATCGCTCAATTCGACTTGCCGAACTCGATGTGATACGCAAGCGCCGGAACGTGGGGGAGCAGGAGGCAGAAGCCCAACTGGAGGCCAAGATTTACTCCTATTTCGAGCAGTTTGCTACCAAGGCGTGCTGTCACGAGGATCTCTTGCCGTATCTGGCGACGCTTTCCGCAGAATCGCGAACGAGCCTGACGGACAAGGTCAAGAGCAAGGCACGACAGTTGCCCATCAAGAATGAGCTCGATTTGAGGACCAATATTTCGATCGTCAAGATCACACGAACGATCCAGCCTGCCTCCGCGTTGACAGAGGAAAGCGAGGAAGTCCTTGCGTCCCGGCTGTTGATACAGTACCTGGACGGCTTGAGTGTCGGAGCATCGTTGCCAGACACGGAGATGCAACCTGCCGATGAACTTGCCTTGCTTGGCGTCCAAGCACTGCTCTCGGCATATCAACTCTCTCATGGCAAGCTGGCGTATCTCCACCAGACGATCGCGCTGCTCGAATTTGCGTTGACAAAGAGCAAAAAGGGATATCAGCTACGGATGCTTCTCATCCGCAGCTACATTCTGGCAGGTGCTTTTGACCGAGCATCGATCCACTACAGCTTGCTTGGACTGAAGAGTGTGCAAGCAGATACATTGTCTCACCTGATCAGCGAGCGTTGCTCCTCCTTCTCGGCAGTCAGCTTGAGCAGCAATAATGCGGATGATGGACTGTACAAGACGATCGTTCGAACACTGTCCACCTCGCAAGCGATCTACGAAGAGAATTCGACCTCTACCCCGGATATGATTTCCAAGGCCTTGGAGCACGGGATCTACTCACGCGTGGAAGAATTTGTCGAATTTGGAGAAGCCTTGGAACGCTCTTTGCAACGGCAGGTGTTGCGATTGGAAGAGTCTCGATCGCATTTCATGAACCGCCAAAACTTCAAGAAGGAAGAGGAGAGGAAGCAGTTTGAAGCAGGGATACAGAACGCGGCGGCCGCCATTCGAGAGGATGCAGGGAAAGGATTGTCTGATCAGAGAGATTTTGCGGTATTGGTCAACTATCAGCCATTGGATACGCCGGACGTTCAGGTTCTGACGCAAGTGGGACCAAGAAAGGACGCGGGCTGGGTGCGAAGTTTTGCTTCCATCTTGACGGAAAGCGGTGTTGTCGCGGACGACGACGATCTGCAGTGCCTGACAGGGCAAGAGCGAGCACTCGTCAGTGTCGTTCAAAGCGCGCGTTCAGAGACCTTTGATTCGACGACGTTGACAAAGATGCTCGAAACGACCAAGACTACTGTTCGTGCGCTCGTGGATCTGATCAGCGATTCAGCCAGTCCAGCTCGCTGTGTTCGCCCAGTCGATGCAGTTCACGAAGCAGCACTCGCGCTGGAGGCCGTCTACCGCACTCATTCGAGACTCGACAGCGAGGTCAAGTCGACCTGCAAGGCACATCTCGCAGAAATTGCTACACTCATCAATCACCTCGCCAGACCGACACAGGCATCGGCAGCAGCTGGACGATCAGCGTCCGTATTGCAAAAGGTTCTGGTATCGTTGGGTAGTGACAAGGTGGAGCAGATGATGCAGAATACTCGAGACAATGTAGCTCGCAGCTCGACCAAAGTGTTCAGCAACTTGAGGGATGCTTTGCGCGATGCTTTGTGATGCGCTATGCAAATCAGATGCTTAGAGCCACTTTCCAAGCCACATGACGAAAAAGTCTTAGGGAATGGTCGCGCGTTTGTGTGAGTGTATCTGTCGCTCTGAAAATCTATCGCGGGTCTTTCCCCGAGCTGACCCTTTGTTCCTACGCGCGCGTCTTCTCGTGCGGGGTTCACGCAGCAGATCTGTCTCGGATTGATTGCGTTCTGCATGCGTGACGCGCTTAACAACCTTTGCCGGTTTAGATCCGTGTCTTGTTCACACGCCTTCTTTCTTCCGATCTTAGTTTAAGCTTGGGACAGGTAGAGAGGGATGAGATGCACGTTCCGACTTGAGCTCGCATGCATGCGTGTGTCTATGTGTTTCTTGTGTTGACTTGACTTGCACCGTGTCGGCTTCCTCCGCCTTTCCGTTTCGCGCAGATCTTTCCTTCGCATCAGTCAACGGAGGGGCGAGACTAGGGTGGTGACAGTGACTATGGCCAAGCAGAACTGTGAAGCGTGGGAGATTGAACGGACCAACCGAGCTCGAAAGCAGGAGCGAGATTGATGTGACATTTGCTGCTGCCGAGATAGCAAAGAAAGATGTGGCGCGCTTCTGCCACTGTCACTGAGACAAGGGTCCGAGGCAGGCGCAGCCACGCTTGCATCCTCGAGCGTTCGGTGTGTGCCCTTGCATCCTTGCTACGCTCCCTTGACCCATTCCCTCGGTCGCCTTTTCCCGCCAAAGCTGCTTCCTTGGTTCCTCCACCATCCCATCCAAGTCCGTCCTTGAGCATTCCCCCTCACTTTCCTTTTCAACCTTGGCTTCGACTGCAACAAGATACCCTTCTCTTTAGGTGCTTTCAGATTGATACCCTTATCACCGGTCCGAGGAGCACAAGGTCGAACCTGATTTGCCGCCGTCTCATAAGACCATTACGGATCGTGACGGCCACGCCTGGATCAAAGGCTGCCCAGATATCACGCAATGGCAGCTGTAGCCCCTGCTCATTCTCTACCACACCCAGTCCCCGATGCACGAGCAGGAACAACGTCTCACCGCAGTGACATCAGGCGAATGACTACCCGCAAGCTTTTTGGTCGCTCGCGAAAGCAAGGCGCGTCATCATCAGAGCTCGGCTCCTCGATCGACTCTGCGCACCCCGATGGATCGGCACCTAGCCGCAGCAACGCGGAGAGCAGCGCCTATGATCGTGACGTGAAGATCTTCAGTCGCCGCGACAACAACATGTCCACCTCGGCGCTGAGCACCACCAGCACTGCTTCGCGTACGTCGCGCTTCTTTCGCAAATTTGGTCGTCAAAAGCCTCCTCCCGTACCCTCGCTTCCTCCAGCGCTCATCCTCGATCTGGACGCCGGCACAGCCCTTCCTCGTTCCTCCGAGTCTATGCATCCCACATTGTCCAACGAGAGCAGTGATACCGTCCACAAGGTCCAACGTCAGCAGCAAGGAACGCCGGCGCCTTCGGCTGCAGCTGCCATCATCGCCCAGTCTAACGCCGCCTACGCCGCTGCAGAGACTCTTCCGAGGCCAAAAGGTCTCCAACGTAAGAAGATGCTCGAGGCCGTGGCGAATGCTCGCCTTGATGTGGGCCAGGCTCGAGACTTGGTCCGCATGTGCGGACTCCAGATCCGCGAACGAGGTCTCGACACTTCTGGTCTTTTCCGACCCTTCCGCATTGCCGAATCGCAGGACCACGTCTACCACATGATCCAGCTCTTCTTGCTTTCCATCGACGTGTCAACCTACATCTCGGTCTTCCCGATCCTACCCGAGAACGCTCTTGATCGATTCGGTCGCAACTCTGCCGGCGTCAACAACCAGATCACGAGCCAGCACGTCAAAAGCCAAGCCGCGCGCGAAGAATTGGACAAGGAACTCAGGTACGCCGTCCCCCACGACGTCGTTTCCGTCATGAAGTGGGGGTTGCGACACGTACGTCTTCGTGCATCGGACTTTGCCTCCAAAGATGCCGAGGAATGGTATGACGCCTTTGTCACAGCTGAACAAGAGTCGAGCTATCACCCTCGAGCCATTGCTGATCTCTTGCATCCTAAATTGCCTCAGGCCACCGCGGAGCTCTTGAGCGAGGTCCTCGATCTGATGGCTTCTGTCGCCGCACATTCGAGCAGTAACCACATGCCTGCGTCCGCGCTTTGCGAAGCGCTCGGCTTTTGGTTGTTTGGTAGGATTGGTATCGCTCATCCGCCGCCTACTGTGGACGAGTTGCTCGAAGCGGTGCACAAGTCGACTGCCAAGGCCGAACACCTTTTACTAGCTCATATCAGGTCGCAAGCTGCGGTGACGTTTTCGATGCCGCTCAGGCTGACAGAGCTCGTTCAGAAATACCCCTTCATCCAACCTGGCCAGCAAGCGCCTCGTCTATCCCCGGCATTTGCATCGCGCCCCGTTTCGACGCTACGGATCGATTTGCATTCGGACAATCTGATCGTCTCTCAGGCCAAACCGCGATCCCCTTCGGCAACGCTGGCAGATGCTGTGGGGGCAACATTGTCGGATGGCTTGCCAGGAGGACAAGGCGATCTGTGGGCGGCCATCGTGGATCAGCTCGGCCCTTCAACAGAGGCAAGTCACCAGGGGTATGAGCTGCTCAGTGACGAACACGAACGCATTCTCCGTCAGGTGGATCAAGAGCTAGCTCGAAGCGATGAAGAGCAGCAAGAGCAAGACTCGAATTCTTTGCTCACGGCGGCAGCTTCGAAGGATGCTTCACCTGCCACGTCGTCCACCACAGCCGCTCCTTCCCTTGCCCAGCTCAAAGCGGCTCGACGTCGATCTCAATCCCTTTCTGACCTACGTGGCGTCTCATTCACTTCAGCGCGGCCTCTTGCACCCTTGCAAGAAAACGCTTCTGGCGACAACACACCCCGCAACGGATCCACGCCCAAACGCAAACCTGTGCCTCTTTTCAACCCAGCTGATCTATCCGACCAGGTGGAAGTGGTAGCTGATGACCGTTCGTTTCCTGCACCGCCGCAACGATCGGCTGCTCAACATGACGATCTGTTCTGGGGGGAATTGGAGCCTAGTTCCTCCTGGCAGAGTTTTTCGGCGGAAGGATTTGGTGGGATGAGTAGTGCATCTAGCGAGCTCAGTTTGAGCGAGTTTCCTGTTGTTTCATCGACCAATTCGACTTTGCCTAGTCGACGAAGCAATCGGAGTCTGTACAGGGTACGCTCGTCTGCTAGTCATGGATCTCGGCGTAGGAATGCAAAGAATGGACTCATTGATAATGGGAGTGAAGGGGCGAAGGAGGTCGCAAGTAGTCACGTCATTGTGGATTGTCAGACAGTGAAAGAGTTGGGAACGAGTTTTGCCGTGTTATGGCAAGATCAGCTATTGGATTCTTCGCCCTGTTGTAGGTTTCCCCAGATGGTGTTTGTTCAACTGGATAGTAAAGTGGGTGGGAAGGGAGATACGGAGTGGATCTTGATCGTGGAGTCCATCATTCCCCCCAAACCTGCAACTCCAGAATTGACGATAAGAGAGGACAGAGAAGATAGGAGGAGCATCTTTGCTCCTAGCATCAAGAGCGTTCGAATGCGACTGCGAAGAGTCAGTACGGTGATAGGGAATGGTGTAGGTATGACAAGGAGGAGTAGAAGGGATGAGGAGGACAAGCAAATCGTGCCTCCGCTGCCCAGTACAAGGGTGATGTGAAACAACGATGATTTTCCACCCTTGCGTTCAAGTGGCCGTGGAAGAAAAGAAAGTCCGAGCTCAAGGGCGGGGCTGCAAAGAACGTGTTCAGCCGAGCGAGACCGTACGCGAGAGAAGCCAAACGTTTTTGCAATTCCTCTCGAGAAGACGACTCAACAGAGACCAATCGGGAACCTCCTTCCACACCTTCACCAGCGCCCCATGGCTCAACATTGCTTAGCGTAACCAGTAGCCTTGACGCCTGTACCCTTTGGCAATCCACCTCTGTGTTTATCATGAGCCGCATTGTGATGCCCGGTACTGTTCTGACCGTCCTTTGCGCCGGTGGTCTGGTCATGGTGCTTGCTCGTCACTTCGGCCAAATGCCTGAATCCGCCTTGCTTGCCTTCCTTCTCGAGACTCTCGGTGATGGTGATGATATCGTATACCAGCTGTTCAATCATGCTCTCGCTGAGATTCTCTCGGACTACGACACGGAGGATGTCAATGTCTTCGAGATCGGGCGAGAGGTTGTAGTTGGGTACGATCCATCCCTTGGCACGCAAAAGGGTCTGCATCCATCGTTGTTCCAGGTGCGGGTTGCGAGTGCGGAAGGATTCCGACCAGCGGAACGAGACGACGGGCAGACCGGGACGGTAGAATTCCGCAGAGTGCTCGTTGATCTCGCGATGGTGGGGCTTCTTCTGGCTGTCAGAAGAGCCGGTCAGCTTGGCACCCGCCTCCTTGATGAGGTCAGCAGCCCCTGCGACAGCCGCCGATGCATTGGGAAGAGGCTTGTGGATCTCGGAAAGCACTTCGTACAGTCCCGAGTTTTCCAGAGCGCGAGAGAGCAGTCGTGCGTTTTGCAGGTCGGCCTGCATCACACGGCGGTATCCGTCGAATCCGAGGTTGATAAAGTTGAACATTTGACCAATGACCGGGTGAGCGGGACGCGAAAAGTTGAGTCCAAACGAATACTCGACGGATCCAAGATAGTGGAGTTCAAAGACGAGCTCCTTGGGCACCTGCTCATTGTCTCGGAAGAGGACCCAACCGAGACCTGGATAGACCATCCCAAACTTGTGACCGGAAGTGTTGATGCTGGCGACACGGGGGATCTCGAATCCCCACTTGAGATCAGGCGTAGCAAAGGGAGCCACCATGGCGCCGGAAGCACCGTCGACGTGGATAGGAATCGAAATGCCCGTCTTGGCTTCGTACTCGTCGAGCAACTTGCTCATCCCCTCGACGTCTTCGTAGTGACCGGTGTAGGTGGAGCCAAGGATGACAACCACACAAATGGTGTTTTCATCCACCATGTCGATAGCCTTGTTGATGTCCAAGCAGTAACGAGATTCGTGGCTGACAGGAACCAGACGCTCTTCAACGTCAAAGTAGCGAGCAAACTTCTCGATGGCTACCTGAGCGTTGGAACCAAAGACCATGTTGGGACCAGGTTCCTTGAAACTCTTGCCCTGCGCCTTCATCCTGTGCTGCCAGCGCTTCTTGGCCGCGAGACAGGCCAGCATGATGGCTTCGGATGAACCCGTGGTAGCAACACCCATGGCAGGCTTGCGCTTTCCGTTCTCGTCCTTCTCTGTGGGCGCTCGCCACAAGTCGGACAACATGGAAATGCACCTCGAGTGCAAACTCATTGTGGAAGGATATTCGTCCTGATCGCAGAGATTGATCATCATTGTCTCGGTCATCAGCTTGGTAGCCTGTTCGGGCATCCAGGTGTGGACGAAGGAGGCAAGGTTGAGCGTAGGTTTGCCGTCCAGGCTGAGTTCGGAGCTGATGAGCTGATAGGTGGCATCGGCGTCGGTACCCTTTTGGGGCAGCTTGTACTTGGGAATGGGATCGGTGACGTAGCGGCCTGCGTGAGCACTCGAGTGATAGGCGTGTGACTTTTTGCCATTGGGATGTTGGAGAAGGCCGAGGATGGGATGGTCGACGGCCTGCTCGATGAGCTCGTCGGGATCGATGTGCTTGCTGAGAGACATGATGCGGGTGGAATGGAGTGGTAGTCAGGAAGGATATGAGCACAGATGGAAGAAGACAAACAGGGAGAAGGTATTCCTCAAAGTCTTTATATCAGAAAAAGGTTGGATCAGCGTTGCCCCGGAGCGATGTCCGCAGGCATCTGATGGCTTAAAATTACTCATCGACCGAGCAACGACAAAGGCAAGGACAAAAGTCAGTCGTCACGGAATGAAGCCGTAAGTGTGTGTGTGCGCGCCGATTTCCACGTTCCTCGGAGTGGAAGGGAAAGGCTTCTCGACAGACCGACGGCCCGTGCTGCATAAAGCTGTCAGCGCTGCATCAAGCCAAGGGGGAAAGGAGTGGAGCAACAGCCGCAATGCACGACCACGCCGAACGAGTAACAGGGTCCACAACATCGGCTGTTGCACAGGCCAGATTCAAAGGGAAACACTGTTCAAGTGCTTGTGCCGAGATGACATTGGCACTTGCTCACTCCTTCGGCACGACGACCTTGATGGTTCTTGCTCTTTGGTCTGGCTGATGATGCGGTCAAAGAAGGTTCAGCTTCCAAGCGGCTTGTCACAACAATCTATGCTTTTGCACGGTCCAATCTCATTCTCCCTTTCGGTGTCTCCGTCCAGCTTTCAATCGGTGCACGAGGTGTGATTCGTCCCTTGTCTCGAGATCCATCCTGTGTGATTCTGTATCGGAGAAAGGCCGATCATGTCGTCTCGGACTGTGAGCGACAAGTCGAGCCGTCAGCACACGCAGAAAAGTTCAAAGAAAGGGCAACGCGGCTTGTGTGAGCTGCCGATGGCCGTTCGATGACGCATGCTCTGCAGCAGTCAAAAAAGAGAGCCGCCGGTTGATCCGCTCCGCGTTGCCTTTTTCCTCTACGTTTCGTCTGCTCATCATCCGGCAATGGACGTCGTTTTCTCGGTAGCATTGCTGATAGAGCACAGCCTCTTCGTACACCAAGATGCTGCAGCACGGACAAGTGCTACCTCGGCGGAGCATTTCCATCGACCAGATTTCTGACTAGAATCGTGTCAGGAGTCAATTGAAGGAGCTTCTGTTCGTTCTTGCCCTTTGGAAAAGCAGCGACAGGGACTTGTTCGAACATGCGCGCATCTTCTGCTGCAAATCGTCGTGCTACTTGTCGGTCATGACTGCTCTGCAAGGTCTCGTCTCTCGAGTAGGCCCCGTTGTGTGTGACCACACGGCCGGTGGTGACGCTGTTTTCTAGTTTGGAATCGTTGGCGTATTTACAGCACCCACTTTTTCCTTGCATCTTTTTTGACCCGTCTTTTCACCGCAATTATTCAATATCGTTACCATCTCGAATTAACCTCTGGGCAGATAGGAAATGCAAGCCTTACCTGGCACGTGTATCTTGCTTCCCTCCATCATGACACTCACGATTTTCACACAGAACCAGAATCATACGGATGTAAAGAAAGTCAATTCCTGACACTCGAGGAAATCGAGAATGAGCGTAGCACAAGAATCCGGAGCAGAAGAGGAGATATGTGAAAAGCAAGACGGGAATAAGTAGAGACAGTGGTGGACAGGGCAGGTTCCGGGAACTAGGCTACCTCGACCCATTCCGTGCGGTCTTAGCCGGATTCAGAGGGGTGACAGACCGAACGTGGTTGTGAGAGAGGGTCCGAGATTTGATCACTGGGTCGATCCCTTTGCTGAATCGTGAACGGAACTCAAAGCACCAAAGCAGCACCGAGCACGACCGCCGACCCCACTACCGCCAGTTTCACCATGGAAGCACCCACCTCGATTGCATGGGCACCGTTCGAACTTCCACCACTGCTGCCGCTTCCGCTTCCGCTTCCACCAAGACCACCCAGGCTCATCGAGCTCCCACTACCGCTGCCGCCTCCAGTATTTTGCGAGCCTCCGGCAGTCACGGTTCTCGTACTCGTCAATGCACCTGCTCTGCTTCCACCACCACCCGAATATGCTGCACTAGCACCTGCTGCCGCCAGAGAAGAGATGAATCCTGCATCGAGCGAAGTATACGTAGCCAACGCTGGTGTACCTGCCGGCGCGGTGACGGGCGCATTTTGGGTTGCTGTCACGACTCCGTTTCCTCCCGCCGTTGAGCAGGACCCGAATTCAACGCAGGCGGACTGCGCGTTGTTGGTCGTGAATGGTGGCGCACCTTGCTGAGCTAGCGCAGGATTGCAGAGTGCTACGAGCGCCAAAGTGAATGTCACCAGTGCTGTTCGTGTCATTGCTTCGAACGCTCTGCGATCACGTCTTATAGAACAATGGTGGGTGGGATTTATCTTGTGTACCTTGCTGATATGAGAATGCAAGAGGTCGCAACGTCGTGCTGGATGTGCTATTCGACCTGGAAGATGAAGCAAGGTCGGGCTTTCTTGAAAACGATGGTGGTAGAGGAAAGGCGATTGGCGTCAACACTTCAAAGTCCTGAGTCAGTCGAGAATGGATGGGGAAACCGACAACCAAATCCGGGGCAATTCTCAGTGGCAGCGTGGTTGAGTGCTTGTACGCCCTGCCTTTCGAAGCGAGTTTTCTTTTTTAGAAAATTCAATTTCCGCTTCTAGGAGGTTCAAATACGCCCAAGGCTGATCTGATGCCGGGGTAATCGACCTTGCATGATATTCGATAGCAACGCCTACAACTTTTTCCACGCAGCAGCCGCCAACACCGACCATGAGGGGAAATTTCCCTCTCGCGAGGCCCACGTCTTTCACGCTGCTTGCGCCGCGAGGCGGTTCCTGGATCGGATTCATGATCACCGATTCCCATCTCATTCATCATCGATCTGTGACTGAGGTGGTATTCTTCATCCCGTTCTAGGCTGGTCGAGATGCATAGCGACAGGGGATTAAGCTCCCTCTGCGCTCAACCTTCATTTCGAGCTTCAGTTTCTGGCTTGTGCAGACCTTGTTGAAACAAGCTTTTGATCAAGCTTCTAGCTACTGAATGTGTCGTTCAAACGTTTGGTGCGCCGCAAAACTTCCTGAATCTAGCCCGTCGCCGTCCGAGTCTGTTAAGAATGGTCGAGGAGCACCTTTATCACCATCATTCTCCCTTCGGATTCTTTTACATACAAAGTCTGCTACATACACGACATTTATGGCGGCAGGAGCAGTGGCAGGTCTCGTGTTGGGCCTTTTTCTCGGAGTTGCAGCGTTGCTCTCTGCCGTGTTGGCATGTGCAAGTCGATCCGAATCAGAGTCTCTGCCGCTTCACACCTTCAGCAACACACCTCCTGCTACCAAGATCGATGTCACCAGAAATACTCCCAAGGATCTCCCAACGTCTTCAGCTACTGACAATACAAGCCACCAACAAACCAACGACGCAAGACCTTTCACTGACAAACCCGCTGTCCCAGCTGTCAACAATGATAACAACAGCTATCTGAAAGCAGATCCCAACGCTAACAAATGGTCGAGTGATAAAGCTTGGCCGGAGAACGCTGCCGAACCAGGAGGCCAGCGTGACAGTCGACCTCAGTATGCTGTCTTTGATGCAAGAACCGGGAAGATCGATTTGAAACCAGGCCAGGCGAACGATGCACAGTTCTCGCAAGTCCATGTCCATGGCAGAGCTGAGCTGATGGACGCCAGTGCGAAGAGTAATGCAGCCAGTGTCGGTGATGGTGGTAGTGGCAAGCAGAACAATCAACAGCAGGCGACAGGCAAAGGAGGCGGTGAAGTTGAGCAGAAAGGAAAAGACGAGGCAAAGAAGGATGAAAGCAAAGATGGAAAGAAGCAAGCAGGCGCAGCAAACGAACAAAAGGGGAAAGAAGGGGCCAAGAAGGACGCAAAGAAGGAAGACGCCAGAGGAATAGGCAAGGAGGAACCTGCTCCCGAACAAGGTGCTGACGAAGATGATAAAGCAAGCAAGGTAAGGGAAAAGCAGACCCGAAGCCTGCCGAAGCCAATAACAACGGCAACAGCGGCAAAAATAGCAAGAAAGATCCATCTACGGCCAGCAAGACCGACTGCAAGAGAGCAGGTGCTCCAGCGGCCGTAACAAAGAAAGAGGTTGCCGCTACCAAGCCTGCTGTTGTCGAGGATGATACTTGCGGTGAAACAGCAAAGCTATCTCTGCACGGCACGGTGGAGTTTTCACAGATCTTGAAAGCGTTCGGAGTGGTATCACCCGCTTCTTCGCTTGACAAGGGAAAGAGCAAGGACAAGGAGTTAGAAATGCCCTCCCAATGCAGCGGCAAACATGATCCTGCTTCACGCCACTTTGGCTGCGATCACAAGGGTAAACATTTCAAGTCCACAGCCGATGTTCATGATGCTTCAAAGCACGATCGACACATCCGACCGAGGCACTGTTCACTCGACCACCATCATCGCCATGCTCTGTGCGACACTTCCCTCAGACATACCTCCCATGCGACCTATCGCCACGCGAGCCGCTGCAAGCATCACCTTGATCGAAACCGCCATAATTGGTAAGCCTCGCTCAGGATCATTGCTTGCCCCGTGAGACATTTGTAGATATGCGGGATTGCTGACGATCCCACAAATTGATCCTGGCGCTTACAGCTGCGGCAAACAGGAAGATTGGGAGACAACTTCAGCATCGACAATGACAACTGCTGAACCGGGTGAGTTGTAGAGCATGTCTGACGATGATCGAGACCCAATTGCTGACTTGCGTGGTGCTGCTTGCCTGCCACCCGTTCTCAATAATTTTTGCGTTAACAGGCGGCCACTGTTCCGGCTGTCGTTACCACCGTCACGGGTAACTGGCTCATAAACGAATTGAAAGTTTCCATGCACTTGCAATAAATTACTTTTACTCTGCCAAAAACTGCCACAATGCGTCCCTCTGCTTGTAATCATGATGAACGACCGTGACCAACCATCGCCCACTCTTGACCTCCTCGATCAACTTCCTGCTCGCCGACTGTTTCGGAAAGAGCAGCGACCATTCTGCCCAGATCTCAAACGCTTCTTCCCTCCATGCCTCGAAGCTCTGCCTCTCGATGATCGTCGATTGAACGATTTCCTTTCCTGGGAAAACAGCCCATGTGACGGTGTTTGCTTCCTCGTCGCCCAGATTGGACTGGAAATCGCCTCGGACGTTTCCGGCGAAATACGTGATCTGGGCGTTGGGACCGAGAGCATCGATTCGTGAGACAAGACGATCTTTGTCGGAGGTCGACATGAACAGCTCGACGAACGATTTCTGAAAGATGAAGCCGCCAGGTGGACCGAATCCAACAATGGGATCGGTGGAAGGTGCCCCGTCTACAGCCGGCTGAGATCCCACTGACCACCAACCTTTACCGGATTGAGTTGCGCTTTCGGCAAGACGATTCAGTGAGAGCAGATGGTCCCGAATCTGCAACGTCTCGTTCATCAGAGGTGCGTCGCACCAAGGAATGCACGAGATCTTCTCCTCAAGATAGGAAGCAAAGATGGAAGAGATGTCGGCAAGCGTCACTGGATGACCCCAAATGCGCAACGCATCCTGCGGCGGAACTTTGAGACTGACGCCATATCCGTCCATTTCACCGAATGCGGGACTGCGAGAATCACCATAACGACCATTGGGAAACTCGTCCCATGTGGAGGTTTCAGGAACTTGGTACGAGCTCGACGTTCTCGCCAGAGTGCGTGCGAGAGCTTCTTGCGTGGTGACTTTGAAATCCTTGGGTGTGTTGGCGCCGGTACGATCGGAAAGCATTTGATTTTTAGTTTTCTCCAAATGCAGGTGCGCAGGGATGCCTTTGAGCCTGGCATCAGCTTCTAGTTGCGCTCCAAGATCCGCCTTCCAGCCGAGACCTTCGAGAATACGCTCGATGCTCTTTTCAAGATTTAGCGAGCAAAGATGGAAACCACGAATGTCGGTTTCCAGGAAGATCCGACCGACCATGTGAATGCTGAGCGAGACACCGTACTCTTTGACGGCGGCATCGTCGCTCTTGAGGGGTTCGAGTGCGTCGAGAACGAGCTGAGGTACCCGGACCTTGCAGAGGTTGGTCATGCGTCGAAAGCTCGAGTAGTTTTGAATGGGCATGATACCGGGTAGGATGGGGATAGTTATTCCGATGTCACGGCAGTCTTTGTACCATGCTAGAAACTGGTCGACGTCGTAGAATAGCTGAGTGACAATGTACTGGGCGCCTGCATCTTGCTTTTCCTTGAGGTAGCGCAGATCTCGCTTCACGTCTCGATCAACGTAGTCGGCGTGCCCCTCGGGGTAGCCCGCTACGCCGATGCAAAAGTGGTCTCCGTGATGTTGGCGAATGTAGCGAACGAGATCGGTAGCATGCTGGAACCGCTCGTCTGCTGCAACCCAATATTCTTCTCCTCTTGGAGGATCGCCTCGCAACGCCAAAATGTTCTTGATACCCAGTCGCTTCGCCGTCTCGAGTGTCTCGTCCAGACTCTTCTTTTCCACATTTGTGCAGGTCAGATGGAGACAGACGTCGCACGCGTCTGCAGTCTCTTGCTCCCATGCTTCTCCTCCTTTGACTTTGTCGACATGTTGCTGAGAGCCCGAGCCGATCTGCTTGACCTCTGTCTGCACCAAGTGGGCATCTGGGTCGAGTTTGCCCTTCTGTATTCTACCAGCGAGCTCGAGCGATTTGCCTCCGGTTGTACCACCTGCACCCCATGTGACGTGAATCCAGCTTGGATCGAGGTTAGCGCGCATGCGTCCGATACGATTGTATAGGTTCGCAAGACCCTGTGTGGTCTTTGGCGGGAAGAACTCGAAGGACCAAAAGGGGGCATCGCGAGACAAAGCTGTTTTGATTTTGGTGGTGATATGTGCTGGGTCGGACGAGGTGGCATCGGGCGGCGGCGACATTGCCGAGGCTGATGTGGCAGCCATCATGGAACGACGAACAGATCCTCAAATGCGAGTTCACAGGAAGGAAATGGTCGAACGAGGATGTGCGGGGAAGGACGGAAATAGTGACGTGTTTGCAACAAGGCTCTCAGAGGTTTGGACATCGTTGTCAGGCGAGCAATACACACCTCTCTGTTGCATTTCGAGAAGATCCCAGTCCCGGTATCCGGACCTTGTTCCGAAAAGTAATTGTACAAATGTACCATCAAAACGATCTCACATTGATAGTTTTCACGGGTTGCAAGACGCACAGCAGGAGACCGACAACACTAGTACCTGCCATCTTCAAGACGAGTGCGGCCAGTGAGGGGGGAGTTGAGAGCCCAGAATACAGTCGCATTCTCATTCGATGATTGGCGAGTCGATTCGCGGGCCGCCGGCAGCCCGATGCTCTGATTCTGGTCTGATGAGTTCGGCAGTGCCCCCATTCGGCTCGGACCCTCTGCCCTTATCCTTGATGGAGCAATCTCTTATGGTTGCCAGAAAAAGAGAGGATGACGACCGGCTGGTGATGGATCGCTCTACATACATATGTCACGGCTGCGCCACGTTTGCAGAGCCAAGAGAGCTTGGCTCGAGTAATTGCAGAACGCAATCAATCGTCGTCGTCGTCATAGCTTCTTGGCTCGGCATTTCTAGCCGCAAAGGGGGCGACGAGTGATTTCGACGCAGGGTTTTGCTCTGTATTGATATTTTTCTCAATTTTTGTTTTTGGCGAGCTGTGGAGAGAGGAGGCGATTGCAGCTTTCTTGCCCAAAAGCCAACTTAATCGGCACGTTGTCGGCACTCGCAACGGAGCTGCGAACCCTTTTCATGGACACTGAAAGGCAGTCACGCTCATCGTCATCGTCAAGGCACTCTGTCGTTGTCGGCGTCGCCGTATGCGATTCGCTCCACGAGCTTTGTGCCGAAAAAAGAAGCATCGTTCGTGTGCGCCGCCACTTTGCCAGACACTTACACGGTCACACAGTCATACAGCGCTTCACGAGGTGGGTCCCTAGAGAAAGTCGACGGCCCGGTCCGCTCCACTTTGTGACAGAGTATTTGTGGGACACTTGCCGAAAAGGGACAAGATGAAGCTGCAGGTGCAGGGGCAGGTGCGCGAGTCGCGTAAACTGCGAAATGTGTGGGCGCTTTGGCAGTGTCTTGTTTCAAGGCTTGCAAGGTGCTTGCTCTCGTCTCGCTTGTGCCTTTACGACTTGACGGAATGCTGTGCCTTGTACGCTCAAAGCTCAATCGAGTCTTGAGTGAATGACGCTCAAACAAAGCATTCACTCGCTTTTGCTGTTGGCACAATACACTTGTTGATGATCAGTGTTCCTGTCGTCCTTCCTTGCCCTTTCGCCGTTTGCTGTACATCCTTACGCTATTGATCAGAACCCTACTCTCATCTCTTCGACACCCTTGCTGATATACACAGCTCTCTCCATCCTACGCACAACCTCGAACCGAACTGCTTCTCAGCACCCCACACTCCCTTTCAATTCGATCGACGCACTCGCAATCTTGATCTCGAGCCTTCACGACTCCGTGCGCCATCTCGATCGGCAAGCTGGTATCGAGGTGTGCTAGCAGACAGCCAACATGCCCATCTGTGGATCCAAACACGTCCGAAACGAGGCGGCAGAGAAGGCGCATCTCTCTGCTGGCTCTCAAATCGGTCCTTTCCAGGTTGCGCGTCCGCAATCCTCGCAGCCCACCATCACATCGGCTGTAGCTGCTGATCCAACACTGGCCCCTTCCGCCGCCGCCAAGCATCTCTTTCCCGACCCTTCAGCGGCAAAGCGTGGCGTTCTCCGCTTCAAGATCAAGGAACAGTTGGAAGAGGGGAGAGGCAAACATTGGGTATGGGACAAAGGCGCTGTACACCACGGAAATCGCGAACCAGACGACCAAGAGCTCGAGCGTGTCCGTCTCAAGTATGGCTACAAGCCTACAGATCAAGGTGGTCCTTCCCGCCTCTACCTCATGATCCTCGCCGACTGCCTCCTTCCCCTTCCCCGCCATCCAATGTCCGGTGTCGTTTCGCCACCTCTCCTGGCAACCACGGGTATTGCTCCCCTTTCCATCTTCTCCACTGGTCCAGACATCATTGGACACTACTACGACTGCATCGTTGCCGCACGACGCGAAGTCATTCTCCTCACAAATTACTGGCAAGGCGGCAAGAACGTCGATCGCATCGCAGACGCCCTGCGCGAGCTCAACGAGCGTGTACAGAAGCGACGCAAACAGCAGGCGCTCCAAGCACGTCGCAACGCTCAATCCGGTCCCGTCGCCAATCCTTCCCAAACACCACAGCAAGAGAAGGCCGCTCAGCAGCAAGACGATTTACTCCAACAGCAAGGCGCACCAGGGTCAGTCAGTCGTACAGAGAAAGAACACGATCAGTCTTCTGAAGCAGACCAAGACATCGAGCTCGGTCCTCCCACTGCTCAAGAACGTGTCGTCGTCAAACTCATGTGGGATCGTGGTCCTCAGACCCTCGCCGACCTCTTTCGCCTTCGTAAGCCTGTTCCTCCCAGTATGTGGAAGGACAATGGCCTCCCTACCCAAAGCGAGATCCCAAATCTCACCATGGAGATTCTCAACTATCACCGACCTTTGATGGGCACTTTTCATGCCAAACTGCTGATCGTCGACCGTCAAGTGGCCCTCATTAACTCGAACAACATCCAGGATCGTCCCAACGTCGAGGCCTGCGTGCGCCTCGAGGGCGACATTGTCAATTCCGTCTACGATCACGCACTTATCAGCTGGGGCAATCGACTACAACCTCCTCTTCCTTGCTTGACCGCTCCTGCACCTGTGGCGCCTTCCCCCGCCGCCTTCATGGCCGGCAACGACAGCACGCTTCCCTCTCTCACCGTCGAAAAGCTCAAACAGCTTGCTCTGAACGTCCGACAGCGTCTGCACGACGAGGACACCGCCACAGAAGTCGAAAAGGAGAGAAGCATGCAGAGCCCCATGTCGTCCTTCCACTTTGGCGACGTTGTCGACCAAGTCATGCGTCGCGACAGCTTTGGAGGTACCAAGGGCGCTGCCCCCGCTATCCGGTCAACGCCCACCGACCACCACGTGGACGGGGAGAAAGCCGCCCGCAATGCCGGCGCTCTGTGGGCTCAAAAGGTACTGGGTGAACGCTTCAGCCACTTTCAGAGCGCCAATTTGAGCAAGCCTGAAAGGGCAGAATCTGAGCCATTCGACAAAGCAGACCCGGCAAGATCCCCGCGGACACCACAATCCCCGCAGCCACCGCAATCTCCCCAAACACCTCATCACAAGAAGAACTTTGCCGAGATGGTCGAAGCGCTCATGAAGAAGGAGGGCCACAAACCACCTGCATGGGCAGAGGGTGCGCTCGAGGTATTCGGTCTCGGCCAGAGTAGCTCCAAGAACGTCGCCGAGGCGGTGAGGCGAAATCCGCGACCCAAGACGACCTTGGCTTCGGGCGCCAACGTGCCCATGTCGGTGGCAGAGGAGGATCATGTTGAGGCGCACTACAGGCGAGGCTCAATTGAGGTCGAAGAGGAGAGCCTTGATGGTGCTCCCAGTCACACTGCGATCGACGACGCTTCGGCGAGCCACAAGGCGCCACTCAGTAGCGTGGGTAGCGAAGACGCAATGCTTGCCGCCAGCAAGGACGCTTCTGCTTCCAGCGACGGAGCACCCAGCAAGGCTGCTGAGACGACCCTCGGCGAGAGCACAGCCACTGCTGCTCCCGCAATCAACACCGACCTCCTACAAAGCAAGCAGGAGGCCGCCGCCGATCCTTCTGCTGCTGCGGCCACCAAGGGTGACGAGCAAGTGCCTGGCTCTGACGGCTACCGACGCATCCATCGCCGCACCTTGTCGCAAATCTCCAAATCGTCGGCAGCCGAACGCTTGAGTGCGATTACAAAGTCGCTCGACTTTGCCAACAACTCGAAAGTCCAGGGCGAGATCAAAGCCGAGCAATTGACGGACGAAAAGCTTTCTGCACTCAACGACGTCCTTGACTTCCAACCCTATGTCTTTCACAAGCCGCACGAGCCCGTCCCAATGGCTCTCGTCAATCGACGACCTCACGGCACACCTGGCCATTCCGACATTCGCAATCCGCAAGATGCTGCCTGGCTCGCCGGTTTCCGCTACGCCAAGAAGCACGTCTTCATTCAATCGCCCACGCTCAATGCTTCCCCGATCAAAGCTGCCGTTCTGGCTGCTGTGCGCAGGCACGTCACCGTAGAGCTGTGGCTCGATCTGGGGTTCAACGACAAGTCGGAATCCATGCCTTTCCAAGGCGGAACCAACGAGCAAGTCGTCACTGCATTCTACCGTCAACTTCGACGCGAAGGCAAGGGAGACGAAAAGTACCTCGAGGTGTACTGGTACACCGGCAAGGACATGACTCGTCCCCTCAACGCCGTCAGGAAACAGCGCAACTGCCATGTCAAGTTCGCCGCTTTCGATGGTCAAGTGGCCGTACTCGGGAGCGGCAATCAGGATACGCAGAGTTGGTTCCACTCGCAAGAAATCAACGTCATGGTCGACTCGAAGCAGATTGTTGACGAGTGGATGGCCGCGTTGACCAGGAACCAGAGCACAAAGTTGTATGGTATGGTGGATCAGAGGGATGGTATTTGGCGCGGTCGAGATGGCCGTGAGTTGGTGGATACGGGCAAAGATGAGGCCAGGGAAAAGTCATCGCCTGGAACGCCACCAAGTCCGACAAAATTGGCAGCGTCGACGCAAGCCGTGTCAAACGCAATGTAATCTCTATATTATAGACGCATCTGTACAAGCGATGCCTTTGCAGCTCGATTTAAGACTGTTGGTCAGTACTTCTCATGTAACTTGAATGCGAGCAGAGCCTTTCTTGATGTTGAAGATCGATTTTATGACGCCGCGATGGCGGCGTCAACCCCTTGAAGAGGAAGGGAAGGTTTTCTTTGCCCGTTACCCAAGTTAGGACAAGGTCTGCAAGGGGGAGGTCTACCATCCCCTTGCTCTCTGCCTGCGGGCAGCGAGATGTAGAGATCTTGCAAGCCGCTCCTTTCCCTAACCCTCTGCACTGCGACCATACAAAGGCAAAGTGATGGAGGACATCAACCAGATCCTGATGCACTTTTCAAAGGTGCCAAGGAGGAGGTGCAAATATACAGAATTACTGCTTCAATAGCAACCTTTTCAATGATACACTTACGAAGTGAGATGGTGGGAAGCCTCTGAGCGCCACCAAAGGTGATGATGAAGACCACCTGTCAAACGCTCTTTGCAGCAGGCCTTTTGCGCATAAATTGCTGATTCTGTCTTGCTCATCGGTAACACAGCGCTCGCATCACAGAGACAAGGGTTGAATTGCTCACGATTGTTGAAAAGTACTGCCATCGCTTTTGAATTGAGACACGCGCGAGTACTACATGGATCACGTTACATCTGGGGCATGTCAGGCCCCGCATCTTCGCCCATACCACCTTCAGGTGCCTGTACACCGGGATCAGCTCCTCCGCCAGGCTGTCGACCCCTCTTCGCCGACACAACGTCGTCGACCCTAAGCAACAAAGAAGCCGACTCGATCGCTGTCTTCAAGGTTTGAATCTTGACCGCGGCCGATTCGTACAGACCGTACTCCTTCATCTCGACGACTTTGCCCGATTCACCGTCGACACCGTACGAGTGTTCGCCGTTGGCATGCTTGGCGCGCAGAGTCGTCAATGTCTTGATGGCATTTCCACCGCAGTTCTGGATCAAGGTACGCGGGATGACCTCCATGGCGTCCGAGACGGCGCGAATAGGTCCGACTTCGACGCCTTCGAGCTCCTTTGCATACTCTGACAATCCGTAAGCAATGGCCATCTCTGTGGCACCTCCTCCCGGTGCAAGGAGGGGGTTGAAGACAACGTTGCGTGCAACGGCCATGGCGTCGGCCAAGTTGCGGTCGATCTCGTTGAGGATATCCTTGCTAGGTCCGCGGAGCAGAATGGTACAGGCCTTGGGCTCCTTGCATTGTTCGAGGAAGGTGAAATACTCATCGCCCAGCTTCTCGATGTGGAAGAGACCGCAGCGAGTGCCGACATCGGCGTCGCGAAGATCGTCGACTCGATTGACAATGGTGGCGCCTGTGGCACGAGCGATACGGTTGTTGTCGGTCTTGCGTACGCGTCGGATGCAGGTGATGTTGGCTTTGAGCAGGTAGTGTTGCGCCAAGTCGGAAACGCCCTTTTCGGTAAAGACGAGGTCGGGTTTGAATTCGACAATCTTTTCGCACATGGCTTGAATCTGTTGCTCTTCGATTTCGAGGATCTTGTTCCAGTCTTCTTCGCGGGTGATCTCAATGTTGGTCTGCGATTCGCCCTTCTTGTACTCGAGCGGACAGTCGAGCAGCATGATGCGTGGATTTTCGATGCGTCTTCTCATCTTGGGATGGGTGACGTCCTTGTTGAGCATGACACCGTCGAGGACGCGGCAATCTTCGATGGTTCCGCCGGGGACCTTTTCGACACGGGCGTAACGCTTGATGTCGACGGTCTTGCTGGGATCGGTGGATGCAGAAGAGCCGGCGGCAGAGTCGACCATGGCAACGGTGCGAACGGCTTTGAGGGCGAGCTTGCACATCTGTTCGGACCATCTCGAGACAAACTTGGTACCGATGGAGGTCTTGATGAGGGCAAGCATGTCCTTGTCGTTGGCGACATCGACAGGGACCGAGATCTCTTGTACGATCTCGAGTGCTCTCGCGAGCGCCTTTTTGAAAGCCGAGATGATGACGACGGGGTGAATGCTTCGTTCGAGCTGAGGCAAAGATTGGGCGAGAATCTCACCGGCGAGGATAATGACACTGGTGGTTCCGTCGCCGACCTCTTCGTCCTGGGTACGACTGAGCTCGATCATGGACTTGGCAGCAGGGTGAGCGACTTCGACCTCACGAAGAATGGCGTTGCCGTCGTTGGTGAGCAAAATACCGCCCATAGGATCGAGAATCATCTTGAGCATGGCTTTTGGACCGAGACAGGTTCGAATGACATCGGCGACGGTCTTTGCGGCGGTAATATTGGAGATCTGAGCTTTGCGTCCGGTTTGTCGCTCTGGACCGGCGTTCATGACGAACACGGGCTGTTGTCCGGACATGATGGTGATATGGACGAGAGTAAGAAGATCAGCGCGGTCTTTTCGGGTTCAATGGAGTACGTCAGTCGGATGCCGAGTGAGATGACGACGTTTAGCTGACGAGAGGTTGCGCAGGAGGCTGTTGTACCAAGAAGCGACCTGGAATAGCGAGATGTGAGATGTCGGTGGTGGGCAAAGGAAGCGCTGTTGAGAAGAAGTCGGCGATATCGACGACCTCCAGGGTTGAGAAACAAAGTGTCACTTTTTCCACTTGCTGCTTGCTGTACACAGCGACTCAGACTGTGCGCTTTTGCTTGGCCTCGAAGCACAACGACAGCGCGCGTGCTGTTGGAAGCAGAACAGCGTCCAAAAGGTTGAATGTTGGAGCTGCGCGTTCTTCCAGCTTCTTCTCAAAAAGTCAAAAAGGCAAGGAAAGCCTTTTTCACAGATCGGGATCCCGATCAAAACGTGATCGTGAAAGACGCTGTGGACACCTCGCCGACCATCTTTAGCTTCGAACCCGTCGTGAACGCCATTCATCGACTGAATAAGAATACGTTGAATTGACATGAATCGATTCGAAACAGTCTCTGTTCGAACGACAACGTCTTGTGGCATGGCGGAACAAAGGAGAGCATGATGTGTACATACTACTGGCAAGAGGAACAACCGAGCTTTATTTGGTGAGTCTTTTCTGTTCAACCCGGTTGGCCGAGTGTGGCCGAGATGAAGGTCAATTTCCATTGATATTCTAGCTAGGCGAGACAAGCACACACGGCACGCACAGCCCAATGCAGTCGGGTCAGTGCACGCACGCATCGGTGCACGCACGCTGCTCACGCATGTCTTCTGCTTCTCCCACACTCGTAACCTTCTCCAATGAAGGTCATTCCCTTCCTTTCATCGTCTTAGGCACACCTGACAAAAGTCCAGCACCGTGGGCATCGTCCTGGGATCCTCTAGAAGCCTTACAATCGTCAATTGCGCTGCGAACGGCATCTCCGTCTTGTCATCAATTGTCTCCTCCTACTCCTCTCCTTCTCGACGAGCCACCAAGATTCGACTCGACTTGGCTGACTGCAGGACATTCTCAGTGCTGTGCTCTATTTTCAAATCGTTGCATCACATTCGCCATCCTCTCGACGCACAAAAATAATGGCCATCTTCGGCCTCAAGTCTCGCAAATCCACATCCTCCAACGCATCCAGCTTCAGCAAGCGCAGATCCGATTCTGCTCCCCAAAACAACATCTCGGAAGCTTCCGACGTCATCAGTGACACTCCTGAATTTGGACAGTTCACCACAAATCGCCGTATTGCTCACAACCATTCAGACTCGTCTTCCCTCCTCTCTCGCAACTCGTCCAGTATGAAGAAGTTCTTCGGCAGCACCCGCAGAAAAGGTTCTCAGAGCATCGACGGCGGCTCTCCCGCGCAGGGCAACAAATCGGCCTCAGACTACTTGAGCAATTCCACCTCCAAGCGTGCTATTCGTACCAGCCTCAACAACAAACCTACCGTCAGTCCTGCTCTCCCCTCGGGTCCTCCTCCTGTCATTGCGCCATCCGCCATTGCTCCATCTGTGAGCGCTCCTGCGGGTCCTGGCAGTCCTTTTGCTGAAGCCGTAAGCCGCGACGTATCCGGCGGACTGGCAGCCTCGCCTGCCGTGCCAGCTGGTCCACGTCCTTCCGAACTGTTCGCAGGCAAGGGTCTTCAGTGGGACCAAATCGATCTTACTGGACGTAACACCACCAAGCCTACCGATGCTGCTACCGCCACCGTCGACATGCAGAAGTTTCTCAAGGAGCGACGTCAGTGGATCCCCACCTTCAAGGATTCGGAATCCGTCCAAGACGCCTCGATCGACCTGCCCAAGTCGCTTGATCAATTTTCGTTTGCTACTCCCGCTGAAGTGACCAAGTCGTCGGCTGGGCTCAAGAGCCTCAAGGATCTCGAGGATACGCATAAACGAAAAGCTGCTCTCCTCAACGAAGCACCTCTCTCCAGCACAAACAACGGAACCATTTTTGAGGAGGCGGGTCCTAGCAACTCGAAGGGATCTGCGCTGGGTGTCGTCACAGCTTCAGCATCTAAATCTCCGACTCAGACGCTCCTCCCACCTCCAGCGCCTCCCTCGCGCAATCAGTCCTTCCGAACCTCGACTTTCGCCGCATCCGAAGACAGGGTCGCCGCACGAAAGTCCACCAGTATCAACCGCAAACCTCCTCCTTCTCTTGGTGTCAACGGAGACAACGCGTCTCCCTCTACAACGGCCTCTCGTGACATTCCTCAGCGCAGAAGCTCAGTTCGGAAGGAGCTCTCTGAGCTCAACGTAGAGTCTGCTTCCGAGACCAAGGCTGAGCCAGAATCTTCAACGAGAGATGCTGAGCTAGCAACGGGCAGTGCTGAGCAAGCTCGCCCTCCAAATGGTAGAGTTGACCGGATCAAGGAGCAAGCTGGCGTGTCAGAATCAACTCCGACAGCAGCGAGACCAGCCACGGCCGCATCGACCAACAGCGTGCGGCCCTCTTTGGAAACGGGCGGCTTTGCCACGCCTACAGGATCGCAATCGCAGGACGGCGAGCATGTCATTCCAGCATCATTGGCGCAGCAACAAGAGGTACCGAGATCGCCCACAATCGCGGCGCAAGAGACAACCCGGGACTCGACCGCCACCGTCACGGCGCCGACCAGCCCACCACGTCCGCCAAAGAACGGTCTTCGCACCCCTTCACGACAGAACAGTCAGGATCCTATCAACGGCGATCGCCTCTCCAAGTCGCCCAGCACAACTTTTGCTGCCGCGGGTGAGACGGTGCAGTCGTCTGACAACAATCTCATCGACAAAGTCGTCCAAGCCGCACCGGCATTGAAGAATATGCTGCCGGGAACGGGTGCAGCTACAGGTCGTGAAGGCTAGTGACGCTCGGATGGCCTCAGCAAATTGACCACTGTCATTTCACTTGTCGTCTTACTGCCCTTGAATACCCGGTGCGCCTGTTTCCAACTTGTTGTGGCTGACTGAAGCGACGATGTAGCCAGTGTGCATCATGGATCGATCCGAAACTTGAAGACGTGATTTGAGCATTTGCTTGATGAGCGCTCGAAGGCTACCTCGAAAGCCGGGCGACCGACAAGGCTTTGAATCGGCCCTATCGGGGACCCGATGTGAGGCCACGTTTTGAGCAATTTCGCAATTTGTGGGTGGAAATACAAAATTGTCTTGGCTGCACGCCGTAGATGAATAAAAATTTGTATTCAGAAGAAGGTGGAAGAACGAGCGACACCCTTTGTGACTTTGTGGCTGCATGCAGAGCACGGGGCAATGCGGCCTGGAAATCCACACAGGAGCTGGAAGTGGCCGGCTTTGTCCTTTTGAGTCCAAGAGGTTTTGGGTGGGCTGAGAAGAACACACAAACACTGTGCCGCTCGACGTGGAAGGACCAATCGGTAGCCTTGGAAGCTGCGTTGATGTCGCTCCGTTTCGCTTTTTGACCACCATCCTCGTACCTCTTGTGATCTCTCGTTGCACTAGGTATATGCCGTCACCCAGTGCCACTTCGTCGATCCGTAGATTATCTCAGACCGCTCGTCAGCTGTCCAACGGGATCTCTTCTTCCATTCACACCATGGCTTCCGCTCAGGATTTCAAGACCCGTGCTGTTGGCGCACCCAACACGCTCGACTACCGTGTCTACCTCGAGAACAGCAAGACCGGCTTGCCCGCTTCTCCCTTCCACGATGTCCCTCTCTTTGCCGACGAGAGCAAGACCATCCTCAACATGATCGTCGAGATCCCCCGATGGACCAACGCCAAGGTCGAGATCAGCAAGGAGGAAAACTTCAACCCTTTCAAGCAGGACACCAAGAAGGGCAAGTTGCGCTTCGTTCGCAACTGCTTCCCGCACAAGGGCTACATCTGGAACTACGGTGCTTTCCCTCAGACCTGGGAGGACCCTCACCACACTCACCCCGACACCAAGGCCAAGGGTGACAACGACCCGCTCGACGTTTGCGAGATCGGTGAACAGGTCGGTTACACTGGTCAGATCAAGCAGGTCAAGGTCCTCGGTGTCATGGCCCTCCTCGACGAGGGCGAGACCGACTGGAAGGTCATCGTCATTGACGTCAACGACCCACTTGCCAGCAAGCTCAACGACATTGAGGACGTCGAGCGCCACCTTCCCGGTTTGATCCGTGCCACCAACGAGTGGTTCCGCATCTACAAGATCCCCGATGGAAAGCCCGAGAACCAGTTCGCCTTCTCTGGCGAGGCCAAGAACCGCAAGTACGCCACCGAGATTGTTCACGAGTGCAACGAGGCCTGGAAGAGGCTCATCGGCGGTCAGGCCGATGCTGGTGAGATCAGCTTGACAAACTCGGCCGTCCAGGGTTCCAAGGGCCTCGTTGGCGGCTCGGACAATGCCGTCGCCAGCGTTCCTAAGGCCAACCCTCAACCTGCTGCTCCGATCGACGCTAGCATCGACAAGTGGTTCTACATTTCCAGCTCGTCCAACTGAGCGCAGCCCATTCGTAGCAACACTTTGCCTCTGTTAGCAGAATGGCTCGCATCGACTTGCAATTCAGAAAACACGTGCTTCATTAGGATTCAACAATCTGTCTGCTTCTGTGAAATGCCGAGCAAAGCGTCGGCAATCTATGATGGGAAGTGCTCGGTAGTGACCGTTGCATCTTGGAGATGAGGCTGGCGATGCTCCTGTTGAGCCTGTTGTAGACGCTGCTTCTTGCGTCGTTTCTGAAGCTTCTTTTTGCGATTTGCAGCTGCATTGTTGCTCTTTGTCTCACCCGCTTCCTGTTCCCCTTGCAATTCCTCGTCGCTTTCATTCTCAAGAGCCTCTGTAGCCTCATGTACCTCGTCTAGACTCCTTTTCCTTGTGACCCCTTCAGTTTCACCTCTGACGAAGCAAGCGACAAAGAAACCGTTGCAGCTTTCCACATTCGGCTTGTTTCCTTCGCCCTTGCCTCCCGGTATGCATCTGATCACGCTCTCCGCCACGTCCTCATTGCCCTCGTCCTTGCACACCTTGGAATCGCCTCTGACGGGCCAGCTGGGTAGCACGTCTTTTCTTTGAGCCAAGATCCATCCGCCTCTCTTGGCCTCTTCTGTCTGCAGTGCTCGGATGACGACCACTTCGTTCTCTTGAGCATGGACGCTGCAGGTGCTGTACACCACTTTTCGCAACGAGCGAAACTTGAATGCATGTCGAATCATGAGCTGCTGGAATTCCGACAATTGGCCAAGTCGTTTGGCAAGCTTACTCTCCGAGATAGAGGAAGGATCGCTATCTGGGGAAGATTCGGGCTCGTCTTCGACATCGTCGTCTTCCTTCAAAAAGTCTAGGCGATTGACTATCCCGCTTCCACTGCAACTTGGGTCGAGGAGCATATGCGTGACATCTGAAAAGTCGTCCGGGTTGGTTGCGAGGAAGTCCTTGCGTTGAGCGGTGACGTTTCCACTCGTCATTTTCGAGGTGGAGGCGAGCGCTCCTACGGCAGCTAGTCGTTTGACCAACGTTTTGTACCGTACAGCGTCTCTTTCGAATGCGTCGATCGCGCCCTTTTCGTCTCCTGCTGCAGTTTTGCTTTGCATGATGGCCGAGAGATGACTCGTCTTGTTACCCGGGGCACTTGTCGCATCGATCACTTTGCCACCTGCTGGAGGATCCAAAATGAAGGCAGGAAAGCAACTGGCAAGATCCTGCATCACGATCCAATTCTCCTGGTACATTTCGCTCTTCAACAGTGCACTTGTTGCTTTCGGATGAAACGCCAGCAATCCGGGAACATGCTTGGATTCGGCAAAGTCCTTGATCGCCTCCAACTGCTCACCTGCCACCTGATTGTACCGGTTCTCAGAAAGCCATTCGAACACCTCCTCTCGCGTGGCACGGAGATGGTTGATTCGGATCCATCGAGGCATCCTTGCCGTCATCTCTTGATACAATGCACCCGAACGTAGATCTTGAATTCGACTCTTACCCTGCCGAATCTGCAACTTGACCAGGGAGCTGTGCAGAGATGCACGATAACGCTCCAGCGTCACCTTTGGAGGCCACGTTTTGCTCGCTTGAATGCCACGTGATTGGAAGAGCAGATCGTGGCATAGCACCAGTAGGAACGCCTGCTTGCTAGGATAGTCGGCCTTGTGGCTCACCATTGGCTGTTTCCCGGTTGCGTGTCTTTGGTTCCCCTTCGAGTTGCCTTGCTTCGTCGGCGGTGGAGTGAGGGTGAATACGCGATCTTCCAGCTTGAGTACTCGGGCTTCTTCCAAAGCATGCATGAGAGTACTCCGGAAAGCTAACGAGTTGATGAGGATCGCCAACACCCGCCCTGAATCTGGATGGGGAGAGGCGGCGGCTTTGACCGAACATTCATCTCGAAGAACCCGATCCAGCGCTTTGGCCGATCGGATGTAGAAGTCGGCCATCAGCGTCTCGTTGTTTTGCGTGATGTGGTCATGGGTGAAAGTAGAACGAGGGGCATAGATGAACACGGATCCAAAAAGGGTCTCACACAGGGTTTCTGAGAGCTTTCTTCTCAAATTTCCACAAAAAATAAAAATATCTCGCACCCTGTCACACGCCGAGTTCCACAACTCTCAATTCGGTCGAAATCTGTCGCCTTTTCCACCAAACATCACCAAAAAGTTGTTCGTCTCTTCCGTAGTCAAGTGCGTGTGTGTTCCATATACCGAAAAATCGCTCAATTCAACAACAAGGACAAGCTTCAGCCTAAACACTGTCGATCCTACCGCCCCCTTTGTGCCGTGCAGATGTTTGCTGACAGCCCCTTTGACCGACGTCGATCAGTTCGGCGTCCGAGTCTTGCTGCAGAGAACAATAGCAGAATTCATAGCCAAACCAGTCATACAGGAACGGCAACACGGGCGGCAAAAATTTCCACGTGGCTTCCCCTTTGTTCGCCACCCCACCTCGCCGCCTCGCCATCATTTCGTCTTGTGGTACTAGCGCTGCAGGTCGCACAAGTGATATCATAGTCCGAGCTACCGGACAAAGGGAGTGCTTGTTCACGGAAGCAGAGGGCGCACGATTGTCGGTAAGCGCTGGCGGATGCTCGCGTGGCGTGGTGGAGATCGCTACACGTCGTCTCGCTGTCCCTTTGTTCTTTCGCAGTGTTTGTGGAGCCCTTTCTTGTTGTATCGAAGCATTCCGTCAACGAAAGATGTATAAGAGCGTCAAGAATGTCTCAGTGTGTCTTTCCCCGTCTGTTATACAAGTGAAACAAGCTCTACACATACTTTCTCATCTCTTCGGCGCTATCTCCAAACATGACGTTGGTCAGCTCGATCATCTGTCTGGTCTGCAGCTTCGTCACATGCATCAACACTTGTGCTGCTGCTCCCGTAGCCGCTTGTCCTGGAAAATGCCTGCGTCGTTTCTTCCTACCCTCCGCCTTCGAACTCAGTCCAAGTCAGCCTTCCGCTGGGAACGGTGACTGGCACCAACGTAGATTATTCGGTACAAAGATTCACCTTGCCGTACGCTCAGGCGCCGGTCGGCTCACTTCGCTTCGCTTCTCCCCAGCCATTGACTTCCTTCAATGCTTCGATTTACGATGCTTCTCGACTTCCGAAAGCTTGCATGCAGCAGCCTGATGGTCGATACGGCATTTCTAGTGACAACGTAAGCGAAGATTGTCTATATCTCAATGTTTTTCGCCCTTCTTCATCAAGCAGTGCAAGAATGACAAAGTTGCCGGTGATCGTGTGGGTACATGGTGGTAGCTTTGCGTCAGGCTCTTCTGCCGCACCTGGACTGGACGGATCGTGGTTTGCGAGCCAAAACAATGTCATTGTCATCACCCTTCAGTATCGGCTCGGTATGTTCGGTTTCTTTTCTCCTAGCGCCTTCACCGACGAAGCCTCATCGTCGAGTAGCAAGGTGCAAGGCAATCAAGGTCTACGCGATGTGATCCAGGCGCTTGAATTCGTACACGACAATATCGCAGCTCTTGGCGGCGATCCTGACAGCGTCACACTCGCTGGGCAGAGTAGTGGTGCCCACCTGATCCGGTCCCTGTTCAACGCTAGGAGCGCCGTGCCACTTTTTCAACGGGCGATTCTGCACTCGGATCCGGCCAACTTTGGTACGCAGACCGGGAGGACAAGCGGCCAAGTGAGCGACTTTGCGATGCAGCAAACCAAGTGTTCAGATCTCGACTGTCTACGATCCGCTTCGTCGAGCGATCTTCTCAGCGCAAGCACGGCGGCTGTGCAAGCGGCACAGAAGATCGACGCAGCCGTGGCAATGTCCGAGGTATGGCGTCCGTTCATCGGCTCGCTCACTGGATCCGCTTTCGAAACCGATCCGAGCGCATCCGCCTTTGCTGGCAAGCCGATCATGTTCACCAATGTCGAAAACGAAGCTGGATCCGCTGTGGGCTCTTTGCTTTTGCCGACAGGTGTGAACGCGCAAACTGCGCAATTGCAAGCTTATCCTGTCTGGCTATCTCGAAAACAGCTGGTTGAGCAAATGTTCAATGGAGGTCGTGCCGATCCACTCGCTGGTGCTAAACAGTATGGCATGGACACCAACACCTCTGCTTACCCTTTGCCGTCGCGAATCCAACCCTTCTCACAAGCCGACGATGGATTGCGACGAAATCTCGACACTATGCTCACTCAGGGTATGTTCACCTGCCCAACCTGGCACAATGCACAACGCTACTCAAATCGAGCCCCCGCCTACGTAGCATTGTTCGAGAGAGGACTGCAATACCCCTCCAACGCAGGCAACGACTACTGCTCCACATCCGCAAGAGTCTGCCACGAGGACGACATCCAGCTCATCTTTGTCGATCCAACCAAGATCACCGATGCGACAACAAGAAAAGTCGCCCGAGAAGTCCAAGCCAGATGGGCTGCATTCGTCAGAAACGCGAGTCCCAACTCGCGAAGATACGCCGGTTGGATTCCAGTCGGTGCAGCCCAACAATCCGCGCGCGTCCTCAGGCTCGGCGCCAATGCCGGTTCATCAATGCTAGAAAACGTCTCGCTGCAGTCGGGTCAATACGCTGCGTGCGGCCAAGTGTGGGGCAGCCAAGCCAACTTTGATTGGCAAATCTACGGCTAAGTTCACCAGTCGTGATATTCATCAGCTGCTCACCAGCTCGTACATGCTCTTACCTCGCACATGCAATCAGAAAGGTTTATGCCGTGGAAATCGTTATTTATCTTTTTTGCCAGTCGTGAAACCTCCTCTGAAACAGGGAAAATCGAGCCGTGCGCGGGCAAAGGCGTCGACGCTGCCGACGACGAAGGGGCAAGCAAATCCCAGAGAGAGAAGCGCCAGTCTGCTGTTGATGCCGTCCTGCCGCCGCTGTTGATGTCGAGCACGATATTCGCAACGCTACTTCTGCTGCCGAGATCAATTCAGCAGTTGACGGCTCGGGCGCTCAAGACTGCTGCTCTCCAACATGCAGACAGCCACACACGGTTGCTCCCAGTGCGTTGAACCAGGTGTGCGATGCCTCTCTGATGTCGAAGAGGTCTGTTGAGATACGCAAGACCAATTCCAAAGTCCGTATAGCCGTGCTGCCCTTTGTAGGGAGCGCAACCTGAGGGCGACGCACTCTCCCAAGTGAGATTCACCCTGGTCATCGCTGAGTTGTTGGTTTTCAAGACCAGAATCCTGGGTCGTGCTGCCCGCGTCGACGAGATCAAGCCAAGAAGCGACCGATTCTCCCGGTAGCGGGGGCGCCGGCGTATCTGGGTTTGTTAGTCTGCGACTAGGACGTGCACCTAAGTCAATCGGAGAACTCTTTGGCGTCTGGGCATCGAGGCCATACGGTGTTTCTCGGGAGGCGGCGACCCATGCTTGATTGTCCAAAGAGACACGGCTGCACGAGCGCAGCTTGGAGGGAGTCTTGACGAATCAGGGACGAAGGAAGAGGCCAGCGCAGTGAGGCGAGGATATCTTCGGAGAGGCCAGAAGCGCTCTCGATGGACGATCTCGCCACCACGGTGACGCTCACGCATGCGACCCGTGTACCGAGTCCATACGGTAGATGACCTGGTATCAAATCGTCGAGTGAGGCCAACCACCAGTAGTGTCGATCAGCTTGATGATGACGGTTGAGAAGCAAGGGTGAGAGACCGCTCACGATCATCCACGGGCATGTGGGCCACGGTATGGTGAAAGTCGAGTTGTTTGCGCCAGGACTTAGCCATTTCGAATCGTGTCCGATCAGACCTCGCCGAAATCTCCATGGCCTGTCTCTTTGGCGTGCTGGACCGCTTGCTTTTCTCCTGTCAACTTTGTACCGCACGTCTTGCACTTCAAGCTGAAGCTGGCCGTGTCCGTGTAATACTTTCTCCTCTTGAGCTCCTTACACAACTCCTTTGCAGCGCTCAGCACTTCATCTTCCTCCTCGACGATCCCGATCGCTGTCAAGTTCGGAAACACCGTCGTCTCGTCACTGCCTTCTTTGAGGGTGAGAGCGTCGTAATGGATGCCAGAATAAACCACAATGGCGCGATTCTCGTACGCTTTGTCCTCCCCAAACCGATGCACCGTGCCCGTGGCAACATCGATCGAGTCAATCTCAACACCAAAGTGTTGCGAGAGGATCGAAAGCTCAATGGCGCCCCCCCAGGTGGTCGGCGTGAGGATCTTGGAGATGTACGAATCTCGTGGATGCCCAAGTACAATGTCCGGGTAAGAGGTTGGATCGGATCGAATTTCAGAGGCAACGGTTTGACGCAGATCTTGACAGACATCGGAACCTAGACGATGTGTGAAGAGATAACCGACAGAATTGAAGAGACACGAGTTGTCGTCCGGAACTACTCTCAGTACGAGGCGCGAGGAAGGTGAGGATGGAATGGCGATAGAAACGCTGCCATCGGCAACGCTGCCCGCCGATCCAGGCGCTGAAGTCGATGCTACGGAAGATGGAACTCGAGCGGTGAGGCCATCTTGCAGCGTTCTTGCACCAAGACCATAGGATGTTTGTGGACCCGTTGCGGTCGATACATTGGGTTTTGGCCCGCTCAGAGCGCCAAATGAAGCACTTGTGTTGTGAGACGAAGTAGGCACGGATAAAGAAGCGGCTGTTGAAGGTAAGGCGGTTGTCGAGCTGCTGGTACCCGCTTTACCAGCCACGATCACTTGCTCTCCTTTCCTGATCCCGACCTTGTCTGAGCTCAACAGCGCACCCGCACTCACAGAGCTGAGGTGCAACGCTTTCGGCGGGTAGCCAATCTTGAGCTCTTGATCGGAGGCCGCGATGCCGGACTGCTCTGCGATGTAAAGTTGAAGCTGACCCAACGTGGTCGCACTGTCATCGACTTTGAATGATGCTGTTCCTTGCGGATGGCGAATTCGTATCATTTTCAGTCGTATGCGTGTGACGAGTACCTCTGTCTTTATCGACGATCTTGTGCGACAACAGAAGATGGTGTTGGGACGTACAAGCTTCGTTCGTCGTGCAAGATCCATATATTTCTTCTTTTTTGCCGGATCGGACGCGCATGCAAAGCCGGTGACGCGTACCTCTCGCTGCTCCTAATTCTAATTTTGGGGTTTTTTGGTGTTTCCGCTTGTTATGCTTCGAAATTCTCAACGTCCAACAGTGCCAGTCAATCGCAGCATCGAATGGCGTGTGAACTCATGCCATCCATTTGATGCCCTTTCAAGAGAGATGTCGTGCGAGGCAGTAAAGAAGGTTCGAAGCGAGGTTCAGACTATGCCACAGAACATGGATCCTTCTACCGGTTGAATGTATCCTACCGAACGGGCGCAAGAAGTCGTTCCGGCAAAGTAAGAACCCGATTCGACCTTCCAAAGAGAATGGACGGATTGCAATCAGTTGCTATTCAGCAAGTCCAACAAAGCAGTTCAACCGAATCAGGGAGCCTTCGAGTCGCTTAAGAGGCTTGCAACATGCATTGACCAAGCCTGAGCGTCTGTAGGCTCGAGCTTGTTCTGGCTCTTTCATTCCCATCTTGCTTCATTCACATTGTTCCTCTTCTTATTTATATTTTCTGACAGCTTCACGGCCTTTCCCATTGATTCTCTCAAACGTCAAGAAAGAAAAGGCAAAAGCCATCAGATGTGGGATACACGTGGATGACATTGAAACCGAGACCGATACAGGCAGAGAGAAAGGAAATGCTATGTAATATGGTGTAAAGGGTGCATAGCAAGAAGCGGGAGGGAAGAAATGAAAGAGTGAGGGTATCTTCAGCTTGTCCACGATAAGGATCAACGAGAGGGGGGTTTTAGGCGGTCGAAGTGACCACGTGGCCCTCTTTCTTGGCTCCCGAGTCCGAGTGGATGTCCGAGTGCTTCTCGTCAAGGTCACCCGAAGCGTTGTCGCCGTGAGCAAGGCCCTTGGACTCCTCGATACCAGCAAGGCGGAGGAGACCGACATCGCGCTGAGCCTGGAGCATCATACCAGCCTCCCACTGCGAACGACCCGACTTGTCACCAAAGACGGCATCGAGCTCGTCGAGCGACTTGAGCTTGGTCTCAGGGACGAAGAACAAGACGTAGGCGATGGCAATGAAGCACATAAGGCCGAGGAAGATGAAAACGCCGTAAGGAGCGGCCGAGATAAAGTCGGGAGTCGACATGGCAACGGCGAAGTTGTTGAGCCAGTTGGAAGCAGCACCAATCGACACTCCCTTCGCTCGCAATCCAAGGGGGAAGACCTCGGCGACAATGATCCATCCACAAGGACCCCAAGAAAATCCGAAACCAGCAGCAAAGATCCATACAAAGGCGCAAGCAACCCAGCCGGCAGCACGGTGAGCTGGCCAGTTGTCGCTGCAGGTCGCAATGATGATGGCGACGACCAGATGGCAGGTACCCATGATGGCAGCGCCAGCAATCATGACCGGTTTACGTCCCCAGGTGTCGATGTAAAGGACGGCCGGGATCGTGGCAATGAAGAGAACGACTCCTACAACTCCAGAAGCCAGCAAAGAGATGGTGTTTCCTTCCAAACCGATCTGTTTGAAGATGAAAGGAGCGTAGTAGAGAATAAAGTTGATACCGGTCCACTGCTGGAACATCATCACAAGAACAGCGACGAGTGTTCGACGAAGGTTGGCCGGGTTCATGACGAGGGATTTGTACTGGGCGACGCCAAGTTTGAAGTTGCTCCTACGTGAGCCGTCCTGCAGGTCCGGGTAATCATGTGCGCACACGCGGTCCTCGAAAAGCTTCTGCGCTTTGACCTCGAGGAATTCCATTTGGACAAGCAGATCGCTCTCGGGCAAGCGGCGAAGACCGGCGATAACCTCGAGCGATTTCTGCTCGGCACCAACGTCGATCAACCAACGAGGCGACTCGGGCAACCAGAAGATACCGACAGCAAGGATCAGTGCAGGCAAGATCTGGACCGTCACAGGGATCAACCAGGCAGCCGGGCTCTGGCCGGCGCCGGTGCCGCCAATGTAGTTGGTACCGTAGGTAAACCAGTAGGAAATCATGACACCGGCGACGATCGCCTGCTGCTGAAGCGCAACCAACGAGCCACGAATCTCGGGGGGAGCCAGCTCCGCATTGTACAGTGGCACAATCATACTGAGACTTCCGATTCCCACACCGGTAATCGCGCGGCCAGCAATGATGTAGTCGTAGGATCCGTCGCGGGTGCAGGCCTGGATGATGGCGCCGAGGATGAACCAAGCGACACCGAAGACGACGCACTTCCTACGACCGAAAGCATCGGAGACGTATCCGTTCATCAGGACACCGGCCCAGGCGCCGAGCTCGAGGATGGCGGTGATGAAGCCGGCGAGGGTAGGATTGGTGATACCCTTGACACCGGAGGCCTCGGAGAACGAGTACATGCTTAGAATCTGACCAAACATGCCCTGGTTGTAGCCGTAGATGAGACCACCCATCGAGGCAAAGACGGCGATGGCAAAGGTGCGAGCGTTCTTGACGAGACCTGCGGCACCGGTCGCGCCGACCATCGACAGACGGTGGTCAGCCAAGGCCTGGGCGACATGGCTCTGGTCACCGGTAGTAGCAGAGACGACCATGGTGTCCCTATTCTTCTTGATGGACGAAGGGGGTGAAGAGTCGGTGGAAGAATGCGGGGAGGGTGATTGTTTTGTGGGGAAAGACAATCGATGGACGGCGGTGGGACAGGCGGCTATTTCTACCTTTCCAGGACGAGTCGAAGTCGTGTGTTGCGTGCCACTAGAGGTGCTCCCACGAGGAGCGAGTGGGATGTATCCAGATGGAGGAAAGTGCGTGCTGGGATGTTGCTCAGTGCACGAATGAATAGCATGCACGATGCAGCTGCAAGACAGTCCAACACGGCACTTGGACAGAGGGAGCACCGTCGAGCCGGGACGGGAAGGCGAGGCGAAGAGAGACACGAGACGTATTGCATTAGGGCAAAGTTGCGTGCCTGAGCAGCAGCAGCAACTCCGCACTTTTGGCAATTTTGAGGCGTCGGTGTCAGAGGCGAATAGCTCACCGAAGCCTCTGAACAGCATCACCTCACTTCGTTGCTCTCTTCACGCGGCCCCCTTCCAATACGGATCTTCCTCTTAATCGTCACGCTTCAACGCTTCTCCACTATTCTCCGAGGCACACAAAGCGGGTTACTGGTCGATACTTTCCAGTGACTAAGGTGCAACTGACAAAGGTGACGTGAAAGGGGTGGCTCTGCGACGGCATCATGCCTACTTGACCGACAGAGCCGGACTGAGCAGCTCGACGCGCGCCAACGCCGCGCTCCGCGCACCGAACGGCACGATCACGCAAGCAGCTGACCAGACTCGTCCGCCTTCTGGCGTGGTCATCTTGGTCAGCAGCTTCAGCATGAGCAATGACGGGAAAGACCGACCGGTCAAGTACTGTTCGATGAAAAGATGGAGAGCAACGAGCAGGGGTCAGCGGGGGAACACAACGACCGGCAAACCGCTTGGCAAGGTAGGACGAGGCAGAAGACGGCGCAGTGCGAGCGATTTGCAGCTTCCTCGTGGCCTTCAAGAGAAAGATCTCGTGTCGTGATACTCCAGGCCAACACCCCGGACAGTTCCCCAGACGAATGGACCTGGAGGGAGTGAGAGAGCATACCAAAGGAACGGTGGTGTGCGGCTTTGCGGAGCTTGAACAAAAATTGGAGAATTAAGGGGGAAAAACATATTAAAAAAAGGGTTCTCAAGGGGATGTTGTACAGGCAGTCGCCCATCAAGGCGGTTGACGAGCCAAAGCCATATTGGCCATGCAGAGGATCAGGGTCTAGGTTGCTGGTGCATGCGTCCATCTGCATTGGTCTGCTTTTGCTCAAAGTCCCATGCAGCCTCGCCGGTCAACCTTGATTCGGCAACCTTTTCGCCGAGCCTCTTGTCCTCCTACGACCAGAACCGGCGAGCTCAGGTGCGAATGGGCAAGGTCAGCTACAGTAGCTGTCTCGGCTGTCTCTTTCCTTCTCCCTCTCTAGCCGAACTGAGCCCTGGTCTCTTGTCCCTCTTGGCTGACTTGCTGAAGGCCACAACATGCCTTGCTTGTGGTGCCCCATCTTCCCCGCACCATTTGCTCCGCCGTTGGGCTCCACACATCCTGACCAGTCCCCGCCTTTACTCTTCGGAATTCGTTACGGCCCCATGACAGAATGCAGGACGGCAAATCTGCTTCCGCTGTCTTCCTTTCGCGCACGAGCAGCATGAGGTCGCCACGATTAATGCAAACTTTCGCTTGAGACCGATGCCGCGGAAAGCCAGTGATCGAGGTCGTCTCTGAGTGCCTCAGGTCCACAGTCACCGGTGATGTCGACGACCCCGTCTCTCGGAAATCTCTCGCTTCCTTGTACACATATGCAGAGGTACTTTGACATCGAACATATGTGGAAGCGAGCTCGTGAAGCTCGCTTTGCCGCACGAGACGATAGACACAGGATCGGATCGATTGCTGTGTAAACGCGATTCGGTAGGGCCGAATAGCTTCGATTCGAATTGCTCCTTTGATTCGTCGTCCGCGCAGAGAAAGTTGTCCGTCCCATCATCGTTCTTCGCCAATAGATCGGCGCAATGCTCCTCCGCGACATGTACCTCGGTCATGCTCTTCGCAGGCCAGGTTGAGCTCGGCAACTTTGTGCCAGTGAGAGCCGACGACGACTTGACCGACCGCGTCAAGCTTTCAGGGACCGGGTGCGAAATAGCAAAATCCAGCGACCAAGCTCATCGCAACGATTCTACACGTCGGCCAACGGCGATATTTGTCACCGACCGTTCAAAAACGATAATGCGCCGACACACCATCACATATTTCCCGACGGCGATTGGTATGCTCTCTGCCCTGCACCTCGAGGCTTTCTGTCGTTCCTGAATATTTAGAAGAGCATTGGGCGGACGATGCGAAAAGATCGACATCAGGATGCCGAATGTTCGAGGCCGAAGCTGTCGGTGGCCATTTCCGGTAGCTGCCGCCATTCGGTGCTTGTCAAGAGCAGAAGCGATCGAATCCGCTTCGATCATGCAGTAACTGACAAACATTCTGTCAGCCAACTCACCTTCTTCCACGTGCGATATGAGGATCAGGGAATTTGAGCTGTCAGAGATAGAGACGGTCATGGAACGTATAAAGTTCACCTTCAGAGAAAAAAGGATATGCAAACATCCGACAAAAAAGGTGGACGATCACGTCGAACGACCCTCTTCTGATTCAGCTTTGGCAGTGACATCGAAGCAGGTTCTGTCATCGACTGCTTGCGAGTTTGAATCGGATCTTGTCCCGAGTCCTCCCCAAATGGCCTTCCGCTGCGCTTGACGTGTCCTTCTCAGGTGATCAGAGCACCAATAGGCACTTCCAGGTAAAGGTGGATAGTGGACGCGATGCTTGATGGTCTTCGATCGGTAAGGAACCTCGTTTTCGCGAGCTACCGTACGATTGAGTTAGCACAGGAAGGTTCTCAATGCAAGGCGAGCCGACGGCAAGCATGCACACCCTTCTTACGCGTTCGAATCTCTCCCACCTCCTTTAGCCTCGCCTCGACGACCACATACAGAAGTCAGCGTCTTCGTCTCTTGCTATCCCCCGCGGACGTTTGTTCGAACGCCGGTGAGGCTTGACCCGCTCGAAGACGTCTGTACATCATGCACTTCTTCCATCACATGGACGTCGCCGGTCTACCGGATCACACTTCGCTGCTCGTTCAGGATTTGCCAGCATCGCTGGGCAGCTCGTGCCGCTGACGATGCTAGCGTCGCCGGTCGCGTCTCCTCAATCCTCTGTTTTACGCGCAAGGGGACCGTAGCTCGTGCTTGTTCTCGGTTCCGAACGTTCCAGATCTGATGTGTTGTGCACCGAACTCATTTCGATTTGGATGGTGGCTTCTGAGGCACGAATGCCGACTTACCCGGCACCTTGAGCCCTGCGCTTCCTTGTAAAGGTTAGTCCGCCAGCACGTCAGCGCGCAAGCCTCTCGTAGCCAGTTGACGGCAAAATGGAAGAGTCGCCGGTCGACCCTTTTATTTTCTTCAGCCATTGCGGTGAATGTGTCCGTCTTGGCCTCCACGGAAGCTGGGCCCCCGCACGGCGGCAATCATGCATCCGCTCTTGCAAAACCTCTGCCGCCGACGCCGCCGTTCGAATTCCACAGAGAACCTGTCAACGCAGAAAAAGTCTCAAAGCCCGGCGGAAGTTTTCCGTTTGCCCTGCCTGATGCCATCGAACAGCGTCGAGCTGTCAATGTACTTGTGATGCACAATCCCAACTCAGATCCACGGCAAAGACCCAATTCTGGACGATGCATCGACCATCTTGTACACGTCGCTTTGCTGATCGCTTTCTCCCACTGACACCTTGGCCTCTGCCACATTTTCGGCAAACTCATTCTTCGCTACATTTCTCCCCCACGCTATTCGCAACCTCGCTTGCCATCTTGTCTCTTCCTGATGCTTTTCGACAACATACCGCCGATACTGCGTCGTACAGGTCCTTCTTTGACCGGGGATTGGAATGCAAAGGTTGCCGGTAGATCTGGTATACCTCGCTTGTGCTCCACATTGGAAGAACGACAGTTTCGTTCAGTGTACGCATACCATGCTGTTTCAAAGGGTCGAGGAGGATCTTGTCAAACCGCCGCCTATTAGCGAGATTCATAGGCCTCTTTCTTAGACATGACCGGCCACGATGAGCATCCGTCCAGAGGTACTGTTCTGTCAGACCCTTCAATTACCGTTTTGGGGTGTCAAAAGTCTCACCGCGTAGACCAATCCGTCATTGCCGTGAGCCGATCCTAGTGGTTTACCACGCTGGCTTCAATCTTCCCACAAACAAGCTCAGCTTGATGCGAACGATTCGACATTAGCGAAGTTGCCAAGCCCAGCCGGCGAACTGACCGCTAGGACGACTTCTTCGTGATGAGCACACAGACCACCGTAATCGGCCCCCGCCCACCTTCGTCCTGACGAATCTTTGGTCGTCTGCGACAGGCATCTTCCATTGTTTGCGCGTACCCCACAAAAATCACCAAGGCCTCACAAAAATCACCAAGGCCTCATATGCGGAGGCAGGAACAGATCGACTTCATTTGAGCCAGACTTTGTATAAGTAGGTTCGGAACTCCGCCCTAAGGACGGATAAAGTGTCATCTGTCTCATTCTCCTCCCCTCCGGTAACATTGCAAAATCTCGATCCTTTGACAGCATCTCCGCTCCGCTGCGCTGCTAAGATGAGGACCGCAGTCAAGTCATTGCTGGTACTCGGCATCTACGCGGCCAATATGCTCAGCACGCAGGCCGCCTCGCTCGAGCACCTTAACATCTTCCTCGACGCTCGTCAAGCCGACGCCTCGAATCAGACGGACGCTTCCTTCCCCAACTGGAACATCAGCTCTTCGGACAACTCTGCTCTTGCTCAAGCACCGCTTGCCGGCACCTTCTACCGAGGAGGACCCGAATTGGCCGACACCAACAGTCCCTTCCATCCGGTCACTGGCAATGGCGGTTGGGAGTGGGCTGTCGAGAAGGCTCGCAGCGTCGTTGGTCAGTTGACGCTCGAAGAGAAGGTCAATCTTACCGCCGGTATCACGGGTGGCCGCTGTGAGGGTACGCTGGGTCGTGTCGACCGCTTCGGCATCCCAGAGCTCTGCTTCCAAGATGGTCCCGCCGGTTTTCGTGCTTCCGACTTTGTCACCGTCTTCCCTGCCGGTGTCACAACCGCTGCAACATGGAACCGTGATCTCATCTACAAGCGTGCTGCTGCTCTCGGTGCCGAATTCGTAGCAAAGGGTGTCAACGTCCACCTCGGTCCCGTTACTGGTGGCCCTCTTGGCCGCAGTCCCTTCCAAGGCCGAAACTGGGAAGGCTTCGGTCCCGATCCTTACCTGCACGGTGAAGCTGCCTACTATACTGTTTCAGGTACTCAGTCCGCCGGTGTCATCTCGACAGCCAAGCACTTCCTGGCGTACGAGCAAGAGACCTACCGACAGCTCTACGCCGCTTCGGATCCATACACCCTCAACCCCAACAACAACACATACCTCACCTACAGTTCCAACCTGGATGACCGCACACTTCATGAACTCTATCTCTGGCCCTTCATGAACGCTGTTCGAGCCGGTTCTGGCGCATTGATGTGCGTGTACAATAGGCTAAATAGTACGCAAGGCTGTGAGTCCAGCAAGCTGTTGAACACCATCTTGAAGGAGGAGCTCGACTATCAAGGATTCGTGGTGACCGATTGGTCGGCTGCCTTTAATACCAGTAACACGTACAACGGCGGTTCGGATGTGGTAATGCCCGGCGGCAACACGGGCGGCTACAAGAATCTTGTGGGTGGCTCGGACCTCGTCCGTGCGCTCGATGCAGGGGAGGTCAAGATCGAACGAATCAACGACGGTATCACTCGTCTTTTGACGCAGTGGTACCTGCGTGGTCAGGACAAAGGCTATCCGACCGTCAGCTACAAGGACGGCTACCAGAACACTATTTTCAACGGCAGCGTCGTCAACGAGCACCGTGACGTGCAGGGAGACCACTACAAGATCGTCAGGGAGATCGGCGAAGAAGCTGTCACCCTGATCTACAACAAGCAGTCGAACAAGCCAGGTCCTCAGGGCAGCACCGAGTACGGCCTCGGTCTGCCGCTCAACAAAAAGTCGCGCGTCGGTATCTTTGGTAGTGACGCGGGCTCCAACCCATACGGCATCAACTCGTGCCAGAACTGGATCGGTCTCGGATCTCTTCTTTGTCCTGCCAACGCTACCTCGAACGGTACCCAGGCGATCGGCTGGGGTTCGGGTGCAGGCTTCTTCCCTTATCTCATTGATCCTCTTGCTGGCATCTCGCAGGTGGCCAAGGACAACCATGGCGCTGTGATCGACAATCTCAACGATGTGGGCGACGAATACAACCAGATGCTCGTCAAGCAGGCTGCTGGCCTTTCGGATGCTGCTCTCGTCTTTGTCCAGGCTCGTTCAGGTGAAGACAGCGACCGACACTCGCTGCGTCTTGATGCTGAGGGTGACGAGCTGATCAAGCTGGTCGCCTCGCAGAACAACAACACCATTGTCGTCATGCACACCGTCGGCCCTGTTCTGATGGGCGACTGGTTCAACCACCCCAACATCACCGCTCTCGTTCTGCCCCACTTGCCTGGTCAAGAGTCCGGTAACTCGCTCGCCAGCGTTCTATACGGTGATGTCAACCCTTCTGGAAAAATGCCTTACTCGATTCTGGCGGACAAGGATGCCGACCAATACCCCAAGATTGTTGGAGGCCCCGCTAGCGATCCTCAGGTCGACTTCACCGAGGGGCTCTACATTGACTACCGTGCATGGGATAAGATGGGCATCGAGCCATTGATCCCCTTCGGCCACGGCATCTCGTACACCAAATACCAGTACTCGAACCTCAACATCCAAAAATCTGCCGACAATTGCTACGCACCAAGCGCATTCAAGACCAACAAGGAGAAGCAGCCTGGTGGATCCGGATCGCTCTTCCAATATCTCGTCGAGGTCACTGCTGATGTCAAGAATGTCGGCGGAATGAAGGGCGATGAAGTTGCTCAGCTATACGTTGGCTACCCAGAGGCAGCAAACGCGCCCATCAGACAACTTCGTGGATTCGACAAGGTCAAGTGCCTCGAACCCAAGGGTGAGGCCAAGACGGCCACCTTCAAGCTCACCAAGCGCGACTTCTCCGTCTGGGACGTGGTACAGCAGAAGTTTGACGTCGTCGATGGAGAGTACAAGATTTGGGTCGGAAAAAGCTCGCGCGTCAAGGATCTCACTCTCAAGGGATCAGTCACCATGAAGAACGGCAAGGTCGTCAGCATGAGCTCTTGAGCGAATGCCTCCAGACCAAACAGGACAAAGTAGATTCAAGTAGAACAAAAGCAACAATATATTTCTCGAAAGTTGCTTCGCCGGCTTCGGCTAGCAAGCTGTGATCTCTCATTATCGGTACCGGTTGTGCCATCGGATGCTTGACAGCAACGCTGTCCATTTCTTTGAGACCATCAGAAGTCACAAGAAGAACCGCTTCTTGTCTCTTTACGATACAAGCGCGCAAACCAATCTGGAGATGATGTATCTTACGACGTTACGATGCATCGATGTGATGCGAGCACTTGGAGCTGATCTCCGCGGTCAACGAACGGAGCATTGGCCTGCTCGATTGTGTGAAGACGAAATTCAGGCTGAAGCTAAGACCTTGTCTGCCTCTTGCTTCCTCGAAGTGTTACAGCAGGGAGACCGCGAGGTCAACCAGGAGGAGATCGATCATAAGGTCGCACCTACGTACTCTGCATTGCATTGCATTGCATCCCTTCTCTTTCGTCTTCGGCAAGTCCGTGCCGCCGCTAACCACTCATTGTGCGCGGTGGGCGTCGGCAGGGAAAAGAGAAGCGTGGAAGCCCGTCGGGACTGCTCGCCACGCAGACAGGAGCGTGCCGAAGAAAAAGGGGTCGAGTTTGTTTCAGGGTTCGCATAGGCTTTCTGTGACGTTGTAGCCAGGAACTCCGATGCATCTGCAGCAGCGATGCGAGAGACCAACACTTTTTGTTTTTCTTCAAATCCTTTTTTTTTTTGGATCACAGACGCACAGCGCGATTCAGGGCAGCCCAGCACAGCTTTCCCTTTTCGGCTAACCCTTTTGAATGGTGGATGTTCTCTCTCTTCAAGAAGGATGCCGCCAAGTACCCGAAACGCCAAACTCTATCGTGATTTCTATGGTGAACCAGCGCACGCTACTCTCATCTGGAACGTCGGCACATCCGCAGATGCCATTCGGGGGGCTTCCGACGCCCCTTCGTCTGTCTGCTTCACAATCATCATCTGATTCACCATCCGAAACCGTTCCTGAAAGAGCACACTGGCTTCCTGCTGGCAGAAAGCGGCTCTCATTCACCATACTGGTCTGATCAACCAGGTCTGGCGTAGCCGTCAGGCATCACCTCTGTTCGGATCACCCTCGACGAGAACGATCTTGATTGACTCAGCTCCTTTCTTGCTTCCCTCTCCTCTCATAAGTTCCAAATCAGTGCTGGGCACGGTACTTTTCTTATTGCCTTCTAGCATCTCTTTCGCAAACTCGCAGTAGCTTCCTCTCCGAGCATTTCGCCAATACCCGTTACCTCTTCCACATTTTCAAGATTGTCGACGAAGGGGGACTTTTCGGATCTCGAATCGACTTCCGCCATGCCGTCTCCGTACAGTCCGAGACTTCAAGGCGGAGGTGGTCCAGCTTATGAGCGCATCACATCGGCCAATCACGACAATCGCAACATGGCCACTCCCCAACAGCCGCACTATTATCATCAGCAGATCTATGGTCAGCAGCATCAGCAGCAGCCGTATGCTCAAGAGCCTGACTACGATGCACCCACGCCGGCCCTGGCTGCAGACAGCTACTCGCCAGAATATAGCATGGAGGACATGCGAAAGCCAGTCACTCCAGGCTCGCATCGTTTCTCCATTGCATCATATCCCCGTGACTACGCCGACCCTGACGCAGGCTGGACCGAAAAGCGTCAGTCAGGCGCCCAATTCGATCAATATACCCCTGCTCCTCCCATTCGCAGTCGCAAAAAGTTGATGTGGACCATTGGTGGTTCTGTCCTAGCTCTCATTCTCATCATCGGCACCGTTGCGGGCATCGTCGTTGCCAGGCACAGGAACGACCACGCCCAGGCTTCCACTTCAAGCGGCAGCAGCAACAGCAAAGCCCTCTCTGGTGATCCATCCAAGTTCAAGAAAAATTCGGCCCTTCACAATAGCTTCTATGGAATGTGCTACACCCCCTTCAAGTCGCAGTACCATCACGGTTGTGGCGTCGACCTCGCCTCTGTCGTCGAAGATGTCCAGACTCTTTCGCAGCTCACCACCCGTGTCCGCCTCTATGGAGCTGACTGCAACGTCACTGCGCTCATGCTGGACGCCATCCAGCGCACCAAGGTCAATTTGACCATCTATCCTGCCATCTATCTCGACCAATCCGACCCTGGCGATGCCGCTTGGAACCGTCAAGTGGCCAACATCACTTTTGCTCTCGACAACTACGGTACGGATCACATTGGCGGAATTTCCGTCGGCAACGAATATCTTCTCAACGGCGGCTCCGCCACCAATCTCTTAGCATACGTACAGCAATTCCGCACGCTGGCCACCACCAAGAGCTGGACCTTCCCTGTTGGCACCGCTGATGCTGGCAGCATGTTCACCTCCACAGTGGCTGCTGGTGTCGACTATTTCATGGCCAACGTGCACGCCTGGTTCGCTGGTACCTTGGTCTCTGATGGTCCAGCCTGGACGTACCAGTACTTCGAAGACAACGACGCCAACGTTGCTGCCGCCGCGGCGAATAAGCCTACCGCCTACATTGCAGAGACCGGCTGGCCCTCGGGAGCCAACGATACGACCGCAGCCACGTACGTCAACGAGCAAGGACAAGTGACGGGCGCTCATGCCGGCGTTTCGGAGCTGCAGACGTTCTTGGACGGCTACGTTTGCGATGCCAACAAGAACGGCACGGGTTACTTTTGGTTCGAGCTGTACGACGAGCAGTGGAAGGATGCTTTGTACGGCGGTGTAGAGGCTCACTGGGGTCTCTTTGATCAGACCAAGAAGCTCAAACAGGTTACCATTCCCGACTGCAGTCGCAACTGAAGAATCTGTACTTCTAACCATGTAAAGAAGTAGCACGACGGACAATGAATCAACTTTTCTTTTGCAAGGTGTGAGCGATTAGACGCGAGTCAGCGCGTGTGTTGTTTGACATAATTCTCCTGTGGTGTCGAGCTGATACAACAGCCACTCGTCTACTCGTCGCCTGGATTCTTGTACCTCCTCAATGCCCTTTGTCTAGCCTCGGCATGTTCTACGATGGGCTTCGGGTAACCGAGTTTTTCGAATTCTGCCTTGCCCAATCTATGGAAGGGATCGTGGATGGCGTTACCTTTGACGTTTTTCAACTCTGGTACAAAGTGTCGGATGTAGTCGCCTTGGGGATCGCTTTTCTCGCTTTGGCTGAGCGGGTTGAAGATTCGGAAGTAAGGTTGAGGATCGGTGCCTGTGCTTGCGCTCCACTGCCAACCGCCGTTGTTGCTGGCGAAATCTTGGTCGATAAAGTTGAGCGAGAAATGGCGTTCGCCTTGTCGCCAATCGTGGAGGAGATGCTTGGTCAGGAACATGGCGGTGATCATTCGACCTCGGTTGTGGATGTAGCCTTGTTTGATGCATTGACGTTGAGCAGCGTCGACGATCGGGTAGCCGGTTTTGCCTTCTTTCCATGCCTGCAACGTGGCTGGGTCGGTCTCCCACTTGACGTCTTCGTACTTTGTGATAAAGGCGTGACCCATGCATACTTTGGGCCAAGCGGCTAGGACATGACCGTAGAAATCTCGGAAGGAGATTTCGGTATTCCACATGGCTGCACCACTGTCTCTACCGACGTTCAGTTTTCCTTTGGTCAGCTCCTTGGTTCTCCGTAGACATTCGCGAGCAGAAACGAGTCCAGCTGCTAGGTAAGGGCTGATTCGAGAGGTTCCGTTCTCGTTCATGAGGTTTCGACCTTCTGCATACCGACCCAGGCGAGACTCTTTGGCGTTTCCGCCAACGTCTTTGGTCGAAGGCTCGTTGGCTGGTCGATCAAGGGCAGTTTCTCCTCCTTTGCCTTTCATGAAATTGTCCAACACTTGTCGAGGCGCATCGTCGGCAACAGGCCACAGCTTGGCCATGTAATCGCGATCCTTGCATTCGAATCCTGCCAACTCGTCGGGAATACCGTACTCCTTGCCGAGTTTCTCCAGATGGAAGAGGGGACCGAGCTTGGCGTCCTTATGGATGGACTTGTCGTTGGACTCTGGATCGGGAGAAGCTTCGATCAACGACATGTCCTTGGAAATACAGTCGGTCCATCGTCGATTCCACGGAGAAAAGACCGAGTAAGGTCGACCGTCGTTGGTGGTCACCCTACCCGGTGGAACGACGTAGCAATCGTGGAACAAATTGAAGGTGACGCCCTTTTTGTCTTTGGCTTGCAACATGGCTAGATCCCTCCAGAGCTCGTCGACTTCGTATTCGATGTTGGCCGTCAGCTGAGAAGCGTTCCAGCTGTTGCATAGATCAAACACCTTTTCGCCGACGCTGGTTCGTGGAGTCTTGTCATGGGTGTATACAACAAAGGGAATGTTGAGTTTGTCAAATCGACTCTTGAGACTGGCCAAAGTTCGAAGGACGAAATCGATTCTACGAGCTCCTCGATCATGTGCTCTGTAATCGGCCGGAGTGATGACAAAGAGAGCAATCACATTGCCGCCTCTCCCCTTCTTGCGCCTCTCTGCAGCTAGAGCGGAAGCATGCGCCAGAGCACGGTTATCGTGGATTCGAAGATCGTGCATTCTCATCCAGTACACGACATTCTTGCCATCACCGGCATCATTGCTTTTACCCGGTGAATGAGATTTCAATGCCTCCTCGAGCTCTTGCAAAGGAGTCTTGGAATCCGTTCGACCTTTGGGTGTAGGATTGAAGTCGGATCGGTGCCATCCGTCACCTGATTTGGCATAAGCAGAAGAACCGTATTGCTTCTTGACTTTGCCGTCGGCGTTGACAACGGCAGAGCGAGATGGATCGGTAGATGATTTCTTTTGTCGCTTTTGAGAAGGTGGTCTGGAAGTTTCGGACTCATCTTCATCAGGATGTTCGGCGAGTTTGGGATCAAGCGCTTTCTCTTCCTCGTCGTGAGGAGGCGAGGCAGAGGCTGATGCAGCTGCCGATTTACGTTTTGGCGCCATGGTCGAGATGATCTGAATGGATGGTGAGGTAGTCAAGGAGCGAGGTGGTTGGAGAGTGAATCTAGTGGAAGTCAGTCTGTATGAGTGTGAGCTCGTAGTTGAAAAAGGACGTAGCAGCGGGTTCGCGAACAAAATCCTCAATAGCATAGGAAAGAGGTAGACGATGATGGTGGTCACCGGTCAAAAGGTCTTGCTTCGGCATCTCACGCTTCTTGTCGGACTCCGGAATGCACAGTTCATCCCTGCGAACCAGTGCAAGGGATCATGCTTCCAAAAGCGGAACTTTCATGACGACAGAATGCCAAGTGCGGGATGATCGTCGTCGTCGAACCACAAAGGGGATATTTGTCTGCCAAAAAATAGGGTCGCACGATCGGCTTTGCTAATCGTGACGCTCGGAATCGCATTGATTCTGCAGCTGTCAAATATGCTTTTTCCGGTAGCTATTTCGTAAAGGGAAACAAAATTTAGAGTGTGGAGGCTTGGGAATTGATCTGTGATCGACCGATCTGTTTCCCCGATTCTGGCATTGGGGAACATCTGCATATCGCCCGAGTGATACTTTAAACCATCTTTTTACTCTGCAATCACCGACTTGATATTTTTCCCCACTTTGGTCCCACTCTACAGTCACAGCGCATCAAATCGAGAAGAAAAGAGGAAACGAAAAGAAAGCTCAAATTTGAGATTATTTTGGTTGTTCAACTTCGGATCCTCCGCGAAAGCAGCAACGACGGCAGCAGCACGCAGCACGCAGCTGATGCTCCAACAGTGTTGCTGTTGTCCAACCTGAATTCTTCTTTCGACTCTTTCACCTCTCTACCTTTTGGTCACCCTTGTCCACCCCTACCGCGTCAGCAACCATGGCGTCCGTTCCAGGGAGCATCAAAGTCTTTTCAGGCACCTCCCATCCAGAGCTCGCCGAGCTCATTGCCAAACGTCTTGGTCAACCGTTGGGCAAAGCTACAGTGACACGCAACGAATCGGGCGAATCCATCGTTCGAATCGCCGAATCAGTTCGAGAGCATGATGTCTACATTATCAACACTTCCTGCGTCTCTCCTACTCCAACAGGAGCAGCTGCTTCGCCCAACACCTCGTTGATGGAGTTGTTGATCATGATCCACGCTTGCAAGACTGCTTCTGCCAAACGCATCACGGCGGTCATTCCTCACTTTTTCTACGCCCGTCAAGATAAGAAGGACAAATCTCGTGCTCCTATCACGGCCAAATTGATCGCCAATATGCTGGAGAATGCAGGATGCGATCATGTCATCACCATGGATCTGCACGCAAGTCAGATTCAGGGGTTCTTTGACGTCCCCGTCGATAACCTCTATGCCGAACCGGCCGCTTTGCAGTACATTCGAGAGATGGTCGATGTCAACAAGGCCGTCATCGTCTCTCCTGATGCAGGTGGAGCCAAACGTGCCACTTCGTTGGCCGATCGATTGGAACTCGATTTCGCCTTGTTCCATAAAGAACGCAAACGAGCCAACGAAGTTTCTCGAATGGTGCTCGTCGGTGATGTCAAGGGCAAAGTGGCCATCCTCGTCGACGACATGGCGGACACGTGTGGAACCTTGGATCTGGCTGCATCGCAGTTGATCGAGTATGGAGCTGAACGCGTTCTCGCCATTGTCACGCATGGAATCCTCTCGGGGCCTGCGTTGGATCGAATCTCGAAATCTCGTTTGGAAAAACTGATTGTGACCAACACGCTTCCGCAATCGCACAATCGATCTCGATGTGCCAAGATCGAAGAGATCGATATCAGTCATGTTTTGGCCGAAACGATCCGTCGAAGTCATTACGGTGAATCGGTCAGTGTTTTGTTCAACCAGATCCCGTACGATACTCCTCAACCGTATCGGCATGATCATGATGAAGAGATCACTGCTTCCGCCGTCGGTGGTGTCAACGGTGCAGGGTTGGCCGTGGGTAAAAGCTCGACGAGTCGTCCGGCGAGTCGAGCAATGAGTCCTTCTCAAAGTCGACAAAACTTCCCACCTAGTCCGTATACTCTCCCGGATCCACCCGTAGCAGCCAACTACTTTGCACACCAATCCCAGCTCGGTTCACCGACTTGCGCGATACCAGCTCAAGCGCAGACAGAGGCGAGCGAAACGCCAAAGGCAGTAGCGCTGGATCCCAAATACGCCCCTTCACCTCTCAGAAGGAATGTGTAGGATTCAAAGGTGGTGATCAAAAAAAAAGGTTTTTTTTTGTACGTAGCGTTAGTTGTCAATGGCATTTTCTTGGGTCTTGAGTCTCGACTGCACAGGTTGGTGTGACCGATTCAATCAATTCAACCTCGGAAGGACTGTCTTTTCAATTCGACACAACCCACTTCACGACATGGCGATGACAAAATCGTTTCTCGAATCACTGACGTTGCAATTGGCATCAAGCATAACCATAACCTGGCGGAGGAGGAGCAGCGTACTCTGCATACTGGCTGCTATGTTGTCTCTGAACCTGGTGTCTTTGATCGTACGGATTCACCAACGACTGACCAGCCTGCTGCTGATTTCCAGCTGCATAATCGTGACTGTTCACATCCCCGCCATAAGGCGGAGCGGGAAATTGATCGCCATTGACGTTGAATTCATTGCTATACCTTCTGCCTTGCAAATTGGCGGGCGTGCCTGCCGCTGCTGCTGCGCCCAACGGATTGTTGCTGTTGTGCGAATTCGAAAGCCGTTTTTGAATGTGCAAAGGGGGAACCGAAGAAGAGTGTTCCGAACCATCAGGAGTGGTCGTCGACATGTACGCTCCAGGTGGTGCAGGCGTCGACAAGTTGGAATGCAAAGCAGGTGGCTGAGGAAGAGGATGATTTGAAGAAGACGAAGACCAATGTTGTTGCGCATCATCGTAGATCGAATTGCCCGTAGCAGAAGGTGGAATGGATCCAGTCATGTTGGCCTGACTCGATGGATTGCGTGAAAAGCCGCGTCGGAAAGCGGCAGCAGTCACTTTCTTGCCTTCTCCCGAAGTCGAACCACCGGCAGGTGATTGTGACGGAATCCCAGCACCAAGCGCTCCATAGGATGAAACTCGATTGGCGTTCTGAGCAGGCGAGATGGGACGACGTACAGCCTCTTGCATAGCACGTGTGCTTCCGATGGATTGGAAATAAGCTGAATCATCCGAGGTGTTGTTGGCAGAGTAGGTCGCGGGAGAGGTTACTTGTGCCTGAGCTGCAGCGGTCGAGCCATTGAGAGGAGTCGCTGTACGCAGGGGAGGGAGCGTAGGAGCCCCCAGGGTGCTTGTGGGGGCATGAGAGGCGGAATCGTGGTGTGAGGTGTTGGTGTATCCGTCGTAGGCAGCATCGGTCTGGTGACCACCTTCGGTGGAAGTAGCACGAGCAGCAGCCGATGCCTCATTGTTGGCATGGCCACCACCCTGTGCACTCTGATAGTCGGCACTGTTCCTGGTGGAGCTGTACGGTTGGTGACCTGCAGCGGAAGCAAGACCACCGGCCGAGCCATTGTAGGACTGGCTGTTCTGCATGAGGAAGCCATCATTAGGCTGGTTGGAAGTGTCGTGTCCGGGAACAGCATTCAGATCGGCGCCGGCAGTAGCAGCCATGGCGGCAGCGGCGGCAGCCGAAGCTGTCGAGGCGTCACCACGCTCGTAGCTGGACTGCGCCCATTCATTGGTGGAAGCATCGGGGACCGGGTGCTCCGCATGATTGGCAGCAGCAGCCGCATCGGCACCCTCTTGAGCCCACTGCGATCTCGAAGCGTGCTGGGCGTAAATGGGAGTGCGTGCGACATCGTCATCGTTTGTGAGGACGCGGTTGGCCGAGGGGCTGTAGCCCGTGTCTGGATCGACGTCACCAACAACACCGTGGGCGGCCGAGTCAAAGAAGACATCGCCGCCGTCGGGATTGGCGTAGGAATGACTCATGTCTCTGGAACCATTTGCGGTCGTGTCTGCCAGCGTCATGTCACCAAAGCGAGGAATGCCGGCGGATGGACCGGTTGGGTTGAATCCGACGTCGGCAATGGCTCGGGTGGCTTCTTGTAGCAATGATTCGGTTTTGGCAAAGCCGTAGTATTCGGCACGCGCCATTCCGGGTCGAGTAGGTTGAAGTGGGATCTCGTCAAGCATGAGCTTGGAAATCTCGGCGAGGATGGTGAGTTTCTCGGCCATCTCGAGGAGAGCGCCCGACTTGATGCCAAGCGCCTCTCGAATGGTGCGTCTTTTGAAATCGCCGATGGCAGCGTCTTCGTTCAAGACCTCGATGTGAAGACCTTCCATCTCGCCACGCATTTCTTTGAGTTGGGCGGTGACCTTCATGAGTTCCTTGTTCTCAGGGCCCATCTTTGAGAGCTTGCGTTCCACTTTCTCGATGTCGGAAGCGAGCGACCGTTTGCGACCCTTGAGATTGGCGAGCGCCTCTTCGCGTGTGCGGATGGATTTGAAATGAAGACGAACGGTGCTCAGGTGGGAATTGAGGCGGTTCTGAGACGCAGCATAGTGATCGTAGAGGAGCGAAACTTTTCCTGCTACATCGTTGAGATCGGCGCCTTCTTCTGTGGACCAAGCTTTGATGGCTTCTGCATTCTTTTTAAAGTCGGCAGCGGCTTTGGTGTTGGATTGGATAAAAGTCTTTTCAGAGGTAATGACGTCCTGTAGCTGCCTCAGATCCTGATTGCCCAACGCTGGAATCTTGGATGTATGGGCAACCGTCTGTTGTGCCTTTTTGAGGAACGACATGATTGGCCAAGGTTGAAGTGTTTCTGATGGTGTTGATGGTGGTCGGAGAAAGGGGGGTATATAGCGTATGTCCCTTTACCGAGTCGAATTGTGGATGTAATAGCAGGAGTAGTAGTTGTGGTCGACTGGGTGGGTTTGAGCTCAAGCTTGGCTTGGCTTGGCGATGGTCGATGGTGGATGATGATGATGATGATGATGAGCAGCAAAGGGGGAAAACAAGCAGAGGCTGTGCATTAATTTTAGAATTTGGCTGTGCCGACAGTCTGAGACACTGTGAAAAGCGATGACGCCAATTACCATCGACTCCGCTGTGCCTGTCTCGCCTAAAGAAGTTTTCCCTCGATGTTAGACCTATCCTCTTGTTTCTATCAAAGCCACTTGACGTCACGTGCTGCAGTGCTTTGCATGAACGGGCAGACGGGACGGACTGAGCTTCAACGTCTAGTGGGGGAAAAGTGACAAGATGCTTCCTCGGTACAGTAGCGCACTTTCCACACAGTGGCTCGAGCGTCGTTGTCCGACCGATTTCCCCACATGCAGTCGAGGCTTTCCCCTTTTAAAGCTTTCCGTTGCTCAACTTGACCTTTCTCCACCCTTCTCCAAATCGTGTCGTCTTCTCGAATCAAACCGCCTCGAGGGATCGCTTCAAGCAAGCTTGCAACAAGTTTGATTCACCATCCTCGCAATGACGGCCTCCATCACGGCAAGAGGTCTTCGATCGGCCACTCGAAGCTGGTCGGCAAGGACGCTCATACAGCCTGCCACTGTCGTACCGTCTCGCTCACTGGTCACTCCATCTCGACCGGTACTGGCCGATCAGAGCGCTTCCTCCTCTTCCTCTGCTGCCGCAAAGCAGTCCCAAGATGACGAATCGCAACCCAAGCAGAGCTTGCTCAAGTCACTCCTCCACGGTTCCGACAAGGCCAAAGCCGAAGGTGTCACCACCCAATCGCATTCCATGCAAGTGGCTCGAGGCAAATACATCCACGAGATTCAACGTCAATCTGTCTCTCCTGCCCACGCTGCCGAATATCGTTCTTTGATCGCCGAATACTTCCCCAAACTGGCCGAAAAGGGCTTGGGTATGCGACTCACCGGAAGTTGGGAAGTCATCGTGGGCGATCTCGAGACCTTTTATCACATTTGGGAATACGATGGATATGCCGGCTACGACAAAGCCGAATCTGCGCTGCGGTCCGATGATGACTTCAAGGAACTCACTCAACGACTGCAGCCATTGCTCTCGAACCGATCCAACTGGCTCACCCAGGAATTCTCCTTTTGGCCCTCTTCCCCGCCTCGCACCACCAACGGCCTGTACGAGTTGAGGACGTACCACCTGAAACCAGGTCACTTGTTGGAATGGGAGCAGCACTGGCGACGCGGATTGGAAGCCAGGAGGAAGTTCGTCGAGCCCATCGGCGCTTGGTTTACTCAGATCGGCGGCTTGCATACCGTCTTTCACATTTGGGAGTATCCCAGCTTGGAGGAGAGGAAGAAGACCAGGGATATGGCTTGGCAGGTAGAGACCTGGAACGATACCGTCAGTCAGACGGTCAAGTTGATCGACAAGATGCATGCACAGATCATGAGGCCCTTGCCCTTCAGTCCTCTCAAGTAGTTTGGTGTAGTAGTCACGCAGACGATCAACAAGGCGAATTCAAAACCCATCTTGGCAATTTCTATTTGTGGTCTGTGGATCGTGGTCCGCGATGAGTATCAATTGTCTAATGAGATCCGTCCTGACTCGCAGTCGTGGAAGTCTGGCTGAATTGGCTCCACGTCTTGTTGGCAGTCTCCTGGATCCTTGTCCATGTAGCTTGCACGTGCTCGATTCGAGTCTGAGGACTACCGACGACGAAGCGGATGCAGAAACCTACCTCGGGCAGGCTTGTTTGGGTCAATACGAATTCGTCTGCCAGTTCCTGCAGATGGTCCCAAAAGGCTGCGTTGAGTCGATCCAATTCGGCGCTTTGTCCTGTCGAGGTGGAGGTAGGAGGTTTGATTCGGAAGACTACCAAGGCCCATTGCGGGGGTGCTACGATTTCAAACAATCCGGAAGCATCTTTTTGCATGAATTCCTGGAATCGATTTGCTAGTTGCATGGTGGATCGCAGATGGTGTTGGAATCCGGTGATTCCGTAGGATCGTAAGACGAACCAGATTTTCAAACTTCGGAATCGTCTTCCCAGGGAGATCTGAAGATTTCGTAGATCCAGTACGTTTCCTGCATCGCCATGTTTGGTCCTCAAATACTCGGGTGTGATGGTCAAGGCTCTTGCGAAATCACCTCGATCTCTCAACCATACGGGCGAACAATCGAATTGAACCAACCCCCACTTGTGCAGGTTGGTACTGAAACTATCCACTTTTCCACTGTTGATCGCCTCGAGGTACATCTCGTTCCTCTTTTCGGGCAAGGCCAAGCAAACTCCTGCATATGCTGCATCTATGTGCAACCACAAAGTCGGGTATTTGTCCGTGACAGTGACGATGGAAGCGATGTCATCGATTGCGCCTGACGAAGTCGTTCCTATGGTTGCAATCAGTAGGAACGGAACTCTGCCTGCCTCCGAATCTTGTTGTAAAGCCTTGGCTAGGGTGTCGGCGTCCAGAGAGTAGTTGGGAGCTTTGACGGGAAGAGCTCGGAAATCCAGTCCCAAGATCAAGGCTGCTTTCGCAGCGATACTGTGGGTTTGAGTCGTACCGTACACCACCAATTTCGAAGTCAATTTGCCTCTCCATTCGGCAACCAAAGTGTTGGCTGACAAGGTCGAGTCCTCTCCGATTTCAGCGGCTGTTTTTTCGCCCAAAGCAACATCTTGATCTGCATCCAGACTTCCTTCTCCCACCCTACACGAAGAGGATGGCATCGGATCGATCTCTGATAACAAACCGATGCACTTTTCTCTAGCAGCAATGGCCACTGTCAAGGCAACCTCGCTCGCACTACCTAGAATCACCCCACCTCCCTCGCCACTCTTACTACTCGACAACCACTCTCCGTCCAACCCCAGCATCCTGCCCACCCAATCGACCATCAAAATTTCCAATTCGGTCACGCTTGGACTGACGCTCCAGTTGAAACCTGGATTGCTGATGCTCGCGGCGTACAAATCCGCGATGGCACCTGGGAAACTGGCATTGCAAGGGAAATAGCCGTAAAAGTTGGGATGCTGCCAATGGGTGATCCCGGGCATAATGATGGAATGGTAGTCGTCATCGATGGTAGACCAAGATTCCGGTTCAAGAGGTGGATGTGAGGGGATCGAGTGGGTGAGAAAGCCAGGTTGCACTCGAGCTGAAACGGGTAGGTTGGAAAGATTCGAGTAGTAGTCGCAGATCCGATCAACAGCGGCGTAGCCAGCTCGACGAAACTGTTCAATGTCCATGATCGATCTCGGATCGGTTGCAGAGTGGATCGAGGTTGTCACAGTGGTGATGGAAAAGGGTAAGAGGAAGCGAAAGGAGGGAATCTCCGGCTATGCTGTGCTCGACAACAAGAAGAAAGCAGAGCCGGTCAATCGTGATTGCTTTGCCGTATGCCTGGACGAGCGATTTTTCAAGTCACTACGGAAGGATTGTCGATGTAACATATTCCAAACCACGCCACGTGGTGCGTAATAGAATGATGATCCATTGAGCCGGACCCCACGAAGCTCAAGTTATTAATAGATAGGGAACAACTTTCGAAATGCCAATCAATGATACAGTCGACTCCTACTTTGCCACAATCCTGCATTGCGACCCGCATCATCACAATAGAGAAACGACTTTGAATTCCGAAAGTCAGGCAGGCAGGCGTGCCAAACCCAACTCTAGAAAAGGATTATCAACTACTTGAGAGACATGTTTGGAAAAGGGTTTCACTAGATCGAACAACGTCTAGCTCCTTCCCTCCTTGCGAATTACTTCTTGCTAAGAGGAATGACGGGAAGAGTAAAGAAGGAGTTGTACGGGGTCAAGAAACTAGCTAGGCCGAGATAATAGCCTGCGAAACCGGTAGCGATACCGAATGCGCCACCTGCGGTTTGAAGGTGAGCGTTTCCAGTATAAGCGTGTGCACCCAAAAAGATGAATGTAACCCAAAGCAAGAAGATGAGGACGAAGAGCGAGACTGAACCTCGGATTGAAGCGATCTACATTGATCACCAAGCCAAAAGGAAAGGAAGGTTGATCAGCTTATGGTAAAGATGAGTGAAGGAAGGGAGAAGCGAAGGAATTGAGAACTTACCAGGTAAATCGTCGTGATACCAAACCAGATCCAAAGGTACAATCCAATAGCGCTTTCGGCCTGAGCGGCATAAGGGGATCCTTTGGCGTAGATACCAGGCTGACCATCGTAGGTGCCCATGAAACCGAAAAAGGGAATCAGCAAGGTAGCGTAACCCCACCAAAACATTCCAAACGAAGTAAAGACGGTGGCACCAAACGTGTTGCCCGAAGCAAACTCCCATAGACCGGCCAAGAACTGCGCCAGACCACCATACGTCAAAGCGAAGCCCAAGACGGCATTCGGAATGGCGATTCCTTGGATCTGAATGTTGTACAGCGAAAGCAGAAGCGTCGTTGTGGAAAACCCAAAGACTGTCGTCGGCCCGAAACGTAGAGTGAGAGATTCGTGACATGATGAGCATTTTTGAACTTCAACTCGGAGAAAAATTGGAAAGCACCATGTCAAACTTACCACCAAGAGGAAGAGGATTACCGATCTTGCGGTGACTGTTGGCGATAGCCAACAAATCGTCGTCGGCGAAATGACCACCGGGAGTCAAGGTTCGACTGAGATGCTGACCATGTGCACCTCCGCCGCCGTTGTACATGGGAGCTTGATGAGCCACGGCGTTGGATTTCTCATTTTCAAAGCTGGAATGTCCGTTACCACTACCGTTGGTGTAATTGTTGCCGTTGTGATGGCTGTTGGAGCCGAGAGGAGCAGCTGCGGAGCCGGAACTGTTGGTGGTGGCAGAGCCGGGTGCAGCAGCAGTCATCGCGTGACCGTTGGCAGACATCTTGATATGCTTGTCAGAGTAAAGGAATTGCTTACAGTCTTGACGATGATGATGGTGGTGATGGGAAGGATGATAGGGAAGGATGTTGATGGTGTGGCAAGTTGTTAGGAGAGCTCGAAGGGGGGAAAAGGGGGGAGCGAAGAGATGTATCGTGGAGAATCGATTTGCGGGGAGGAGAAAAAGTGGCTTGCTCGACTTCTTCAAGGGGGCCATCGGTATGCTCGCAAATGCGCGTGTATGCACATGTACGAGAGCTGATACAGTAGTGCAGGTCATTCCAGCAAACGGGGAAAGCATGAGCAGCGTTCCTCCATCGACATGCTGGCCCATGCATTTCCCCACACGATGACTGTTTCGCCCAGCGGACTGGGATCATTTCTTTCTATCGATGGATCAATGCGGCTCGGAGGCACCACAACGTAGCAATCAATGACACACCGAGTTGCTGACGCCGTGTTGAACATGCTCGGCAAAGCTGACCAAAACCTTGGCATCTGACTCGGTCTAGTCTACATCGGCAAAGTAGCTCGAGGATGATAGACCAAGGTCGCAGCTGGGCGTTGCATACAGTAGGACAGTGACACGACATTCCTTTTTTTTCCTTTCTTTTCTTTCTTTCTTTTTGGTATTGATAAATTGGAGTTTAGCGCGCCGCTCTCGCCGAGGGTGCCGCGGAGAGAATTGAGAACGGCGAGAGTGATCTGATGCATTCAGATGGACAACGACGCGCATGCCGCCGTCACTTTTAGCGAAAATGCGGGGTAAGAAATAACAGAGACGATGGAATTGACGGCAAACCCCGCACTTGAGCCTTTGGTGATGATGACCCCACTCTGCTTTTCGCGGTCACGATTCTCCGACGGCATCTGTCACTGGAATCGTGTGTCTTTCGTAGCTCTCCCAACTCCGCCTTTCTCAACTGTGTGAAGCATTCCAGGATGGTGGAGACAGAGCAAGTGCGATCATCACCGAACCATGTGACCTTGCTGCATCTTTTCCCCCCATCGAGAATTCATCCACGCAGATCAATGAATTGGCTTTCCATCCACGCAGATTGGCCTGCACGACTGCATGGACTTTTTCAGGAGGCTGATCTTCTTGGCATACGACGTGGCTTGGATGATCAATAGGTCAGGAACATTGCCAACAAGCCAACGATGACCAGCTCGTGTTACGTACCCAAGGCGAGAAGGAGAAAGAGCCAAAGGAAGAGGAAAAGAAAACTCGCCTAGATCGGCAAATGCGAAAGGTGACTCCGCAACTGCATCCGCCGCGTATTTCCGCTTTTCGCGTCATTGAAGAGATTTTAATTATCGAGTGGTACACAAGCCCGACATGCCGTAGGCTGCACATTCTGTACCCCGCATTCGACTTTCGCTGTCCAACCCCCGTGACACAACTGTCGCTTTGCGCGCCTACTCTCGTCTGTCACTCTCGATACAGCTAAGAGTTGACCCGCAATATCAACAGAGTGGGCAGATAGAGGAGTGCTTTGCATCCACGCAACTATGCACTTTGCCCTTTGCCGAGAGTGACACTCAGCCAACACTTGAATGACACTGGCATTTGCATAATCTTGAAACGACCGAGTCGGGAGCTGCTTTGCAGAGAAACGAGTCGTTTGGCCTCGCATTGATCACGCTGAACGGTTGATCATCTTGGCCTTTCCCCCACAATTCCTTCTTCGGCCCTCTTCTATGTCTCTTTCTCCCTCTCTCCTCATCTTTGCCAATCAGCGCGAGCCTTTATCCTGATCACCATCACCATCCTCATCAGCCGCGTACACTTTGGGATCCTCCTCCATTTCTTCTTCTCGCTCTCACACAAGCAACCGGAACAAACAATGACGACAGCCGACTACCGTCACCCTAATCTCAAGGAGCAGTGGGGACTTGCTGAGGATCCCAATGGAAGCGACCACGTTGTCACCTCGAAAGGTCATCGCTTGACTCGTACCGTCACCGCCGGAGGACACGATGTCGATTCTTCTCAACCTGGTTTCCCCATCTACCATCGACGGATCGGTAACCCTTTCCCTTTGCTGTGCATTGCCACTGGCGCCTATCTGTTGATGCTTGGTCTTGTTTGCATTGACTACCGTGGAGTCAACAATCCTCGAATCCGTAAGTTGCACTCTCCGACAGCAAAAACAAGGATTTGTTTTCCGAACAAGATGCTGACAATCTTCTTTTTTCTCTATGTGGAACAACTAAACAGTGCTTACGCTCGGTCTGCCTTTGGGAATGGTCGGAAACTTTGCCGCTTGCATGTTTGCCTTTGCCGAAGGCTCGACCTACCTCGCCACCATCTCTGGCTCTTTGGCTGGACTCATTGGAGGTGCTTCTCTCCTCTTCCTCCCCTGGACCGGCATCCAAGGCACTTATGTCCTCGGTGCTGCCAATCAAGCCGCTGGGATCGAAGAGTTCTACAAAGCTTCGGCTATGGTGTTTTTCATCTCCTTGATCCCCATCTTTTTGATCTTTTTGGCAAGTTTCCGTACTTCGGGTCCCGTGGCCGGCGCTGCTTTGATGATTGTCATTGCTTTGGGTTGCTTGGGTGGCGGGTATATCGGTGGCGCTCCCAACGTCGTCATTTTGAAGGCAGCCGGTGCCTTTTTCATCGCCGTCGGAGTCAGTCTGTTTTACGCAGCCACCAGTGTCATGTTGGCCGAAGAGGGTTTGAAGGTCCTACCCGTTTTCCCTCTCCCAAGACTTGATTGAGAGGAGTAGACGGCAATCGTTGCCGGTTGGTGTGGATTTCTTTCTTCCAGCTGGTAGGCTGCATATTCTTCACACCTTACTTTCCTCTGCGCGTATAATACTTTCCTCTTGGACTTCCGGTGGTTCCTCGTACAATGCAACGAATCCCATCTCGTCATACTCGCTTGACTTGACTTCAACGTATGCATGCATGTGATTGTGTGCGTGTGTACAAATGTGCGAATGAGATACAAATACAAGAGAGAGAGAGAGAGAGAGAAAACAACCCTCAAGCTTTACGCTTTTCAAATGACAGTGTTGGACAACTCGATATGCCTTGGCAATTTGACAAAGGTATCGCAACCATGACCGTACAGACTGACCAAATCCAAGGCCGAGCCATTCTTCCAATACTCTGCATAAATCCTTGCCATTGGCAATCCGTAACCTAGGCCGGCCAAGGTGCCTAATCCGGAAGCTAGACCCATCTTGCCCATTTCAGCCAAGGCATCACCTCCGGTTCCACCTACTGCTTGCATAGCGTAGGGACCACCGCCTGATTCTTCGGCGTCTTCCAGCTCGCTTCCGCTTCCGGCGGTTGTAAAGGCGTAACTGAATACATGCGGGAGATTCGCCGGCGAGATTCCACCTCCTTGATCGCGGATTCGTAAGGAAACATGGTTGGCCGATTGCGCAATCGTCACAATCACCGCCGGCATCTTGGCGGCGGATTGCGATTTGAAAAAATTCTCCGTGGTGGCTCGATAGGAGTTCTTGAGAAGCTCGGTCATGACGTATTCCAAGTGAACAGGTACGCCGGTATAAGTGACGTCCAGATCTCCCTCCAAGATCAACTCGGGCGCAGCACCGAGCGTTCCCTCGCACAAATCGCGTACAAATGCTGCACACATTCGCGTCATTCGTGCCGGACTCAACTGGGTTTCAATGATGCCGACAGCGGTAGGACTTCCGTATTCGTGATGACCCTGATTACTCGTTCCTTCAGCCGGCAGATCGGGATCCAAATGATGCAGCGAATGTTCATGAAAGCTATCACGACCGCCCTGACCATCCACCTTGTTGCTAGGACGACTGGATTCAGTCGAGGTAGCCGAAAGCGCCAAATGCTGCTCTGCAATCATTCGAATGGCAATTCTCGAATGAATCGCTGCATCCAAAAACGCCGAGATCTGGCGAGCATCCATGTACTTTCTCGATTCCTGGAATCCTCTGGCCAAGGTAGGGATGTTTTGCGCGTGGGCGGAAACGAGATCTTCAATGACAGCGGTGAAGCGTTGATTGTCTTGTTGCGTCTGGATCTGTCCGAATTTCACCAAGGTTTCAAAGCTGGATGCATAGAGACGAGCGATTCGAGAGATGAAAGGATTACTTCCGACGATAAAAGGCAAGGCGCGGAATCCGCCCACTCGCCTAGCTAGACGAATGGGCAGCTCTCGATGCGTGTGTTGGGCGGAAAGAACAAGCTGTTCGGGCGTAAGTGCTTGGCCAGGTTTGCCTCCTTGCGCCATGAGTTGACGTAGCGTCAGAGGGGCAGGTTGCAAAGAGAGGTAGTGAGTGAGAAGATCCGGCGATGCACCAAAAGTGGAAAAGGGGGAAGATTCGGTGGAAATGGTATTTCCAGCACTACCGCCAAAGGGCTCTGGCGGTGGATAGTATCGCTTCTCGTTAGTATGTGATGTTGTTGTCAGCGTGCGAAGATTTGTGCTTGCTCGAAGAGCGTGTCCTCTTCGAAGCATACATGCTCCGGATCGAGAGACGTGCATGATGTCTGCTGCAATGTGCTGGTCCCAGTGAGTTGTGCCCTGTCCGCTGGTGGTGATGAGGGCTGCAAGTGTTGGTGGTATGGAAAGTGAAAAGAAGCAGTCATATCGCAGACAGAATGGTTCGTGCGCCTTCTCGTGCGGTTCCAAAAAAAGGCGCGTCTTTTCGCCCTCTTTTTTAATTGCCTCAATTTACGCCACGCGTTTGTTTCATCTCATTCAGTCTTGGAAAGTGTTGGTTTCGCAAGGTTTTGAACGACCATCCGAACTATCACTTCGTCCCATCCCCAATCCAGCTGGGTGCAGCAACCCCCATCACCATGCCCACACAAGTCAATCTTACCTACTCTTTCGAGCCCCTCGATCCCGTCGCTTCGTCAGAGTCTGCCACTTCCACCAGCCACTTTCGTGCTTTCACCCGTCTCGAACGTCCAATCGAATCAGTCCCCGACTCGGAAGGCGAAGAACAGGTCTCTTCCGACGATGAGAACCAAGATCCACGATCCCGCAAAACATCTACGTCTTCGTCCAAGCATGCATTCGAGCCGGAAGAATTTCGTATAGGCGATGTCGTCTACCTTCCCTCTTCGTATCAGGCTCCTCTCGCCGGAGTACTCACTCATCTCTGGACAGACGCTTCCGAAGAAGGCAAAATCTTTGGTGTATGTCGACTCCTGCATTGGCCGGAATGGATGTCCACCATGGCGAAAAAGCGTATGGCTGGCATCACCAGCCGACACGAGATCTACTACACCCACAAGGCCACTTCGCTCAGCAAGAGGAGAACAAAGACAAGCACAAGGTCAGGCAAAGAAGGCGACACTTTCGAAGCTGGGCCTTCGCTGCACGACTACTCGTTTGACGTGGACGAAATCATCGCCAAAGTTCGCATTCACTCCAATCAGCCGGATTGCGTCAAAGCAATCAAAGAGTCGTCTGCCTTGTCGGCTATCCAGTCCAACTCGGCGATAGACCAGAATGCAGCTGATGCAAGCGCCAGTACGAAAAAAAAGCCAGCAAAGACGCATACTCTGTACAAGAACAAGTCGTTCCCAACACATCTCTTCTGCGAGCGCGCAGTGGATCCCAATAGAGAGCTTTTTTGGAGAATCGACTGGGCTAAGCTGATCGAAAAGGGCAAGTTGGGCGCTGGATGGGATCTCAAGGATGACTCTTCGGATGTAGCCACATCGCAGGGCCAAGGTGTCAAGGATCTCGTGGACCAGGTACACAGAGATTCTCAGTCGGCCTCCGGTGAAGGCTACAACCTCGCATCTACACCACTCAGAGCAACCCGAGCCTCTACACCATCCACCGTTGCTTCTACCTCCGATCTTACCTCTGCAAAACACAACCGCACTCGCGCCACCGGCACCCCATCTTCTATCGCCGACATCAACGACTCTGCACCAAAACGAAGACCTGGTCGCCCACGGAAAGAGGATTCGCTCTCGGCAGGTGTAGCTGCTCGAAAGCGTACCGACAATCGCAAAAGGACCAACGGCTTTGACTCTGACTCTGACATTGCTTCCGACGACTCGTTCCAGAGCGGCGACGAGTTTCTAGTCGAAGACAATCTCCTGGTCAAAGCGAGGCATCTCGACACTCCCGAATCCTCCGACAATGAAGGATCCCAGTTCAGCGATGCCCAAGTCGACGAGGACGACGACGACGATGATGTTGACGACTTTGGCAAAACTTTCAATTTGACCCCTCGCAAACGGGCCAAGCTCGCCAAAGATGCGCCGCCCACGACTCCGACCAAACGACGCGTCCTATCTACGCCTCAGAAATTGGCTTTGGGCCTGGCGAGTCCTGCCAAAGCGCAAGCTACGCCTCGATCCAAAGCACGATTGATGGGGCTCAAGGCGCGCAGCCTTCCGCATCCCACTTTACCGGCGCGACCGCCCAAGCTCTCGCTCTTGCCCGACCAAGAAGCGCAGAGTCTTAGCGCGCACGACCGAGCCAAGCGCTTGCTGCACGTCGGTGCTACTCCGGATCATTTGCCCTGCCGAGAGGATCAGTACGAGGAAATCATGGCCTGCGTCGAGGATGCGGTAGAGGAAGGTATAGGAGGATGTGTCTACGTTTCCGGTGTACCTGGCACGGGCAAAACCGCTACGGTGCGAGAAGTGATTCGAGCATTGACAGCTCGAGCCGAACGCAACGAGATGAATCCGTTCAGCTTTGTCGAGATCAACGGTATGAAGCTGGCCGATGCATCGCAAGCCTATACGCTGCTCTGGTCGGCCATTTCAGGTGGACAGCGAACTTCGCCCAAGACAGCCTTGGGATTGCTCAGCTCGCATTTTGCTAGGGTCGGAGCCAAAATGTCGGGGGCAGCCGGCGGTGCAGGTGTAGGAGCAGGTCCCGGTCGAGCAGCCACGGTGGTTTTGATGGATGAATTGGATCAGTTGGTGACGGCGAGACAGGATGTGATGTACAACATGTTTAACTGGCCTAATACTCGAGGTTCTAGATTGGTGGTGATTGCAGTGGCCAACACGATGGATTTGCCGGAAAGAACATTGAATGCCAAAGTGGCAAGTCGATTGGGCATGACGAGGATCACTTTTATGCCGTATACAGACAAGCAATTGGTAGAGATTGTCAAGTCCCGTTTGGGTATTTCGGCCGGTGGATCGACATCGATGGTGGAAGGAGGAGACGAGCCAGATGGCGGAGGATGTGATAAAGTGTTGAGTTTGGATGCGATTACGTATGTCAGTAAACGAGTCTCCAACGTCTCGGGCGATGCAAGACGAATGCTAGATGTTTGTCGACGTTCGATCGAATTGGTTCAGCTCAAAGCCAAGACCTCGCAACTCGGCGTTCCGAAACCAGTGACGATCCTCGACATGAAATCCGTCCTGGACAGTATGGTCAAATCCGGCAAAGTCTCTCACATCCTCTCGCTGCCTCTTCACGCCAAGATCCTACTGCTCAGTCTACTTTCTTGTCTACGAAGAAGCGGTCTGGCAGAATCCGAGCTCTTCGACGTAGCAAATCACCACAAAGCCATCTGTAGAATGTACGGCATCTCATCCACCCTCTCCCTCACCTCGCCCACCCAGGAATCGCTCCTAGTAGCTCCTTTAGCCACCTTGACTTCGTTGGGTTTGGTCATCAGTGTAGGTCAAGGCGCCGGCACGGGAAGAGCGGCAGGGTATGCAAGGTTGATGTTGGCCTGTCAGGAGGATGAGGTCCGCTTGGCGTTCGAGCACGATCCGGATGAAAGGTTAAGAAAGATGCTTTGAAATGCAAAAGATTCACTTCTCACGGATGCTGTGCAGCCTCACCTTTTGGAATCACGTTCTTTCCATCTTGTGGGAGTGTGGGCAACAATTCCGGTTGAGCAGACTCTCGAAATGGAAGCAGTGAGATGTGGACAAGCTGCATGATTTGATCAACCTTGCTCGATGTGTAACGTTACCTGCAAATGCGTTGAAGGAATGCTTTTCAGGAGCCCATCGACTGGCCTTTCTCGACCGGCTGGAATCGACTCTGACGATTGCGCAGCAAGCAATAATCACCATACATGTTGGCATTTCCCCACCACGACTTGGACAACCAAAACGCTCTATGCAATACCGCCGCGACTCTCCTCGCCCATTTGCTGATCAACGAATCCCGAGGATCCACCACGGCTCGACTGAATTCAGCATCCAAAAAGGCGCCGCAGAACACTCGATCCCAGCGGTCAGCCATGGTAGCATATCTTGGTTCGTATCGTGACTGCTGTCCTCCAGCAGCGAGACCCCGATGTGGTAGATCGAGATCGACGAGATAATCGCAGGTGGATACGTCGACGTATCGATCCGTCTCTTCCTTGTTGAGATCATTAAAGCCCGGTTGCAATCGACGTGTGATACTGAACCACGGCCAGATCCAACCCAGAATTGGATCAAGAGTCTGCACGACCGCGTCCGATGGTTGAACCGCTGATGCTGCATCTACGTCAAAGTGTTTCGGCAGAATACCATCGAACTCGCTCTTGACCCACTCTACCTCGACGCCCGCAGGAACGAGAAAGTGAGTGGGGAAGCGATGCCATTCTTTTCCATAGCATAGCCTGATCGGTTGATCGAGTGTGGTGAGCGGTTTCAGATTGATCGAGAGGTCGACACTGACGCCCTGGTTCTCAGCTCCATAGCCTCGATCATTGTACTCCTTTTCCTGCTCGGTAGCGACGGGGGAAAGTCCGCGCGCGATTCGCTTCTGAATAGCTGGACTGAGCGAGTCCGGAAAGACGTCAGCAACCACACGAGGCAGCTCGTACCCTTCGAAATGGAAGAGAACATCAAAGGGCGAGTGATAGTTGTTGAGCTGGCCAACGGATCGCAAAACGCCGAACAAGAGGCCGATAGCCAGAACGGACGAGGTGATGGTGGTAAAGAGACTCGACTTGGAAGCTCGGTAGGGAGACTTTGTGACCTTGACAAACGTTACTTCGGCGAGTGTGCGGAAAAGGTACAGAGAGACGGCGGCGTTGAGGCAGAGGAGGGTGTAGGCCGGGTACATGAATCGTTCCTCTTTGTGGGCTTGGAAGCTGAGGACCAAGAACCAAAGGTAGAAGGGCGCGATGCGAAGCAACGCGAGCAAGAAGAGGCTGGACGGCTTCTCCGTGAAAGCATGACCTTTCTTGGCTTCGAGAGCGGGTCTCTGAAAGCGTTTGGGATCGACTCTGGCGGTGATGAGCATCAGAGGGAGCGAAAGAAGCGCGAGAGGGAAGAAGATAGTAAAGTTGAGAAAGAGGTTGGAGAAGTAGTAGGTGAAAGGTTCAGTGCCGTAAAGTTGGGGACCAGCGCCTCTGCTTGCAGAGAAGAGGTTATAAAGCACCGTGTTGAGGGGCGCAAAGGTCAATTTGCCGTATGCAAGGGTGTCGATGGCGAGGGCAGGCAGCGTTATACTGGCAGAAAGAAATGCAGCGCCAATGGCAGTAGACCAACGGGACGTGACCCAGCTGGAATATCTTGCGTTGGCGACAATGTCGTCGCCTCGAAGGAGAAGTTGCTCGATGACAAAGGGGAGCGCCAAGACGATGGCAAAAGGCCAGCCGACAATGGCGCCTGAGGCGAACGAGAGAGTGGAGAGCAAAAGACGCTCGGATCGGAAAGGTCGCTGCGATGGATCGGAGAGTACGGAGGGGTCAGAGGACGGTAGACGAGCAGGATAGAGGCACGAGGAGAAGGCGAGGGTGGTGGCGTGCATGACAAAGGTAGATGGCAAGAAAGCAGTAGAGGCCTCGTAGATGCCGGCGCTGGTAGCCAAAGCGATGAGACAGTAGCGGCCCACTCTGGCGCTAAAGACGTCGGCAACCGCCTTGTAGAACCTGGCGTCGACAAACGAGGAGACGAAAGCGAGAAGCAAGCGAACGGCGAAAAAGACCTGACGCTTGCCTACGCCAAGGTAGGCGAGCGGCTTGGCGAGAGGCAGGTATTGAGCGATGAAGGCCCAGGAGCGAATGGCAAACTGAGGCGAGTATTCCCATGTTTGGAAGGGGACGGATGCGTGCTGTTTGCCTGGAGGAAAGACGAGAAGATGAAGAGGTTCCCAGTAGCCAAAGGATTCGTCGCAGTCCTTGATGACCGAGTACATGGCGGAGGAGACGCGAATGATGATGAGAAAGCGGAAGGCGGCCGAGATGGAGGGTGACCAAGCAGGTTTTTGGTGCATCCTGGCATAGTCTTGGAAGAGGGCATTGCGACGAGAGAGGAGAGCATCTGCGGCAGCTGCATCCTTGGCAGCGGAGGCCTTAGCGTAGGAAGCGTTGCCGTGCTTGTTGAAGCGCAGTCCCTGCGAATTGGGGACGTGCGGTGGAGTTGCCATGATGCTATTGCCGGGCAGCTCGCTCGTTCTTGAACGAGAGGGATGATGGGTGCGAGTGTTGGACAAGAAGAATTCCAACCGCAACGCCAAATAAGAAAATAAACTCGGCTGATGTGTCGCCCTCTCCCTCTCTCTCTCTCGCTCTCTCTCTCTCTCTCTCTTTCTCTTTTGCGCTCTTTTCTCGTTCTGTGCCAAGAATATTCCGGGTGTTGGTCTTTGCTTTTTCTGGCCTTTCGTGTTTCGTGAGTCGAGAAAAATGAAGAAAGCCGGCGATCGAGCCACCTGCTCGCCCTCACGAAGAATCTCATAGCTCACAGGATGAAAGGCATTCTCAAACGTCACATTTCGATAGTGTCTGCCACCGTTGCGACTTGTATGCAATCGACTCGACGGATCGGACGTACGGGTATCGCGATTGAGCATGAAAAACAAAGTAGAGGCTAGGCGTGCAAGCCGACTACTGTTGATCTATTGGCCGAATGCTTTGGCAAGGCCCGAGAGCAGTCGCTGCTCAAAGATGTGCTCGGCAAATTCCCCTTGCTCGGTGAACCATTCGCCTTAAGGTGCCAAAGAAGAAAGAAACAAGCTTTGGTCAATCTTGCCGTTTGTGCTTTCAAGGATGGATACGTGTCGCGACTTACCCAGATGACCGAGTGGTAGAGAAGTGTTCTTTTGTGATGAACCTGCTTGTTGGTCGCTGATGTTGCGTGTGAGCTTGACCTCAAGTGTATACGCCGGAGGTGTGAGAATAGGTTTGCCGTCGGAAGTCTTGGAATCCTTTTTGTTCGCTTTCGGGAGGGGAGGCGAGGCGATGACGAGATGCTCGGTCTGTGTTGGATTCGAGAGGGACTTGCGGGCACCGATGAAGATGTTGTTGCCTTGAAGATACGAGTCGACCACCTGAATACCAGAGAGTATCATGTAGACCACAACAGCGATAGCGCATGCTTGCTTGTTGCGCTTCCATTCCTTCTCCACAAAGTAGGCCCAGATGGAAGTGCCTACCATGATGGCCGAAGCGGTGAAGCCGAGCACTAGTCGCAGATCCGTGTGAAAGTGGCTGACTTTGAACGGTGCAAAGCCTTGTGCGGTAGCTGAGTTACTATCCGCGTCCGGTCGACGTGATAGGATCCGCTCTACCGCTTCGTCGCAGGTAGCCTTGAGTTCGGTGAGATTGGAGCCGTCTACGACGATCCTGTCGACGTTGGTCTTTGCGTCAGCCTCTGTCTGTGTCATATTGAAGCTGCGAGTCTCGGCTCTAGGGGCGATGATGTTGAAGTTGAAGAATGGATCGTAAAGAAGGTCTGAAGCTACACGCAAATGAAGTTTGCTGTCGCAAGGTGTTGGTGTTGCTGCACTGCTACGTGGAAGTACAAGCCCGCATACGCTTTGACCGTTTTTGCCAATGTTACGTCGCTCAATCCAAACGTTTGATGGAAAACGTATCCTTTTGCAAAAGAGTGTTAGACCCTGAAAATGGAAGACGAATCTTGAAAAGACTCTGCAGTCGACAAATCTCACATGGCACCTGAACAGTCCCAAAAAAAGGGAATTAAAATCGGAGCGCGAGGAGCCTGTTTGGAGATTGCTCTTTTCTTTTTCTTTTTCCTTTTCCTTTTTTTTTCTTTTCTTCATTTTCTTCCGCGCTTCAGTGCTCTGCCAGAGAGTCGCAAGAGTCGCACCCGTCTTGTCAAAGGGAACACGAGAGCACACAGTGACGAGCCGAAATGGCTTTTCAAGAAGAAGAACAAGAATAAGAAGATCATTGATCAGTTCGCTACTTTTTTTGGCTGGTTGAACCTCACGCTCTGCCTGCTTTGGTTGCAGCGAGCCGTGATCCGAATCTCGATTTCATCTCGGCGCTTTCGTGTCACAAATCTCATCCAAGTCCTTCTTCTCCTCTACACCTTCTACTATCATCCAAAGCCTTGCTCCTTCTGTTTGCAAGGTCTCTTCTCTTCTCTCTTCACACAGGTCCCGCTCGTCTCGCTAGGACCACACCCCAACAATCCTTCCCAGCCCCTCTGTGTCTCTCGTTGACAGAACATCTCGCCCATCATGCGTAAGTATCAGCTAATTGCACCATGCCTGCCCCTTCCCTCGTCAACAGGTCCAAGGCTGAAACACCTCTTTCTCACTCTCTCTCTGCTCACTTGAACTTTGCAGCGCCTAAAAGGGGACAAAAAATGGCTCTCAACGACTTTTTGGCCGACGAGTCTACCGGCAAGACCTCTTGGGCAGATGAAATGGACGACCTCCCCATCTCTTCGGCTCCTCGCGACTCCAGCTACCGTCGAACCGGCGGCGATTTCCTTTCCAGCGTTCCCGACCGTGTCGACCGCGACCGTGCTTACGCCGCTGATCGTGGCTTCGAGCGCCCCGAGCGAAGCTACCCTCCTCGCGAAGAGCTTCCTGTGCCCGACAAACCTCCCTTCACCGCCTTTGTCGGCAACCTCTCCTTTGACGTCATGGAGGCCGATGTCGAGGATTTCTTCGCCCCTTCCAAGACCGTCAGCGTTCGCATCGTCACCGGTCACGACGGAAAGCCCAAGGGTTTCGGCTACGTCGAATTCCAGTCCCAGGACGACCTCCGAGCCGCTCTCGACCGAAACGGCGCACAGCTCGCCAACAGATCCGTCCGCATCGGCGTCGCAGAGCCTCCCAAGAGCGCTTTCGGTGGTGACCGTCCCATGCAATCCAGCCAGGCCGACGATGCCTCTCAGTGGCGTCGTGCTGGCCCTCTTCCTCCTGCAGAGCCTCGCGGCGGCTTTGCGCCTCGCCCCGAACGCTCCGGTGTCCCCCGTACCGAAGGCTCTGGCTTTGACAATATGGACGTCAGTTCCGGTGTGCGAAGCGGCTTTGGCGCAAAGTTCCAGGCCGCACCCCCTTCCAACCGTCCCCCACGCGATCTCACCCCTGCCGAACCCAGTCAGGGCGACCTCGCCAGCCAGTGGAGGACTGGCAAACCCGTAGAAAGTCGTTCTCCCGCCAACTCGCGCCGTCCTTCCGGCATGGCCGACTCCGACTCGCGTCGTTCTTCCTTCCGAAACCGCAACGACGCCAACGACGTCGACGAGCGCTTCGCATCCCAAGAACGCATGGGCTTCGGCTCCAAGTTCGCCCCTGATCAGACTCCTCCCGAGAGCCCCGCAAACGCAAAGAAGGGTTTCGGCTTTGGAGCAGGCGCCGCCGATCGCCGCGCCAGCGGTCAACCTGTCGCCGCTGCCACTGCCTCGGAATCCAACGACAATTGGCGTACTGCCAAAAAGCCCAGCTCCGGTTCTTCCAGCCCAGCTCCATCCGCTACAGCTCCTGCCGAGCGTAAGAAGCTCGACCTCAAGCCTCGCTCCGCCGACACTTCAGCAGCTGCCGCCGCTTCCACCAACAGCTCCAAGCCCAGCCCATTCGGCAACGCAAAGCCAGTCGATGCCTCGGAGCGCGAGCGACAGATCGAAGAAAAGCTTCAACAACGTGAGAAGGAGAGGCAAGAGGAACTCAAAGTCAAGAAGGAGAAGGCCAAGGCCGAAAAAGAAAAGAAGGAAAAGAAAGACGCCGCTACTGCTACCGAAAAGACGCAGTCCGACGCTGCTGAATCCGCTTCATCCGCTCCAGAGAATGCTGCCTCACCTTCAGCTACCAAGGCTCCTCGTGCCGCAGCACCCACTGGCGCTTGGGGAGGAGGACGCAAACCTTCAGGCGCCCTCGTTGGCGATGAGCAGAGCCCAGCTGATGCTCCTGCCGCCGAAGACCAAACTATCATCGAAGCTCAGGTAGACGAGGTGGCTGACAAGGTTCAAGAGACCAAGATCGAAGCTTGAAGCTTCGCACAACCCAAAAGAGTCTGTCTCAAGCGAAACTCAGAACGTCGTCGCTAGCTCTGTTCTGTCCTTGTTGCCGTCTCACCAAAAGAAGTGCTCTTCAGATCATCATCCTGTAGACCTTCAAGCTGTTGTCATTCAGCGCATCCTCTTCTGCCCTTGCGCGCGCTCATCTTGCCACAGGCGCCGTCCACTTTCTGGATACCCCTCCCTTCCCTCTCTCTCTCTCTCTTTTCGAAAGTGGAGAGCTCCCTAAACATGTCCGTTCGTGACGCGCATGCGTGATCCTCTTTGACTCAAGCCTTCTCTCCTTTTCGTGTCTTGATCATTGTAATTTACACAGCCTCTTCCTCTTTGTTCCATTTCCCATGTCAATATTCATGCTCCTCCGGCCGTGGGCTTGCGGCGTTTCTTTTTCTTCTTGCCATCGTGCGGTGCTTCAGTGACGAAACGAACAACAAAGATCGACAAGCGCTCCCTTGATCGCGATTGACTCAGGACGACGATAACGTTACGATTGTTATTTTCCTCATGAACAATTGTTGAATTCTGGCAAGGCTATGGGAACGCAGACATCGCAACAAGGCTCGCGAAATGCTTCTAGAATCTTGAAGTCACAGCGGTCGAGTTCCACATTTGACCAGCGGCGATCAGCTTGCGGACCGCCTCCTCGCAGAAGATGACGCCCATTTTGGTCGAACAGACGCCAGCCGGTCCACCCTCATCTCCGCCGCCCGTCCTCCTTTTTCGGTCACCAATTCGCCACCAACCGATCAAGGTGGAGCCGTTCTTTGCCGGAGCCACCAAGCTCTCGCGCTGCTCCTGACCCCAGCCGTCGACATCAGCATGGATTCTCCAGAAGCTAGAGAGTACTGCGACCGGTCGCTTCGAGAGCAAGGCTTGGTAGTCGGAGCGAGACTTGGCGAGACGAGCATAGTTGGGGCTGCTGGTGCCGAGATTGGCGTCCAAGCGCTCCAGCCAGGAAGACATGAGCAGCCTCGGGTTGGCGCCGCCGGCCCCAAAGATTCTCCAGCCGCCTCCGCCAACGTCGTGCTGGCGTGCAGCACGAGCGCGCTGTCCAGGAGCCAGGATACGATCGACGACCGTCTTGCCTTTGAGCAAGCCGATGATGCGCGTGATGCCTGTTGGCTCGACAAGGGCGGGCAGGAGGTCGTAGAAGAGGGAGCCAAAGCGTCCGTGATGTTTGGAAAGATAACCGGCGCGAGCTCCAGATTCTCTCGTAACGATATCGGTGTACCACGAGGTCGGAGTCTCTGCATCAACGCTGAGGAAAGAGTGCACAAGTTCGGGGTGCTGGACAGCAAAATCTTGGGCAAATAGATGGCCGTATCCTGTCGAAACGAGCATGAACTTTCCGAGCGATTCACCATCGCCTTTCTTCTTCTTGCCATTGGACTGGACCGAACTATGGGTCAGATCGACTTGGTCGTGTTTTTGAAGAGCGTGGTAGAGAGCTTCGGTCTGCAAACGCACTGAAATTGGCTGGTAGACAAAGTCTGTGTGGCCATAGCCAATGCGATCCCAGAAGCAGACACGTGTTAGTGCAAGGTGGCCATCGTCACCGCCGCTGCCGGTGTTTGAGTTGGACCTAGCCACCATCTCGCGAAGAAATTGCGCAGCGACCACGCCAGATACGCCGCGTTCGGACATGACGAGGGCTGTCGGAGCCGTGGCGGACGACTTGGCCGACTTTTGTCTGCTTGGTTGTGCAGGGGCAGACTCGCAGGCAAGATGCAGGCGGAACGAGACAGGATAAGGGTTGACATCGGCCGGGTCTTGAGGATACACAGGCTGCTTTGTGAGCGAGGTGGGATGTACCGTGGTGAGGTTTCCAAGCGGCCTGAAGCCAGAGTCGGCAGCATCGAGCACCAAGTCAAAGGCGACGAGCGCCGAGACGAGGGCAACGGCGAGGCATCCGAACAGAGCCCAGAAGAGCTTGAAGCGCCTCTTCCACTTTGCTTGCGCGCGAGCGAGTGGGATCTCGGTGACGATGGGAGCCCCGACATCTGGATTGAGGGTGAAAGGGATCTTTTGCTTTTGAAGATGGTGTGACGAGAGGAAAGCCCATAGGGTCGAGAGGAAACACAGACCAACCGAGGTGAAACCGAGATAGGAGTGTGTCATGCGAAATTCTGGTACGGCAAGGAGAAGCACCACATCGGCGACGGTGCAGCAGAGCACAAAGAGGTGAAAGAAGTTGGTGGCGTGAGTGGCCAGCTCGAAGAAAAGCAGACCGGGTCCGAGCATGGAAACCGAGATGAGGCTGAACCAGAAGGGAAGTAAGGCCGGCGAGCGGTGAGGTGGTAGGAGCAGCGGGATTGGTTCGAAGAGGTTGATGGTGAGTAGAATGAGCAATACGGTGACCGGAAGCAGCAGAAGCACGCCTACGGCGAAGTAGAAGCGCAAGAACAGCGTCAAGTACGGCGACCCACTCGATCGATGTGTCGGAGGTGCCGAATCGTGAGGAATGGCGTGATAGTCGGGAGACGCCGAAGAGGACGCGAGCAATGGTTGTCTTTCGCTGTCCTGGCCATGATTGGCAGCGGGAGCCGCCGAGGAAGACGATTTGGTTGCCATTCTCGCTTCGAGCTGGATCAGTGTGGATGGATGAGTTGCTTGACCAAACGCACAGGACGGATGCGATTCCAGGTACTTTCCGGCTCTATGCTCCAGGAGAGAAGCTCTGCTGTGACGGATGCTGCTGGACTGCTTGGTCGCTACTTCCGATGGCCGTCGTCAAGGGTTGGCGCCAAACGTCTCAGATGATGGTGGTGGTCATTGGCACCAAAGCCTTGGACAAGCAACAGATACCCCTTCGCTTTTGCGTACTTTGTGCGGGGAACGAAAAATAGTGGCCGGCAGTGGATATGACGCCAGCATGCGGCGCTTGTCTCTGAACGTGTTGTCCCTTGGCCCCAGATTCCTTGGTTTGACAGCGGCAGCAGCAGCACGAGTAGCAACAGCAGACTCACGCTGCAGGACGCGAGACTGAGAGGCAAAGAAAAGTGGAGGCTGCACGCTGAAAAGCGGACGGAAGCCTGGGTAGAACCTTTTGAAATTCCGTTTGTTGGCCAAGGGGGGCTGCGAGCCGCCTGCTCCGAATGGAATACTGTCTGTGAGACGAGCTTTCGGTTTAGATTGCCTGTATTGTTGCAGAGGCCATCGACATATCTGGCTGACGACTGAGAAGGCTTGAGCTTCTACTGGAGTTTCACTTGAATCTTTTCCCCCCGTCTTGACCAACGTGACGCCCTGTGTCAGCGCGCCAAGGGGTTGGTGGGTGGGTGCGTGCATACGTGCGTCCCGATTTATTAATAGAAGAAAAAAGTGTTGCTTGACGTGCGCGAGTGCGAGGTGTAAAGTGCAAAGTGATAGGGTTGACTGTGCTGTGTGAGAGAGTCTACCAGAAAAAAGGGTCCGATCGACACAGGTCTGCGGAACAGGAAGTCAAACGCAAGCCAAGCCGATTTTTTGAAGTGTCACTTTCGGTCAACGTCAATTCAACGCTTTCCTCCACCACACTGTCACTTCTCTCTGGTTGCTCCCCTTTGATCACGTCTTGGAGGTTCTCGGATGTCCCGACAGATACCGTTCAACTCTGTCCACCGTCATACGCGCAGCTTGCGACAGCCTATTCCAATCGGTCCTCGGCCTTCTTCACACGCAGCTGGCCTAGTTTTGTGGTTTCATTGCTCATCCGGGGGGGCCTCAACGAAACCCAACACCCACTTCATACCAGCATTCATCGACCTCGCTGACTATCATCGAGAGGCTCCAATTCCTGATCTTCCGCTTTCAGCTCTCCGCTCACAGCCCAGATCGGATTCCCCGTATGTGCTGACTTCCTTTCTATAGCTCCCGCCACCCTGAGTTTGCCATTTGCGCGCATTCGTGCAAGTTACGCATCTCCCCGCCATGGTCAACACCGTCTTTGGATTGCCTCTCAAGCAGGTCTCGCTCGCCGTGCTCACTATCCAGAACACAGCACTTGGTGTTGTGATGCATCACAGCCGTGTATCGGCACCTGTCGGGAAAGCCTACTTTTTCCCCACGGCAGTCCTCCTCACTGAGCTGCTCAAATGCATCATCTCGTTTATCATTGCCGCCCTCTCAATACCCACCTCGAGCGACTCTCTACCACTTCCCTCAGGATCGCATAAGACGGCGGCCTCCAAACGCAAATACTCGACATCAGAGCACGATGCACTGCAGCCGATTCGATCCGATGCCGCTTCGTCCGGTCTGACTCACTCCAAGCTCAGACTCGTCTTGGAAGAGGTGACGGCACAAGACTATTGGAAACTCTCGATTCCTGCCTTTCTCTACGTCCTTCAGAACAATTTACAGTACATCGCCGTCTCTAATCTCGAACCTCCGGTTTTCATCTGCGCCTACCAGATGAAGATTCTCACCACTGCCTTCTTCAGCATCGTCCTGCTTCGTAAGAAGATCAGTTTGTGGCAATGGCTCTCCCTCGGCATGTTGGCCATCGGTGTCGCCATCGTCCAAATTCAGAGCAAGTCCGTGTCCGGCCTGGTCCCCTTCGAGGTGCACACCCACGGCTACGGTCACGTCTCGGCTGGACCTGCTGCCGACTCGCCTCCTCCTCCACCGCCCCCGCCCTTTGACTCGCATCGTGCTCCACCGCCAGAACGCCTACCTTACATTGGCTCCTTCCTCTCGGGGTCCGATACCAAAGATTACGACCACTTGCCACCGTCATCGCCGTCCTTCCCTGGTGCGCGCATATCCATGAGCATGGAGGAAAGCGCAAAAGCTGAAAAGCCCATGCAGCCTATTCAAGGCTTTATGGCCGTCATTGCTGCTTGCTTCACTTCGGGTCTCGCCGGCGTCTACTTCGAGATGGTCCTCAAAACGTCTGACGCCAACCTCTGGGCTAGGAATGTCCAGCTTTCTGCTTGGTCTCTCCTTCCTGCCGCGCTCCCCGTCCTTCTCGAAATGGCTCGTCACGGCGTTGCTTCGCCCTTCTTGCATTTCGGCGGAAGCGCCTGGGCCACCGTGATGCTGCAAGTGTCTGGTGGTCTGGCGGTCGCCATGGTCATCAAGCACGCCGACAACATCTTGAAGGGCTTCGCCGTCAGCTTTAGCATCGTCCTCAGCTTTGGTTTCAGCGTCGCATTCTTCAACTTTCCCTTCACCGCTCCATTCGCCGTCGGCGTCACGCTGGTCATTTTGAGCACTCTGTCCTACTCGCGCGGGCCCATGAAAAGCCTCACCAAATCTTCTTCAACGTGGAGCGCCGTTGCAGACGCAGCAACGTCTTCTGCCACTTCTACTTTTCGCGATAAAACAAGGTTGCTGAGAGACTGAATCATATCATGCAATCACATCATTTCTGGCAGCATCCGTTCCCCTTCTCGAGGCTTCGTGCTTTCTGTCTGACATCCCAGGGTGCTGACACTGAAACTGCGTGAGCAAATGCTGGTCTCTGTTCAGCTCACTGGATTGATGACTGCTCCTCCAACTCCAAACGTCTCCTTTGCAATTCTGTCGAGAGCCAACAATTTCGAAGATGGCGAAATAGAGAATCTTGCACGGACGACCGGTCCTGACCTTGAATGCTTCGCGCCCAACTTATCTCGACGTGCCCCGCTCGTTCGACGAGATACCGCCAGTGAGTTGCCTTTGGGGTGCAGCGCCGTATCCGGGGGGTGGTTGAGTCGGTGGTGGTCGCGCAAAGTTTGGTGGCGGTGGGCCGAATCCGGGAGGGAGCGCTGGTGGAGGCACAGAGTAGGGGCCTGCAGCGCCGAATCCACCGAGCATTCCTGGCATCATACCAGGCACCGGCGCCTTGCCGCTCATAAGCGCCTTGTGTGCCTCCAGCTGGATCCGCAGCTGTTCTTTGGACAAGACCAGCTTCTCAATCCTCGGCCTCTTGTTCTGGGCTGGCACGTTCCCGTCTGCCTTTTGAGCCGCTCTACGTGCTTGCCAATCTGCCAGATCCTTTTCGGGGATGCCTGCCATGCCGTAAATCTCGATCTCGAAGGAATCGCGTCCGGGTAATGTGTTCTCGATTCTGCGGAGACAAGAAGTGATCGCGGGTCAGCAGCCGTCTCGAGGCGCTCCATCAGAGAGAGCTTGGCGGAATCACTCACTTGTCCGGCTCTGCTTTGTGAACTTGCGTTAGATGTACTGCCAGGCCTCCTGCTGTGTTGAGCCTTCGTGGGCATTGTGGACATCGGTAATGCTTCGACTTCTGATGCTGCAGAAGAACTGTTCCAAGCACGCAACAGACAGCTTTTGTCAGCGCTGCGATCGTTCTATGCTAATTGAGGCGCTCTGGTCTTACCTTTCTCGTCCTCAAATTCGCGACTGTAATCCGCGCCAGGGTGAGTGACAGGAGGCGAACAAGATGGGGTCAGCGAACAATCCCGTCCGTCAAGTACCGGCTTGAGGGCGACTCACTCGCAATACCAGCACCATGCTTCAAGTTGAGGCGCCTTCCTCTTCTTCTTGGTCATCGTCGCTCGATCCTGAGGCTTTACGTGACGAAAGGTGATGATGGTGCGAAGGCAAGGTGGGTGTAAAGTTTTCGAGGAACTTGGTGCAAGGCATTTACGCTCTGCATTGTGGACCCTGAAAGCGCGACTGCCTTCTTTGATGCGTAATGCTGACAAATTGACCTTTATCCAGACACATTCCTGCCTCAGCAAGCTGTCACTAAACCACGAGCTGTGCTGTATTTGGTTTTCCTTGGGATCCCATCGAAAAACGTCGGCCGCGCAGCCACCCTGAGCAGCCACCCCGGGTGGGTCGGTCAAGCAGCCACCCCAGCAGCCAGCCACCGCAGCCATCAAGTCGGTTGCACTGCCTGTGGGTGGCTGCTCACTGAAGCCACCCGGGGTGGCTGCTCAAGGTGGCTGCTCAAGAACCCACCCGGGGTGGCTGCTGGTGGCTGCGCGGCCGACTTTTTCCTTCTTTTACGATATGAACCATGACTTGATCATCACAGAAGAAACAACTTGAATAACTTTAACTAACTTGACTGAAATTCGTCGGCCATAGACTCGCCTACCTCAACCATCAAATTCAAGCGCAAAGAAGATGGACCCGCACTGCCCCTTCTTTCCGCGGATTCATGATTGTTCTCCTTTTTCAGATGACTACGACTTCTGCTGTCATTCATGATTCGACGAAGCACGACCGCCGCGTTTACTGATAAGGGGTGTTCAAGTGGAATAACTTAGCTCAAGGTGATTATGAAAAAAATTTCATGTAAAATCTCGTCCTCTTCTTTTGACTTTACGCCAAATGACTCATAATCATCGTTAAAAAAGGAGAAAGTTGGCCGCGCAGCCACCTGGGAGCCACCCCGGGTGGCTGCTTGGGTGGCTGCTCAGGGGAGCCACCTCAGAGGGGTGGCTGCGCTGGGTGGCTGCCCGGCCGGTAGTTTGCCTTTTGTTTTGCAATGACTTACGACTTGGTTTTTCAGTATTAACTTCGGACGGCGGCGGACACATCTGAAGACTTTTTAATGACTAGCGAAAACTTGACTTCATGCTAAGTTTGAGAGAATGAAAATAAACTTAAATAATAAATTCAGTTGAACTAATGGCGATGATATAAATTAAGTTAACGTTAACTTCAGTTGATGTGAATATGAACATGACCCGTCGGTAAATTGCACGCTTCGGTGAGAATACATGATTGACTGACTTCAATTTATTGACAACGCAAAAAAAACTAAGTTAGAATTCGGTCGAGTTTCTTTCCCGTCACAGAAGGCGCGATACGCGTTTCCTGAGCCGCCAGATCGACGACCGCAGAGTTTTGTCTGCAAAACCTTTCATTTCTTGCGGACGCAATCATAACGCGAGTAGCCCATTAATGAATCAGGCCCATTAATGGACCGCTTTCAACGCGAGCTTAGTGTATAATAGCTTTGCTTCAAAGGTGGATTGATGACTTCTAGCCCTCTTTAAACAAGTCAAGCTCGTCGGATGAGTATCCCAGAGGTTCCGGAGTCTCCTCTGACCACTCATTCTGGGTGAAATCATTGTAGATCTGGTCGACTGCAATGCTCTCTTGCTCGAGATCCTCTTCTTCGCTGATTCCTTGCTCTTGACAATCTTCTGAGCTAGACCACAGATGTATACCGGTGTCGGAGGTTGACTCTGTGTCTGAAAATGCTGGTGATGCCAGAACTCGTTGATTTGAAGCCTTCTTCCTGCGTTTTGGAGCCTTTTTGGCTGCATCTCTGCGCTTAATTGCTTCCCAAATTTCTTGACTGTCAATGATCCAAGCCTGGGTCAACCGTGACTGGTCTCCTGCTTGCCTGACTTGCCAGTAAGCGCTAGCATCCTTCAATTCCTGTACTTCTTGACGCAGGAGGATATTGTTATGGTGAAATTGACTAGCTGCCTTCACCATTTTGGACCAAAGTTGGCGGGAACTGCGCGAAGGGCGCTCGATAGAGCAAATTTGGTCTGCTAGAGCAACCAATTGTCTCGAGTTGCTTGGGGTTTGTGGAAACGACATTGAATTGTCATTTTCTGGAGTGGCTCCCCTCTCCGGAAGCCTTGCTAAGACCAAATTAGCGCTGATATTGTTGTTATCGATGCCCACTGATTTGAATGCGGCTCTGCCTGCTCTTGCTGTCATGATTTCCCTTCGGATCTCGACACAGATGCGTAGAAATTGTACTTTGGACACCGGCAGTCCGCTCTGCGCCAACGACAATATCTTGTCACTATATGCTTTCTTTAATGGTCCAAATACAGACACATCAAGCGGCTGCAGGAGATGTGTGGCGTGCGGTGGAAAGCAGTACAGAATAATGCCGTGCTGTTCTGCAAACTCGGAGAACTTGAGGCTGAGGTGAGAGTTGTGACCATCAAGCATTAATAAACGCTTCTGGTTCGCATTCTGAGGCCTTGTATGGGGCTCAAAACAGCGTTTCAGCCATTCCAGACCGATGTTTTGACTTGTCCATCCATTATTCGACACCGCAAATTGCCAATTGTCTGGTAATTGTTGCTCGCGGAACCACCCGTACATATGTGCTTGTCCCTTCATTATTATCATTGGCGGTGGTATAGTCTGGCAGCCAATACACTTGATGACGGTGGCGCTCTCCCGTTGGCCTGGTTGAACCTTAAATAAAGTTGTCCGCTTTTTTGGCTTATAGACAAAGACTTTCTGACCCTGCGCTTTGCCAAAAACGAAGCCGGTTTTGTCCATATTGTAGATATTTGACATTGAAATGTCATTATCATTGATCGTGCTTCAAAGGAGGTCAAAATGGTGGGTGATCATGGCCTTATTTGAAGCTTTTGCTCTTGAGTGGTCCAATGTCCGGCTGAAACAGGCCAAAAGCGAGGGATGGCGGTAAATAAAGCCTCTAGCCCATTTTCTGGTGATCTTGACATTATTATCGTTGGTATTTGCTTGCAGAAACCGTTTTGCGCGGTCGTGCAGAGCCTTATACAAGATTGGGAAGCCCTGAGCTGACATGATTTGGATGTGGTGCTCGAGAAGATCTTCCTGTGATTTTGTAAGCAGCTGACGATGTGCATGCGCCACCTGACGAGACAGACCACCTTTCTGATGCCTTCTGAGGGTTGAATATGGTACATTGTGGTAGTTGGCGGCCTTCCGGAGCAATTTGAAAGTTCCTGAGTTCAAGTCACTGATAGCAGCGTTGATTTTCTCCTGATCTTGTCCTTTTTGTTGACGAAACTCGATCCTTTTGAACTTTGTAAGCTGTGGTGGCATCGTGAGGAAGCGTCAGGAGCTTATTTGGGCCAGGAGCTTATTTGGTGGGGAGGTATGGTGGTGGTACGGAAGGAAGCGGTGGGACAGCTTTTTGGCCTTATGTACTGTGCTGACGCGTTGAAAAAGTGCATGACGTGACGTGACCTCGGCTACGACAAATTGGTCCATTAATGGGCCTGATTCATTAATGGGCTACTCGCGTTATCGGAAAAAGTCGGCCAAGCAGCCACCCGAGCAACCACCCTCAGGAAGCACAATCGATTTGATGGCTGCGCTGGGTGGCTGCTCAAGGTGGCTGCTCACCGAAGCCACCCGGGGTGGCTGCTGGGGTGGCTGCTTGGCCGGTCTTTTCCTTTTTTGACGATATGAAAGACCAGGGTCTTGCTGATGGACCTCCTCGAAAGCTCTCAGATGGATGGTGCATCCACGGTGTTCGGCTGACTGCCGCTTGATTCATGATTGGGTCGACGAAACGATTCATGATTGCACAAGAGGATCTGGCACATGCGCAGCATCAGAGTCGAGTGATCAAAGAAGCTACTTCGCGGCCGTCTTACCTTTTGAAGGAGGCCGCAAACACAACCTAGTATACAGTGTGAGAACGAAATGCTATGACTATACTACACAAAGTGCCTGCCCATGACCCTTGGCGCATACGGCGGTGGCAGCAAGGTCTCTCCGGTGTGATCATCAAACATACCGTCCTCTGAGTGGAGGGAGCAAGCGTCTTGTTCAACGCGGTAGCGCTGCGATGTATTGCGCCGAGGAGGCACGGATGTTTGTGAGTTACTATGTACCGTGCTAGGTTGGCTAGGTTGGATGGGCGGCAGAGGTGACGAAGCGGTGACGGAAGAGACAGAATTCACGGCACCATTGGGCGATGCAGCTGCCGGCGGTGTTGGCAGGGGACGACGTGAGCCTGTTCTTGCGAGACTAGTTGCAGCGACAGGCCTGGACGGATCCTGGAATGGATCTGCGAGAGGAGCAGAGGTGTTGCGACCATGTTGAGAGGAGCCGGTGCTTGCAGCTGGACCAGTAGCAGCATTGAACGAAGTGTCGATCCTGAGCGATCCAGAGCGCTGGTGAGAAGACAGCTGACCCGCGTCGTAACGGTGAGTCAGCGCTTGCCTGGCGTCCCAGAAAGCGAAGCGCTGATCTAGTGCCTGGGCGGTGGTGCAAGCAAGATTCGTGGGGGACAAGGGTGAGAGAGGTTGGCCCACAACGGAGGAGTAGACGGTCGAATTCAAGCCTATTTCGCTTACGGGACTGTGTCTGGATGGAGAAGATGCAGCTGAGCGGAGAGGAGATTCGAGATGGATCTCTTGGAAGACGGCGGGGGCTCTGCTGGACTGGGTGGCGTCTGTGACGGGCGCCACGTCTGTCTCGGATCGAACCCAGTATTGAGACTCATTGGTAGTGGCAGTGACCCTGCTGGGCACCCTACCGAGATCGCCTTGGCTGGAAAGGAAGTCGGTGTTCAGACGCAATCGTGACGACCTGTTTGAATCGGATGGTTCAAGCTGCGAGGAAAACGAGCGAGGAGGCAGCAGCGCTTCCTTGCGCTCGGCGTCCATCTGCGCCTGCATTCGCCGCCTCGGGCGCGAAAGCTTGCAGTAGTACACGAGCGAGCCGATAAGCAAAAAGATGCAGAGCATGACCGCGGCAGTGACGGTAGATGCGATGAGGATGACCTTGGCGTTGGACGTGGCGGGCACGAAGGATTTGCCTGGCCTGTAATTGTTTGGGTTGATCACGACGCCCCAGAAGTTCATGTCGGTGAGATTGTTGAGGTTGCTCATGACAACGTAATGGGTGCCCTCGTCGAAGGTCTCGGAAGTCCAGATGGCAGGAGGAAGCTCGGTTCCGGAGGATTTGGAGAGCTCATCGACGTTGGAATAGGCATCAATGATAACCGAAGTGGTGTTGTCAATGGTGAGATTGTACTTTCCTCGCGCGGGTCCCCGGAAATCGAGGACTGATAGGCCATGTCCGGTGAAGTAGAAGTTGACCGAGTCACCTGCTGTAGACGAGGAGTAGTAGTATCCGATCGGAGCGGTATCGACATTCTCCGGAACGCTCGAATTGCGCCAGTTCGCTGCCGGCCAAAAGGAAGAGCGCGGATCCCTGTTGTCAATGATGCCGGAAGACCATAGCAATGAAGTATTCCAGGGATTTGCGACGACGTCGGGAGTCATGGGCAGATCTGAGGCTGCGTCGGTGTCGTCGCTGCGGTTGACGGACGGAGCCCCTGATGGTTGCTGGGAGCCGGCAGCTGTGGACGTAGGGGGTGCAGAGGCCCATGCGTCAATCGTATCGTATGCTGCGCTCATGATCGACAAAGACTTTTCGATGTTCGACGTCGACTGCGTTCGATGTGACTTGGGATGATTTGCGCGGGCGTGCTGCTTAGGTCGGTGTCCAACTGCTTGATGATTTCCGTGGCAGGCCAAGGGCGAGCGGGACTCGATCAGCGACCACGACTGATGACGATCCCGTCGCTCCTCGATGAGGCGATTCAAATCGTAGAGACGAGACGGAGATGAGCGAGAAGGGGCGTAGAGGTACGAGACGTGAGGGAGGATGACCTCTTCGGTGGTCCGGGCTGGCTAGGGGTTGGCGGATCAAGTTGCTCTCCGCAATCCGAAAGTACGTTGGGGTGGTGCTGCAAGAATTTCACGGCTAAAACAAAGATTTCCTCGTACAGCGTCACACAGTCACTCAGTCACTTTACGAATCGCCGGCGCAACGCTATTCGATTTGGTGATTCGCCCGTATTTGAAATTTGGATCGCGGCAGGCATGAATACAAATGCACATTATCAGCTGGACGTGCATGTCAGGATGCACAACGGCAGCGAGCGGGGGAAAAACTCGACTCTAAGCTCTTATTAATAATATTATAACAATTACCCAGTATCGCCCAGGAACCACTAACGACGCCGCCGTGCAACGCCCTAGGTGCAACGCCCTTGGCGTGCTTGTCCCATGTCAGCCCTCGAGTCATTTTCTTCCTTTTTGACCAGGACGACAAGATTCTTGGCACTTTCTCAAAACGGCCTCACCTCTTTCCTAGTGGAATAGCCTCCATGGTTCTCGCTTCGTGCGACTCCTTTCGTCACAGAAGCTACTCAGGGCGACTCAGGCGCGTTAAGCCAGGAAAGGGAATACGATTGCATGTGCCCAGGAATGTCAGCGTGTCTAGACAAGTGGAAGCGGCACAAAGGGAAAATGAAGAGGCGTGAGACGATGCGTGTTGATCGAGAATGCGGACGAGGAGCGAAGGGATATAAGGTTGCTACGAGAAAGACGGATACGAATTCATTCGACAGGCGCCTCGGGAACGTGCGGACAAGAGAAACAAGAGACTGACAACGACTGCGATAACGGGACGGAGATGAGGACGAGGACGTAGAAGCGGAACGCGGAACGACGTGCATTCAAGATATGCAAATTTCATGCGTCTAGATCTATTCAGAAGCGGACTTGCAGTCATGAGGCACGGCGTAGCCATCGGTGCGCTTTCCTCCGCCCCAAGGTGTACGTCCGATCACGCTGGCGTCGCTACCCAGACCGCGCTTGGCAAATGCCTTCCACAGCAAGCATCGGTTCTGTCCGCCCGTGAGATGCTTATCGGCCTGCACAATCGCGTCGCGTGCATCAAAGAAGCTTGGTCGGCAGGGTTGAAGCTTCATGCCATCCAGGATGAGCTGCACCAGCAGCGAATTGCCGTGACGAGGAACACGTCGCTTGCTCACTCGATGTTTGCCCAGCGAGGCCACCTCATCCTCGTCGAGGAAGAAGGCCCGCTGCTGCTCGGCCGTGGCGTTGGTGGCAGGAGGGAATAGGTTCGTGGTGAATCCGTGCTCAAGCACCAGCGCTTCCTCCACCTCGTTCAGCATGGTCGCCCACACCTCGCCGATGGCGTGCACACCCCAGTAGCCAGCGTGATCCAGGTACGAGTAGGTCTCTGGGTTGATCGTCTTGTTGGTCGAGTAGGGATAGTTGCGGATGCCCTTGGCCCGGTTCGAAGCCCAGGAGCCCATCGGCCAGTCGTGCGGAGCTGCTCCGGTTCGACGGATGATCGAGGCAAGCGCATCGCCCCATCCTTCGCCCATGCCGCCCGACTCACCCCAACCGAGGCAGCCGCTGTTGGCAGGGCCTCCCGTGAGTCGTGTCGACAGACCGTGGCTATATTCATGGATGACGATGCCAGCTTCAAAGTCGCCATCGCGGTACGGGGTCGATTGATCCCAGACGTACATGCGCATCCTGCCGCGCTGGCCATCGGGCGGCGTCATAAAGTCGGCATTGTCGGTGCCGGCGCCGTCCTGAGCGAATGCGATGACGCCGTCACTGCCTTCGCCACCACGACCAAAGTTGTGCTCCTGGAAGTTGCCCGAAGCCTCGTCGAAACCGTAGGCGTACAGCAGGTCGTGATACTCGTTAATCGTGACAAACAGCTGCACTGTGGCAGCAGCGACATAGTCGGCGGGAGGTAATTCGGAATGCTTCTTCTCCGACTTGCGCCACTTGTACGGATAGTTGAACATCATGTCCGTCGACTTGTCGTCACTAAGACGGCCCTTGGGCCGCTTGAGCGAGGTCGACTTCCATTCGCCATTGCCAGAAGGGTCGGCCTGAGCAAAGACGTTGTTGCCTCGAGTGTCGGCATAGACGGTGTTGTTGCCTACGACCGAACGCGCATCGTCGTAGGCTTCGAGTGATAAGAAGGGCGAGTGTGTGCCAGGCACCGTATGCCAACCGACGGGAGAAGCCTCCTCGTAGCGCTCACCCCTTTCGTTGGATCGCTTGCCTTCAGTGGGGTCGTTGAGCCCCCACTTGAAGACGCGGTACATAGGCTCGTGGCTCAGAGGGACAGGTTCATCAGCGGTGGAAGGTCTGGAGAGCTTGGCAGGGGCGTAGCCGGAGAAGTCAGGACGGCCGAGTTGGGGAAGCTTTCGATCGCCAAATTCGGGACGACCGAGAGAGGCGACCTTGGCGGGCTTGACGGCCTTGTTTGCGCGAGGACGAGGCATGCTGTGCACCCAGTCGACGACGGTACTGATGCTACCGGGGCGATGAGCGTCCGTGTAGGCCTCGTAGGCGTTGTCTTCGAGAGGAATTTGGAACTTCCAAACGAGGTTGAGACCGTCGGCCTCGGTCTGAACGTAAGCGAGCTGTGCAGGCACAGGTCCCTTGGCGGTGGGGACATTGTGCAAATACTCGATCTGAGTGTGAGAAGCCGGAACGCCCGAGTCTGTCTTGCCAGCATGGGGCTGAAGCTTGTGCTCAAAGGTGGTGACGATCTGAGCAGCCTCGCTCTCGGCAGCGCTTGGATCGGAGAGGCGTGCGGCAAGTCCCTCGTCAGGAGTGGCCTGCTTGAGGAAGTAGATGAGAGCCAGACGAGGATCGACGATGGCCTCGGGACCGTGAACGTCACGCTTGGCACGGAGATGCGAGAGAGAGCCGGCGATGCGCGAAGAGAGCTGTGCATCCTGGAGGAGGGGGTCATCGGAAGGAACGGCACAGAGTTCGTGCAATTCTTCCTGGAGAGGCAACAGAATGCTTGGGTCTACGTTGGCGCGGCGAGCAGCGTGCTCGTCAGCCGGACTCGAGTGGCCGTCGAAAACGTACTGATGGACGCCACCGCGAACGTAGGCCTCGTTCGTGTTGGTCCAGTCAGTACCAGGAGTTTCGGTGTACTCAGGGACGGATGGAGCTTTGGGGTACAGAAGAGATTCGAGCTCGGAGCGGATCTGGGAGCATCGCTGGTCCACCTGACCTTCGGTGGCTGCGTCAGTAGAAGCAACGCCCTGATTGGTGAAAGGAGGAGGAGCCCGTCCGGCAAAGAGAGTGGAGCCAAAGGAGAGGATCTTTCCCCGGGGCGAAATGTTGATGTTGAGATCGCCATCGGCAACCTCGAGGCCGTTGACGAGCTGTCGAACGAAGTAGTGCGAGATTCCGCTGGAGGGATCGGTGTAAGAATCGGGCCGGACGTAGAAGTCGTGGCCAGAGGGGGCCAGACCGTTGGCATATCCGAGGAGGTGCTTTGCGAGGCGGGTGGCCACCGAATAAGGATTTTTAGGGCCGTCCTCGGCATTGACGTAGTGGATGGCAGCGGCATAAGCATGCTTCCGGGAAGAATCGAGGCCTCTTCTGGAAGGAGGAGCGTCGGTAGCAGCTTCTATGTCGGCGAAGACCTTGTGGGCATGCTCGGGACCCCAGGCGAGCGACTTTCGGGACGGGTCCTGAGGGCGCCCGGCGATTCCGTTCAGGATGTGAGCATTTGCGGTTGGGCTAGCGGTCAAGGCGGCGAAGCTGAGCCAGAAGGGAAGAAGGGCGACGAGCGCAAAGAGACGCTTGTGGCCTTGGTTGACGGAGCGCGCCATCATTGACGACGAGAGTGTGATCACTACCAACCGACAATGAACCCGTGAGCGCCGGTGTGTTGCGTAAGAGAAAAGTCTAGGACCGAATCGGAACCGCGTATCGATCAACGATGTGAGGTCTACGATGTGGCACAGAGATGGATTGAGGGAGAGAGGGAGAGAAAGGAAGACAGGAGCAGGCGGATAAGTTCAAGCTTGAAATGGGATTCAATTCGACGCAACGATGGACGGAGCGTTGGATGCTGGAGAAACGATCGGGAAGGAGTTGAGGCTGTACTTTGTTTTTTCGATGAGAAGCTATTGTCGATGTGTCGGAGAGATGGTGATGATGCTGATGATGGTGTAGAGAATCAGAGCCGTGATCAGGGTCGAGCAAGAGGATGAGGCTGGGGGCAAAGCGGATGGGCCGTCGTCAGCATTCAGCTCGGGTCGCCCGACCGAGGACAGGCGAGTGCGAGCGTGTGAGAGAGATTGTGTGTGACGAGTCTATCAGAGATACAGTAGTCAGGGTCCTCTGTGGAGTTGCCTAAAGGGGCAGCAGCAGCAAGGAGGGGCGAGCAGGGTTGAAGCCGTTATCTACGCAGCAACTCACACTCGCAAATGCTGATAGGAGCAGCGAGGCACTGCACCAGCCTGGCAGTTTGAATAATTGTGCAATGCAGCGACTGTCCGTAGTCGGCTTTCATTTTCGGCGGGTGGGCAGATCTCTGACGATGTGACCGTATTGCGGAGTCACGCCACGAAAAACAACCAAAAAAGGAGCAGCCGAAATAGGCGACAAAGCGCGCCATCGTCCTTTCCCACACTCTGTCTCGCTCGCTAGACGAGTCCAGAGCGACATCACTCGGTGGTGGGAGGAGCAAGGCCCACAAAGGGCCGCAACCGAGACAGCAAACACAGCGTTCGAGCTCGATGGACACTTTTCTGCCGGTAACTCAGCGTCTCGCTGTTGCCGCTAAGAAGCACGAGCTGACAGGGTGATTTCAGAGCGGAGATGCATCCAACTCCACGCTGCAGGTTCGTTTCGTCACCGTTTGCCCTTCCTGATTCTATATTTGTGCTTTGCATTCAGGATTGGAGCTGAAAAAGGATCGGCCCGATCATCGAAACCCGATCAATACTTCGGCTGTGTGGAGATGATCGCCAAAGCGTCCAGAATGCACAGGCTAAGAAAATCTGAGACTTGAGACTTTTTCGGGAAGCTTAGTCTGATGGAAATCAACACTCGAGGCATTCACAACACTCGTACCATCTGTCACCATTCATCCGTCGTGACTGTCGTCATCACCAGCACTTCTCAAAGCGGCTTTCGTCTGTCGCCTCTAGAAGGGCCGACACTCAAGCACGTGTCGAACATGGTGCAGCCAAATCCCCGAGCAGGCCCTTCTACCAGCCATGCTTCCAACTCGAAAGCGGGATCGGCTTCTTCCTCCCAGCTCTTTGTCTCGTACCAGGAGATCTTCGAGCACCTCGAGCTGGCACGTCATCAACGCGATTCAGAACAGATTCGAACCATTTTAGCTTCACGTCAAGACCATCTCAAGTCTTGTCTACAGCCCTTCCTCAGCCCCTCTGGAGATGCCGACCCTGGCGCCTCCGCGGCTACCACACCTCCAGCGACTCTCAAGCTTGCCGATGGCTCATCTCATACCCTCACGGAACAGACACGGCAGTTCTGTAGGGAAATCGTTCAGCGATATCGTGTCTCCGCTCCAGATGCCTTCATCCTGCTTCAGACCTTCTTCGCCTCGGGCCATCGTCACTCCGAAGGCGTGCAGGATGTGGTACGCACTCATCTGCACGTAGCCCCTCCGACCCCGGTCAAAGGTAGAGCAGTTCGCACCAAAGACACGCAATCTCGACTCAACAAGACGGCACAGACAGCGGACTCAGCCATCTCCACCTCCGACCTGCTCGACGCATTCAACATCTTTTACTTTGAAGAACGCATGTATCTCCTCCGTACCATCTCTTCACTCATTCGAATCACGGAGGATCCAAATCACGACTACTTTGCTCTCGCCAACTCCATCCTCGATCTTTTCGCCGACCAGGACTTCGCGCTCTCGTGCATTCGCCATTTCGCCTCGCTCGTCAACCTCTCCCTGCCCGAGTCGATACGTCAGCAGCCTCGCTACTCGTCTCTCTGGGCAAAGCAGATCCTCAGAGAGCAATTCGGCCTGCTGGAGATCGTGTTCCTCCTGTTCTATGGTAGGCTCTCCCCTTCTTCTTCTTCTTCTCTTGCCGTCCTTCGCGTCGTACACGAAACCGAAGTGGGTCGGCGTCAGGCCAATCTAGGCTTCTTCGACAATGAAGCCGCAGAGACGGTAGAATGCGTCGGCCACCTGCTAGTCCTCATCGCTGTCGAGATGCTTTCGCTCGAAGAGGTCATGGATGGTGTGGATCTCGTCAACGGCTCCGAATCGCACATCTGCAGACATCCACAGAGCCTCGAGCAGGCTCTTGACCTCCTCAGTAATACCTCACCCGACCCCTTGCAGGCACCCATCCTGCTTGCCTGGGCCCTCGTTCTCCAACGTCTTGAAGACGCACTGGCGTCTCACTTTGACGCGTCCGAACTTGATCCTTCCCAACAGCTTTCCGACTCGACGAGCGAATTAGCAAATGCCATCAGGACCGAGGATGGTGGCCCGCCTCTGTGGAGAAGATTGGCTCAAGCTGCCTTTGCCCCTGAGCTTCGCCTCTTCGACACGCTCATGTCCCTGCTTGTCTCGCCCTTACTCACCAGCAGCAATGGCGCGAGCACGCCTGCTGTGGCCGGGCCGTCGGCTCTCGCCTACCGTGCCGTCTTCAAGGGTCTCCTGCTCAGCATCACTGAACTCGTCAAGCCCGAGTTCCTCCCCAACTTTGACGCTCTCGTCAGTCTGTGGGAGGCCACTTTTGGCTCGGGCGTTGCACTCCAACTCAGTCAGACCGCCATCGACGGCGTCGCCGCCCTCTGCGATCAATTTTGGCAAGTCGACAGCAGATACGAATCCAGATGCACCACCTTGGACACCGCCAGACGCAGGTGGCCCGTCAGTTTCCGTCCGCTGATCCTCCTCACAAAGGCGCTTTCGGGACACGCTCGGGTCGACGCACAAGCGTCTTGGCCCTCCCTATTAGAGGGTCGCTCCCGTCCAGAGGCGGAAGAGCGAGCCTGCGCTTCCGTCTTTGACTATCTCGCCAATCTTCCTACGTTTGCGCAAGTCCTCCCGATGGGTGCCAACACTCCGAATGCGCCCTTCGAGACCATGGAAGGAGGAGATTATACCTCGGTCACCTATCGGATCACTCGCAGTATGCGCGTTCCGGGAACGCAAATTCGCTTTTCGCCTGGCACCACCGGCTCGACTATCTCGGAACTCAGCAAAGAACCCATCGTTGTCCTTTGGAGTCCGCAACGTCCTGTCAGCGCATGGAAGCTCATGCGAGACGTTCTCGCCTCCTTCCCTCCCGCCTACGCCGAGCTCGGCGCAACTCGCAAAGACGAAGCCGACCCCTTTCGCGATCAGAAGCAGGCTGTCAGCTTTGCTCAGCTCGCCCCTGCCGATTCGGACGGGCATTGGGAAGAGCTTGCCTCTGATGTCCTCGACCTCTTCGCCAGTATCATCTCTGCAAGTGCTGATCTCGCCTGGACGCTGCTTGCGCATCTCGACGGTCGCGATATCAATGCCGACGAGCTTTCGCTCGACTATGAGCCTGAAGAGCTCGAACAGATTCAGAAGGAGAAGGAAGAGCTCGCAAGTGCAAAGAGCCTGTCCTCCATCGCCGTCAGCCTCCTGTCGCACGCGCTCGTCGCTGCTCCCATCAACGTCCGCCTGGTGCGATCAACGCTCCGCTTGTTGACTGCGCTTCTTCCGTACGACCCTGATACGGTATGGCAGGAGGTGCGATCGTCCAATGCTCTCATTGGCAGTCCCGGCGCCATCCCCTATCTGTCCAAGGAAAGTGCTTCCGCAGGTTCGGCTGTCGCGTCAGCGCTGCTGAATCAGGAGATGGCGCGTGCTTCCTACGGCGGCCTGATTTCGTTGCTCGACTTCCACATCTCGCTCTTCTCAGAGCTCCGCAGGTCGCACTCTACCTCATCTGTTGATGCCCTCGAAAGAAAAACGGGCGTCCTCCTCCGGGCCTTCAGCTGGATGTTTGAATGCGTCTGGCCAGAGTATCAGAGCTGGAGGTACGTTCGACTGGCAGATCGGCTCGAGGTCGGCACCAAATGTACTCGATTGCTTCACATGGCACTCGAAGAGAGCAGTTGGCGGTATTCGCCCATGCCCTCGTCCGATCTGATGGACAAAGCTGGACCAGCCGCCGTCCTTGTTGAGGCCGCAGAGAGGAGCTTGGTGAGCAATCCAAGCATTCTTGGCCTGGCTCCGATGATCACCTGTATCGGTACTGGTCAGCAGCTGCTCGATGCATTGAGCAGGGCCGGTAGACAGACGGATGCCACCCTGACGGAAGAGTGGATTCTCTCCACCCTGCGTCTCGCCACGCTGATTGTCTCCCGTAAGCGCGAGCTCACCTCAGTCGCACTGCGCGACCTATCGACGCTGCCGGCAGAGACCGCTAGGAAGGCTATGTCTGCACGAATCAATGTCGGCCTGCTCGAGCGTCTGTTCTTCGACCATACCATCGTTGCTTCTCGCACCACACTGGGCGGTGGGCACAGATCGAACCGAGTAGAACTGGCAAGTGCCACTTTCGCGTACGTGCTGTTTCCGACCTCCACCGCCATCAGCTCAGAGGCGGCACGGCTTGTCACTTCGATTCTGAGGTCCGTCACGGACCTCGCCTCGGCAGAAAAGCAAGTCCCCGGCCTGATAGGCCACACGGGCACGCTCGAAGAGCTGGAGGAGACTCTCTCCGGCTTGGTTGATCTTGTTGCCAATCCCAACCAGGACTCGATCCTCAAGGTTCAGGTCTGGACCATGCTCGCGGCCATCGTCGATACACAGCCAGCACTTGGAACGCTGCTCTTGACTGGTCGTCACCTCGCCATGACGGCAGAGAACCGTCTGAACAAGCCTGAGGGCGCTTCGAGCTTCCATCAGACCGAGTCGAGAGCATCCGCATCCTCTTCGCGTGGCTCGAGCACCAGGAAAGCGCTGGACAAGACAGCACTTGACGTCGCCTCGCAGGCCATTCTGTCTTGGCGAGCAGCCTACGATGGCGCCTCACATCTGCTCGAAGCTGTGCTTCGTTTTCTCGATGTTGCTTGGGTCCATGCAGCTGAGCACGTAGCTGCTTTTGACACGATCCGTGCAGACTCGGCATTCTTCCGCGCCCTGGGCGACGTGATCTGTGAAGCATGCGAGGCTCCAATAACGTCTGCCGAAGATTTCGTCGATTCGGAATCCTCATTGCATGCTAGCAATGACGCCAACATTGCTGCCTACTGCTACCGGAAAATGTGCCAGGCACGCTCCCTTCGGCTTCTTCAGCACGACATACAGCTCGGTGGTTTGCTCAAGGACGAGACGAAGAGCGGCACCTCCAGTGAAGCGAGTCTCGGGGCTTTGCTCGAAATCTTGGCTTCTTCGGATCGGACGCTTCGATCAATCGAGAAAAGCTTCTCGATGCCCTGCGATCCTTTGATGCGCGCTGCTCTGGAACGGAAGCTGGCAGAGCTCTTCCCAACCATCTACGTTGAGTCGCTACGCCATCCATCACGCAAGGACGATTTTGACCTTGACAAGCGATACGGTGATGACTATCACTTCAGCGTCTCATCCTTCAGAAACAAAGCGGAAGGTCGTGTGCTCGACGGCGAGTTCGGCGGAGAGGTGGCACTGATTGAGGAGGGCCTCCTTGCCGTCTTCACCATCAATATGGAGTGGAGTCTGATCGACGTGCAGAATTCTGTGCTTCAAGCATGGACTCAATGCATCGAGGTGTGCATGGGCCGCATGGTCGCGCAATCACTCAGCAAGAAGCGTATGCCCGCGCTCGGTACAGCTGTCATCTCAAGTTGGACCCGCCTCGCCACCTTGGCCGCTGACGAAGGCCGTGAGGGTGACTTCATGCGCGGCGTCCACGCCACGCGACTCGCACTTCTGGCAAAACTCATGGAACTTGCTTGGGGGCATCGTCACAACACAGACGCGTCAACAAGCGACCAAATTGTTCAGGCTGCCACACTGTGCGGACGTCTGGTGACGCATCCTATCTTCCGTGTTGAAGACAGCCTCAAGGCGGCTGTTCCGCCCGAATTCCACCGCGACGTCTTCGAAATGGTCCTCGTATGCGTAGCTCGCATCCGTGCGCTGTTGTCCTCCGAAAGTTCTATGGTGCGACCGAATGACAAGACCATCGAAAGCCACAAAGCCCTCCATGCTTCTGTTGAGCTATTCTGTCGTCACGTCACCGAAGCTCTTCGCATCACGATCGAGGCCGCGAACCGAACCTTGCAGACTTCTCGGCGACCTCAAGTCGATTTGCAAGTGCTGGAGGACGACCTCGACATCCTGGTCAGCATTTTTGAGATGACCGTCCGCCGCGATGTAGGTGCCGAAACCTCGGTGTGGCTGGCGCATGTCCAAGAGACGCAGCTTATGCAGGCTACCATCAGCCTCTTGGGCCGAGCGCCAGTGCTGCGGCCCGAGAGCGTCAACGGTGTTAACACGCCTGTCAACCCAAACAGTGCGCACCACGTCGCTTTTGTGAGACCTCTGCTTTCGTTGCTGGTCGCCATCGCATCACAGCCTTCATCGAGCGAGGAAGTTGCTCTGCAAGGTGCCGTCAATGCATTGGCCTCCAATATGCTCACCGATCCCCTGGAAGACGGCCAGGTTTCACCTCTGCTGCTCTCGGGCGACCCAAATCCGTCTCACGAGTGCTGGAGGTTGATGCTGCGTGTCGTGGTCGATTTGATCGACAACTTAGGGGCCGGTTCCGACAACCCAAATTGGAGAGGAGTTAGCGCCAGATTTGTCGAGACCGATGTCCATGGCTTCATTCGGGTCTACCAGAAGCAAATTGACCGGGCGATGAGCTTCGACGACTTGCAATCGCGACTCGTCACAATGTCAGGTAGCATGGCTCACTCAGCCCACGATCCGGTTTCCGAGTCAGACTCTGGGCCAGCCGTGAGCCTCGAGCAACTCGAAGAGGTGGAACTGATCTCGAGCTTGCTGTACAGCTTGACACGCATAAAGGGCGAACAAAACAATCGGTCTCTTGGTGCAAGATCCGATCCTAATGCTGCCGGCCCTTCGATCGTGCAGCATCTTGCCGAGGTTTCGGCTTGGACGGTCCAGCCTCTGGTACATCTTTTGCAACATCCCAACGAGCTCATCAGCCTGCTCGGCCTTGACTCAGCAGAAGCAAACGATGCTGTGCAAGAGGCAGCAGCGATCAAGATTCGAACGATTGTGTCGGTATTGGTCGCTAGTTTGTGGAATCATACCAACTGCGTACAGGTCTTGTGTCGGAGCATAGATGCTTGGCCAACGACCGATTCCGGATGCGCAATCGTGCGACCTACGACCCGCACGAGCACGGTACGCATCGCCACGCTCGGCACGCTACTCGATCTCGCCACGCATCTCACTGACTACATCAGAACCAGGAAGCAGAAGCTGTCCATCGAGGAGAAGAGACGCTCTTCCGCGACCCTCGAGCAGGTGTTGGGACTTGTGGCCAGCCAAGCAGCCATCTGGGCAGCTGGCAAGTCGAAAGCGCATACAGAAGCGGCAAGGCTGGAGCACATGGCACGCCAGGAACTCGAATCAGGATTGTCCAGGGATCTTGTGTCTGCGCTCAGAGCAGCCGAGGAGGTTGTGGGTGCAGAAGGCAATTTGTTCTCACTGATCACGACATTTGTCGAGTCGAAACTCAACGGTTCGCACTCTTAGCTGGCGCACAGATGGTGATTGTGCTGTAATACTATCAAATGGCCCTTCATCTCAGCGATCGTTGTGATGCGAGTGCGTTTCGAGGAATGAGCTTGGATGATGCGAGACGCTGGGAGGACGAGCCTTCGATCTGTGAGAGCGAGCTGAACCGGCTCAGGAGTCCAATGCAGACCTGTCGAGCTGTGCAACCGAGGTGTCCCCCAAGCGCAGAGGCGCGAAGGCATGAACCCGTGGCAATCGCAGAGCCGCCTTCCGCTGTTGCCACCATCGTCAAGTCGATCATGTTAACAATCAACTCGAATCCCTCGTCACTTAAGTTACTGATGTATGCGTGCCAATCGAAAGAGGACCACAACAACGCCGCAGTCGCACGCAGTTTCCAAATGAGGACCGCATGACAAGTCGATTGTAATCAAGCAAAATTGACAATAATGCCCAGGGTGAAAGGCAACCTTGCGTCTGTGACAGTGATCTCGTCCCCCTCCTTGCAAAGCTCTGACAGCTTCTTGTCTAAATTCGGTCTTGTCGCCTCTTCCAGCTGTGGTGGCGCTTGATAATATAGTGGCTTTCCCGCTAATGACAGCGAAGGTTTCTTGATCTGCAGATCCGCCAGCTCTCCCAATTGCTCGATGAGTCGCTCGACCGTGTCTTGTTGGCTGAACGTCATGTTGCGAGCCTCACCGCCGCAGACGGGGCAATCTGGACGTTTCTCATGCTCAAAGGTATAAGTGTATACGCTGTCGTTGCCGGTAAACATCATGTAGTTGTTTAGGAAAGGTGCGGCAGTGGTGGCGAATTTGAAAGCTTCGAGAACGCAGGCTGCTGCGATGATGGCGTTGGTAGATGCGATGGCAGGGATGATGTTTTTGACCACACCTTGCGTCAAATTCCATGTGACGCCAGTGATGCCAAACGAGGCAGCGCGAGCAGACGCTTGTTCAAAGAGCCACGAAATGTGATCGGGATTGTCGTTGTCGAGCTTCTTGTCGCCAAAGATGCGGGGCCATTCGAGCACGCTTGCCCACTCGATGCAGTGTTCGGGGAGGCGGGGCGTGTTTGCAATGGTGCAGATCGGGTAGGTGGTCTGCTTGTTGAGCATATCGAGACTACATTCGTAGCACGAGGTGATGGTGGGAAGAATGACCCTCGCTTGTCCTTTGAAGCCTTCTGTGCCGCCATCGATGAGTGGTTTGAGCGATTCGGGATCTTCGTCGTCGACCATGTTGACGAGGGTGGCGTTGATCCATCTCCTTGCTTCGACCGAATCGAGACCGCAGATGATGATGTGAAATTGCTTGTAGTAATTCTCATCTTTGTCCTGAATCTTGCCGTGATAGGGTGTGATGGTGACGCCGGGGACTCGGCGCTGTACGAATTGCGCTGCAGCTTGAGCTTTAGATCGACCTACGTCCTTTTCGCGGAAGAGGAATTGACGATTCAAGTTGGAAACGTCGATAGTGTCCATGTCGATGATGTGAATGTTGTGAAAGCCACTCAGGGCAAGATTGGAGAGGATTTCACAGCCAAGACCGCCTGCACCGATGACAAGGATCTTGCATTGTGTGCGCAAAAAGTCCTTGACTGTGGCACCAGCCTGGAAAGCGTCGTCGGTGGAAGGTCCAGGCTTGTCGAGGATCCTATCGATGTACTCGTACCTGCCAGGCCATTGCAGCGCCGACATTTTGCGTGTGAGTGCTCTTGCCTCTTGAGTGCCGCTCCTGGCAAATGATATCGAGGTGAGCTGGCAAGGTGAAGAATGATTGACTGGAAGAAACACGAATGGCGAGAAAAAAGGTGTTAGGACCCTTGAAGAGTGGAGGCTTCTCCGTCAGCTGGGGTCCGTGCGGATGAAAGCACAGTACATTGGTCTTGGAAGACCGAATTTTCAAACAAGGATGAAGCATCAGGGTCTAACAATCAAGGTTGGTCGGGCAAAATGACAGAAGAAGCGCCGCTAAGCTGGATCTAAAGCGGCGCGTGAGTTAGCGCGCCTGTCTGGTGACCGACTTGGGGTTTGGCAGAGATCACATGGTTCCGGAATGGCCGACTGGTGGAAGTGCGGGAGACGGGGTCACGTTGCCGATTCGTGGACATGTTTCGGTAAGAGGGATGTAGGAATGGTCCACGGAGTTCTTGGCGTTCCATCCGCGCTTTACAGGCACAGATCTGTAGCTACGATACAGTACACAGAAGTAGAGCCAGTAGCTGGAGCTGTCAGCTGCAGGCAGGAGGAGACTATTGGAGCAACTCGTTGTTTTGACGTGAGAGCGGCGTTCCGATCAGATCATACGATACGCGATCGAAGGCTAGCAAGTGTGGCTTGGTTCTTGGCAGGATGGACCCTATTCACGGGTGAATCAACGGGTGAATCAGAAGCACTCTTTTCTCTCGAGAACAGTTCTGAGGAAGTTGTGCACATCGCAAGGTCGCAAACGTCTCGTGTGGATCTGCCAAGAGAATGTGGTTCCTCGAAGGAGAGAATGCTTCATCGGTCGGGCTAGAAGCAAGAGAAGCACAGGCTGCCTGCATGGACTGCTTCGAGATGCTGCAAGAGCGGGAACAGAAATACTGTATCGACGTTTCGGTTGAGGCTATTGCCCATGGGAGCGGCAGATGTGTGCAGTTCCGTCGCAGAGCGCAGATGGATCCGAGCGTGCACTGCAAGCCTTCAAAGGACTCGGAATCGAGAGCCAAAGAGCGAGCGTGTTTTGAGGCTGCTCCAATCCGGCTGTAAGTGCAATTTAAAGTATCGGATCCGCGTTTGACTCTTTGTTTGTTTTTATTTCATCTCGATATTCTTTTCCGTCTGAATGGAAGCAAGCTCAGGAACTTTCCATCAGCAACACAGTTGGACAGCTTTGGCAGCTTCACGCGAGACTCGTTTGTCCCTTCATTTACTGTCGTACACCCATCAACGTTGATGTTGATGTTGATCATGAGCCTGATACCTAGCGCCAGACCCCGGATTCATTGTGATTTCGTGATGCAGAATCCACGGTCTCACCTGAGCGGCCTCTCAAGTGAGAACAACGGAGTCGATCACCAAGTGGTAAAGGCACATGAAGAGCAGGAGAGGGAAGACGAGATGAAGAATGTAGCGTTCGATGAGAATGGCTCTTGAGATTTGCTTCCACAGCGTCGGGGCGAACTGCTTGGGTCCAGGTGAACAATTGTTTGATGCTTGGCCCGCCGCGCTTGGCTTGGACGCGGAATTCCGAAAGCCTTCTGCCAACCGCTCTCACAATGGGACGATCTGCTGCAGAAGTGCATCATCGCTCTCAGAGTCGCTTTCGCTCGATTCCGAGCTTGGTTCAGATGTGTTCAACATGAGAGAAGCTGGGAAAGCGTACCCACGTTGCACTTGTTGATCCGACCTGTAAGATCAACATTGCCAAAGAACGTTCCGAACCGCTGAGCTGGCATGCAAGAGCTTCCAACGGAAAAATGGGCCCTTGCAACGTACCTCACACTTGTACGATGCAGGTACAGACTCTCTCAGCCATTCGGTTCTGATCCTGCGGTTGGTCTCGGTCACATGCTGCTGCAATGTGAGGTACTGTACTGGAGTCACAGACGAGAGTTTTGCGTGCAGCTGTCTCTATGTTGTGATGGGAATAGCATTCCCGTACTTGGTGGCTTCCTCAGAGTTGCTTGCTTTTGCTTGCCGGCCGCTGTCAAATGTCAAGTGGCTTCCAAGCAAGTGAAACTGGCGAGCTTCGATGATCACTCTAATGTATTTCAAGAGTCGCACGAACCCAGCGATCGGCGCACCCGCGATTTTCGTTGGATCGCTGCACATCTCGCGTAAGACAAAATTCTCGCTTAGCTACCGCAGGCTCGAATTTCTCTTTTTCCCTTTTTTTTGTTTTGGTTTTTTTGTGAGCTTCTTACCCTCGTAAGTGTTCGCATGTCTGGATGGACAAGCAAGTTTCAAGAGCGGAAAGGGTCAATGGAATCACAAACAGGCATCGCAGTAGAGAGTGGCTGTTGTGACCAAGCTGTTGTCGTGGACAAGCGTGTGAAGCAAGAACGACGTGATTGTCGTCCCGTGTCGCCTAGATTGACTCTTGCGCGATGGAATGAAGTGGCTTGGCTCTGAATGCTGTCTGCTATTATTAATATTCTCAACCTCGGAAGGGTGGTGTTTACAGTCTTTGAGCATTTCCAGAAAGTAATTGTGTTTTGTTCTCCTTGATTTTATTTTTGTTCCTCGGAAAAGGGGGACCGCGTGCTTGGTAAGGCTCTCAGGCTGGCTCACCGGACTTGCGAGGCGGGTTGACAACTCGCTTAATTTCTTTCTTACGCTTTGAAATGCAGCCTCTCCATCTCGTGTGGCGCCGCTTTTCCGTCGAGTTTGGCCCCTGTTCCCTCAGAGCTCTCACTTGTTTCTGTCGTCTGAGCCGTCATTGTGAAACCATCACTTGCACGGCGCTCTTTCTCCGTCTGTGGTTCGCTGCTTTTTTTCTTAATTATTCTTCTCCTTGCTCTCGCTCCCCGCGCCGTCGTTTCCCCTGCTACGTCTGCGTGCGTGTGTGTGGGCGCGAGCACAACACTGCAGCCACAGAAAGATGCTTCGGATCGCTTCTGCCCAGTCTTGCTCCTAGGGTCGCACAAGAAAGCTGATTGAGCTTGACTTTGGCCCACTGAAGGCTGTCCTACCTACAGAGGTGCAGTCGAACGGCGGCGGCTAGCAGCCCAGTCTTGCGCCCTGGTCACTGCGAGCCATCGGCTCGCAAGCCCAAAGCCTCTTCTATAATTCGACTAGTCTGACTGCCAAGCCCATGCTATATCCTCCCTTTACCCTCTTGACCCCGTCTTCATTCTGGCTCCTTCGTCCACCCTTGTGCTACTTTGTTCTCGTCCATCTCGCCACCACCATCCCCTCCCAGAACCCCTATTCACCATCTGTTCTTCTTCATCTTCCCTTTCGCTCTTCCGTTCTTACCCGTACATAGCTACGCTTCGCTTCTTCTGTCCAGTCTTCTGCTTGCGTCTTGCATCCCCATAGCATCATATTGTCGTTCTGCAGCTCAAAGATCCCCAGCGTTTTTTGATCGAAACACCATAGTGAGACAGATTCGCAACACTCGTTTCCAACACAACTAGGAGTTCGCCCCTTACAGCGTCCGGCCTTCGTCATCATGCCGCGTCCAGCATCACGATCGCCCCCCAATTCGGGCTACTACAGCCCAGACCCCATGACCCCCACTTTCTCCCCTCCTGGCGAATACACCGAATTTCAGACCCTCCGTCCTGGTACACCAGGTACGTTGGGAAGCATGGGTCGATACTCGGTGGTCAGCAGTAATTTCGACAAGTACGATCGAGACGGCGCACTCACTCCCCAAGCACAGGCTCTTTTGCCACCAGACGAGTCTGGCGCCGCACAACGCTCCAGCACCTACTACTTCGAAAAGAGCGCAGGCGCTGCCGCCGCCGATCAAGGCTACCAATACACAGGCCGTCGAGGCCAGGGCTACAACCCTGCTGCCAATACTGCCACTCTCGAACACGGCATTCCCGCCAAGAAGCGCGCAGGCTTTATCCGACGAAGGCCCATCCTCTTTGGTCTTCTGGTTCTGATCGCCCTCATTGCTGCAGGTGTCGGAGCAGGTGTAGGTATCAGTCAATCTCACAAGTCGAACAACAAGAACCTTGCATCCGAATCGAGCAACTCTGGAAGCTCCAATTCCGGCTCTACCGGTGGCTCCTCACCTTCAAACAGCAACAACCACGGTAGCGGCAGCGGCAGCGGCACCCCGACTTCCACTGCTCCTGCTCCCCCCAAAATCACTCCTTTTGCCAAGTATAGCTGGACCGACACCAACACCAAGGCTTTCGGTGTCAGTCTCGGCTCTTGGCTCGTCCTCGAGCGATGGCAGCTCGAAGATTGGATGGTTCAGCAAGGAGGCGCCAACGCTTGGGACGAGTTCCGTCTCTCTCAGATCCTCGGCGATCGTCTCGCTTCCGTACTCACTGACCATCAAAACTCTTGGGTTACTGAGGCTGATATGGACACGCTTCAGAACAATGGCGTCAACATTGTTCGTATTCCAATTCCCTTCTGGGCTTTCATCCCAACTGTCTCTGGCGAGCCTTACTACAATGACATGACCGCCTACAAGAACCAGCTCGACAAGATGCTCCAGTGGTGTTATGAGCGCGGCATGTATGTCATGCTCGATCTTCATGCTATGCCCGGTTCTCAGAACGGCGACCAGTCCTCCGGTCACAACACGACCAACATTCAGTGGTTCAGCCAGGCCAATCAGGATCGTTCCGACACTTTTGTTAAGAACGTCCTCTCTTGGGCTACCAGCAGCAACCTCAGCTCCATCATCAACGCCATTGGCGTTGTCAATGAGCCTCGATGCGTCAACGATGATTGGTCGCTCAGCAATAGCCGATTCCAGACCACCTTGGCCTTTTATGAGCGCAGCTACCAGGCTTGTCTTCAGAGCGGCATTCCGATGACCTTCCACAACGGCTTTGTCCCCGGTACCGTCACCGAGAAGATGGACCAATGGAGGAGCTTCATCTCGGGCAAGGACCCCAACATGCTCATCTACGAGGATCACCCTTACCCGGGTTGGTTCTCCGTACCTGAGCCCGGTCCGGACGAGATCCAGACTTCGGTCTGCGAGTATGGGTCTGCTGGCAGCTCGTTGGGCATTCCGATCCTCATGGGCGAATTCTCTGCCATTCAGAACACCAACTCGACGAGCTATGCAAAGACTTATCTTCAGATGCAGCTCGGTACGTATGCTTGGTCGGCGGGTTCCATCTTTTGGAATTTCAAGGCCAACTCGTCGAGCAATCCGGTGCTCGCCTTGCCTGGCCACATGATGGATCTCTACTCGTTTGTCGATCTGGCCAATGCCGGAACCATGCCCAATCCAGGCAAGGGCGGCAATGTTCGCAACTTTTACACCAGCCTACCCAACCCTTGCGGTGGATTCCAGACATATGGCTGGAGTAATCCTGCGCAGTGAACGGGTTCTTCTTGACAATAGTACACCATTGGACATTTTGCTTTTGTTTTCTTCCACGTTCCTTGCGGTCTCGCTTTCAGGGCTTCTTTCAATGGAATTTCTTCTATCTTTGCAATCGCCGGACGTCTATCCAAGTTTGTGCGATGGTGGGTTGGGATCAGCGGAGGATACGAGACTTTGTGGCATCTTTGCTGTCTTTGTGCGTTTCAGACTCTTGTCGAGGGCAGTTTGAGCGAGGCATCGATTTGATTGAGGGAGCAGCAACGATGGGTTTCAGGCGGCAAGGCTGCCAGGCGAAGACCGGCATGGGTGGCGATGAAAGGTAGCAGCATCTCGCTGCGGGTCGGGTTCGCGCAACTTTGTTGTGAATTCGCTGCAGATGCGGTGTCACTCGTGCAACGTGGTGGCAAGCATGCGCCTCAGCCTTGATTGTCCTCACGGTCACATCCGCATCGACACACGTGACAGCTGTCTACCAATGTTCAATGAAGTTGTGAGGCCTTTTCGATCAAGACAAAAGTAATGATTGGATCCTATGCGATCCACCGTGAACGAAGTCGAGAAAGGGATCATCTTGAACAACACAATAGAGATCCGACGCATTGATCTACTTTGCGAAGGGAATATCGTTGGTGACCTCCTGCAGCTTGTCATACAACTGACCCCTCTTGTTGCCATATGCATCCTTGACGAGCCATCTGGCATGTTCCGCCGCCTCCCTCTCTGTCAAATCGGGCTTGAATCTGTCCCTCAACCTATCGATGGTCGGCATGCCTTTGAAACTGGGCAATTCGGTCCCCAGCATCAACTTGCACGTATCGACAATCTCGGTGACAAAAGGTCGACATGCCAAGAACGCTTTCACCACCAACTCCTCAAACATGCGGAATCCCTGACTTCCCGGTCCCCCCATCACATCGATCATCTCGTGACTCAGCTTGAAACTGTACGGTTCGAACCGCATCCCACCAGGACCAATGTCGAAGAGGAATCCGAAATCAATGTGGACCAAATGTCCATCTCCATCGATCATCATGTTTCCGTTGTGTCGATCGCGGATCTGCAAAATGTGACAGACGACCGAGTAGGCTGCCATGGATTGGATAAAGTTCATCCTAGCACGCTGGAAGGCGATGCTGTCCGGATTGCCGTATTTTCCGATGAAAAAGGTCAGCAGATGGTTGATCTTGGCTCGACCCATTTCGTCTCTTGAAGTGGCATTGGGTACGACATCGATGACACCGCAACCCGGTCCCGTAGCCGTAACCCTGTAAGGATTCAAGTACAAATCCACTCCCACCGTCGTATACACATTCTTAAACATGGCGATCACCTGCAAAGCCAAGACATCCTGTCGGCAATCATCACCCACTTTGAAGATGGCCGCTTGCCATACATCCACACCCGTCTTTTTCGCCGGTGTATTCTCGTCTCCCTCGTCACCCGGTTTCACCACTTCTCGATGCACCTTGAACGTCGCCATAAACGGCGCCTTGGCATGACTCTGCAAAGGTCGTCCCGATTTGCGATCCAGATCCACCACCACTCCATCCGCGTTACTCGGCAGATACACGCCCGGATCGACCTTGATCTTGGCCATCTCCTCGTCGATCTTGGCCTTCTTTTCCGGCTTGCTCTTCTTGATATACGGCTTGAGCTTGCCCGAAATCGACGTGACCTCGTTAAAAAAGCCGAACTCTCTCTCGTAGAAATCTTGCGCTTCACCCGACAAGGCCGAAACAATATTGTCCACCATTCGATCCAACGTCGGCTTCATAGGATCCTCTTCTTCCGCATTGTCGTCCTTGTACGAGTTGGCCTTCATGTTCCAGATAATCTGATGACAGAACAGTTGCGAAATCTTGGACGTTTCGAAGATGAATTGCTCCACATAGCCATAATCGTCGGTTCGAAGTGCCTGGACCACTTGCGGGACGTAGAAAAAGGTCAGTTCGACCGGATGCTGTTCCAGCGACCGCATGGCATATTGCAGAACCATGGGGTGATTCTCGTACTCGGGTTGGAACAAGTCGATCGCTTCGACGGGCGAAACAGCCGCCCAATACTGCAGCCATTTCAAATCCGCCGATTCCTTCTTGGCGAGTTTCAGATGATCCTCCAACAAATACTTGAGCGCAGCAGGATTCTCCACCACTTTATACGGTTGACTACGGATCATCTTACCCAAGGTACTCTTGAGCGCTTTGGATTGGAACCTGGATCCCAACTGAACCGCAATCACCGGACTGATCCGCCAGGCAGATTCCACCAGCCCACTCCATCCCGCTTCACTCATCGACTTTGTCGTACCCCCCACGAAATCGCTTCCCCGTCCACTACTGTTCAACGGGTTCGCCCAAACCGACAACCTCGAAACTTCGTTTTCCACCAACAGCTGCAGCAATCTCTTCTTCTCCTCGAAGGCTTTCGTCGCCTCTTGCAGCGTCAATCCACCAGGCATCCGAACCGAACTCAACGTCGGCGGGAAACTGGTCACGTGCTGATCGGCCCTTACCACATCGCGCTGCAGCAGCTCTAGCGTCTCCTGCAGCACCTGCATATCCGCACTCAACTGCAGCCGATTGCCACCAAACGACCATTGAGGCGTGCTGGCAAACCAGCCGTATCCGAGCTTGTACAGCGCTTCGCGCAAGTGATGCTCGACCAAACCTTCCAATTGACTCGTCTGGATCAAACGGAATCCAAAGTTGACCAACGTGAAGCGGGCTTCGCGCGCCAGAGGATGCGTGCTCATTCGATCCACTGCAGCGCCCGAATGCTGCAGCAATCGAACCAAAGCCAACACCATCGTTGGATCACGGTATCGGAACGCCTGGAACCTGCTCGAGATGAGATGAATCAACGACAAATGCGGCGTAAACAGACGCGTAGCTTGCTCCTGCTCGGCCGTGATCTCTTCGCGATTGAAGGCGCCCATCTCTGTCTTCCGCAGGAAGGGATGCTTGGTCGTCAGATTCGGCGAAAAGATACCTTTGCGAGCTTTAGCCGTCATGGCCCAACCGATGGTCAACTCGACCATGATCTTGGTCTCGACTTCGGGACGCGCGCCGATCACCCACGTCCACACCTGGCAAGCGGTAGAGATGGCTTCGGGCGTGAAAACGAGGAAGGGAATCGAGACGATAAAGTGCAACAACTCGTAATCCGGCTCGGGAAGCGCTACAACCAGCGCAGCTGTACGGTAGAGCAGTCGACGCAACTCGGCAAACGGCAACGCTTTCCTCTTGACACCGACATCGTTCGACAAGGCAGCCAGCTGCTCGCGGCACTCGGCCACACTGGCAGGCGACATGGACGTAGTAGGATCGTCGGACAACTCGACCAACCCCTTTGTCAATGCAAGGTGGATCCCCGTCATTTCTCCCAGATAAGTACTCTTGGCCGAAAGCTCGCCGATAAACGAGCTACTCGCATCCGAGCGCCATCCGCCTAGAGTGGGCAGCAGACGCTCCTTACGGGCCGAGACTGGCATGCTACGCGCGTACTCGAGCGCAACGCTCTTACCGAGCTCACTGCGATCAGGTAGGATCGAATCATCAAAAGTGCCCAGATAGCGCTCCAAAATGCCTTGCAGCTCCAACGGCGCCAGCGTCATGATGAGCGACAGATACTCGCGCGACTTTGTCAAGAACTGCGAAAGGATCTCGTTCCTCTGCGTGTACGAATCGGACAAGTCAAACGAGATGTTGGCCCGCTCCGAGACGTAATGGTACTGAGGCGCGAATTCGTCCTTGTACTCGGCCTCGCAGCCTTCGCGAAGCAGCGTGAGGATCTCGAGCATGGTCGTCACCACATCCTGATCGCAGAGCAGCGAGGGAAGCGCATAGATCAGCTTGTTGAGGATGTTTTGCGACACCTGGCGCACCTTTGCTACGCGATGACAGCATCCGAGCATGAGACTCTTGACCTCGTTGGCGACGCGTGGATCGAGCAGATGCCTGTTGACCTGCGTACCGAGATCGCGGATGAAAAAGTCAATCACCTTGTCGGCGATGGCCTGCATAGCTCCGACAAGAGCACTGTTGTTGAGCCCTTCGTTGGTGAAGTAGGAAAGCACCATGGAAGGCCGACCCATTCGGCTGCGCAGACACTCGAGGTCGTAGATGGTCGACAAGAATGTGACCTGCGCATAGCTGAACGAGCGGACGTCGGAAGCATGCGTAGGGATGACCGCGCTGAGCGCCTTGCGCTGCGAATCCAGCGTCTGGTTGGAAAACTCGCGCTTGAGAACCGAGTTGTATTCGAGATCGCTCTCGAGATAGTTGTGCGCAGATTCAGGCACCAGCGTCGGCGTCTTGAGCGAGATGGAGCTGAGCGACTTGCCCACGATCTCTGCCTGTGCCTCAGCGGCCGACGAAGGGCGCGAAATAGCGCTGCCATCCGGAGTAATCTGGCTTCGAATGTTGGCCGGTGAAGCGAATCCAAAGAGCACGGAAAGGAACCACATGTTGCGGAAGAGCGAGACCATCTCAGTGGTGGGCTGCACCTCGGGCTGGATATCTTTGTGCTCGAGAACAGCAGCAATGGCGGGCAGAAGCGTCGCCAAGTCCGTGTTGAGCTCGGCCAATTCCTCGGCACTGCTCTTACCAGAGGTAGCGACCGTCTGCAGCTGCATTCCCTTCTCGGCAAAGAGCTGAAGCAACTCCACAAGGAAGATCTCCTTGCGACCACCGGTGGCTTCGTTTTCGTCCGAAGAAGCAGAGTCTCGCTCATCCCGTTCATCAAGACGACCGAGACCACGAGCAAGCTTGAGCTGAGCAGACTCGACCGCGACAGCAGCACGGCGATTGGCTCCGCCGGTCAGGGCGCTTCTCGAAACGGCCGAGAGAGCCCTGACGACGTCAATGTAGGCGCTGCGTGGACCGGCGAGCGCCAGTGGCACGACATTGTCCAAGATGGCCGTCTCTGCCGAAACGTCGGCATTGCGGAGACGCTGGAGGAGCATCGAGATGGTCAACGCCGTGACGTCGGGTTTGCCCACCTCTAGTGCAAGACGTGAGATCACGGTGATGGTGCTGAGATTGATGAGCCTCCTCTGATCCTCAGAGCGAGCCGAAATGTTGGCCTGCGAACCCGACATGGAGATACCGTTGACCTGGTCGCGAGCAGTGACGGCACGCGAAGCACCGCTGCGTACAGACACGCCACTACCGGCAACCCCGCCGACGCCGAGACCACCGGGAGTGTCCCTTCCGAGATAGTTGAGCAAGTTGTACATAGTGGAAACCACCAGATCGTCACCTGGAGCGATGGTGACGCACGAAGCGAGACAACGAGCTGCAGCCAGGAGCACGGGCGAGCTGGCGCCTTGGGCATTGGGCAAGAAGATGGGGATGGGCGAGGTGGCAAAGTGACGCAGAACGCGGGTCATAGGCAAGGCCAGTGCACTGTTATTGCGAACCAGCACGCCGACGCTCTGCAGAGCAGCGCCCTGGACACGTGGATCGAAGATGGGAGCGCCCTCGCTGAGAAGCGAGCGGATGCGCACAAAGACATTGTTGTCAATGTTCTCACCGCCGGCTAGACTGCGGGCGACGGAGCAAAGCGCGGAAAGCTTGAGAGACTCTGCGAGGATCTCGGGCACGTGAAGCTCGGGCAGGATCTCGTGGCTCTTGAGGCCTTCGCTGAGGAGGAAGCGCTGCACATCGTGGAAGCTCTTGTTGCTGGCGCGGAGGACAGCGTAGAGGGTCTCGTCCAATTCGTGCAACGTGTCCTTCTGACGATGAACAGGGACGACCTCGCCGAACGCGGCCGACTTATCGGCAGCGGTTGCGCCAGATGTCAGCGATCCGATCAAAGGCACAGAGGCAAGGAGACCTCCATTGCCATTGGCCTGTGCAGCTGAGCCGTTGCTGGCGGCCTTGGCGTGGCCATTGACAGTCGCAGGCGAAGCAGCGTCCTTGGCAAAGTTGGCATCGATCGAGTAACGCGAAAGCGAGTTCCAAGCCTTTTTGGTGGCATCCGGTGCGAGAATGGCACGGCTTTGAGTGTGCTTGGCATCTTCGTGCGTGTCTTCGGCATCGAGATCGAAGCGGTCAGCCTGGGACTGTCGGCTGGGATCGATGCGATCAAGATCGAGGCCGAGCTTCTGGAAGTCGGAAAAGTCCTTGATGGGCGGACGAGCATTGACGGCGAGCGCTTGGGCCAGGGCGGTGTCGAGGATATCGATCGACGACAAGAGGACGTAATGGCCCGACAAGGGCACACCAGAGAGGCGATACCTGGCGAGGAAAGAGATACGGAAATCCTGCGAATCCCGGGCCAAAGCGGTGTCATCGGCAAAGGTGAAGCCACCTTCTGGACCGACGATATCAGCATCTTCATCCTCATCTCCGGAGAAAAAGGTGTCGACGCTGGCCTCTGACTGGTCGTCGGTTGGTCGAACTGTGGCCACTTTGGGCGCACGTCGAGTAGCTCGCGTTGCCTGCTGACGAGTGTCGACCTGGTCGTCGAGAAGCAGCAGAACTTCGTTGAGTCTCCTGACGGCCTGAACGGAACTGAGGATGGGGTTGAGGATGTTGGCGAGACGAGCAAACTCGTGTAGCTTCCAGGCAAATGAGGTGGAAGCAATGGCTCTGTAGAGACCGTTGAAGAGGGGGACGAGCTTGACGACGACAGTGTGAGCATCGCCAGCGGTAGCGCCGAGAGCATCGCTGAGCTTGGCAGCCAAATCGAAGATGGCATTGAGGCATCGAGCGCGATGCTGAGGAGCATTGATGGCGACGCGGAGGAAGCTGGAGACGAGCGCAAAGGCGAGCTGATCGGGAAGCGAATGGTCTGTCCAGCTCATCTCGTTGTCGAAGTCGACCAAAGTGAGCTGTCGAAGCAAATGCTCCAGATCATCGAGTACGGGAACGAGATGTTCATCGTTCTTGATGTCGGTCGTGTGTTCGGTGGAGCGAGAGGCCGAAGAGATGGAGGAGGCGAAGAGTGCCAGGCTGATCTGGGTCCTCGCAGCAGAGGCAGAAAGGAAAAGCTTGGATCCAGTGGTGACTCTGCTGGTGGTTGCAGACTGAGCAAAGAGCGAACGAACCTTGGATCGAGCCGAAGGTACGTTGGCAATATCCTCGGCGAGGTTGAGGGCCAAGCCGTCGAGGATGAGCTGGTGGGTGGGCAGGTCGAGGCTGTCCATGGTTGTTGGGTGTATGCGAGCGATGCGTACGCTCCTACAGATGAGAACTCTTTGTTTGTTTTGAAGTCGACAGTGGTTTGTGATGGTGATGATGGTGAGATGGGGGACAAACAAGCACAGAAGGATGATGCGGGGTAACGCAGTTTACCAGCGTTCACAATTTGTGCGGTTCATCCGATGACGATTCGTGATTCTTCGAAGCGTGAAATCACTGAAATGGCATTTGTGTGGAGACGAGAAAGCGGTCCAAACTCACACTGCTCTCACGCTGTGCCGTTTTTTTATTACTTCCACGCACGATGAAAGCGTGAAGCCTGTGCATCTGCAATGGAATATTTCCCGCCAAAATTAGGCTTTGAAAGGCCTTTTTGCTAATTAGAGTTGTGCCTCTGTCTCCCTCTCATCTCAGAAGAAGAAGGATCTTCTCGCGCAAGATGCTGAGATCATAGAGACAGACAACAAGATCACTCTTCAGAAAGAGGGGCACGTCGGTGAAATGGTGACCCTCGATTGGACAAGTGAGCTTCTACGTGGCATTGCGACAAGATGTATCAATTGAGGATGGCCGAGCCATGGCAAGGACTATGCATATGTACGAGATTGGCTTTTCCGGAGCAGCTGTCCACGCTGGATTCTCGTCGGTCTGAGGCGTCCATCGCATCGCCTGGTCGTTCTCGACCCCGCGTCCGGACTGGCGATCAACACTTGCAAGCCGAGCCATCCTCCATCGTGGTTTGCGTCGGTGCAGCTGTCACATCGATATCTGTTCACAGAGGGCAGGGCAAGACTCAAGTCAGCATATATCGCCCTCGCCTTGCTCTTGCTCCTTGTACTGTTCTGTCGGCAAGCAAACTCACTCTTGTTGGCAGCGACACCGCCATTCGCTGCATCCGCATCTTTATCCATCCCGGGCAAAGCCTGTGCGATCTTTTTGAACAATACCTTGACATTGTGGCCTGCTTTTGCCGAGGTCTCGATGAACATGACGTTGAATTCCTGTGCTTTCTTTTCGGCTTCTTCCGTTGTCACTTGCCTGTCGACGTTGAAGTTGCAGCATGACAGGGTTAGAAAACAGAACTTGAGTCGGTACGTCTTTCATCTGAATCGGAGCAGAGCGGATCGTGAATCCAAATACTCACCTCTTGTCACTCAAATCCGTCTTGTTCCCCACCAGTACAATGATGACATCGTTTCCCCTTTCCGCGCGTACATCGTCCACCCATTTCGACGTGTTCTGGAAAGACGCTCTGTTGGTGATATCATAGACCACCACCGCTACCGACGAATCACGGATATACGATGGGATCAATGATCGAAAACGTTCCTGTCCTGCCGTATCCCAGAGCTGCAATCGCACCGTCCTGTCTTCGAGGTACATGGTTTTGGATAAAAAGTCGATCCCGATCGTCGCTTGGTACGTGTTGTCGAAAGTGTCGTACATGAATCGTGTGATCAATGAGGTTTTGCCCACAGATTGCTCGCCGAGAAAGACAAGTTTGAATTTTCGCAATGGCTGACCGAACTCGGCCGTACTCGCCCCTGGTGCGTTCGACATGGTGGACCAAACAGAGCTGTGGATAGTGAAAGGCTGGGCTAGACGTGAAGGGACGCTTCGGGTCACCTAGATGCGTACAGCTGATTCTCCGTCTCGAGACTTGTAAATCAATGCTGGAGCAGGTTGTCGAGATGGAAAAGAGTAGCAGGGCTGAATGCGTCTCAACTTGTCGCCTGAGTTTGCTCAAGATCGAATTCCGACACTACGATGCTGGTTTCGTGTGTTTGTTTTGAGCGCAACGAGGTAGCTGAGCGAGTGAAGGCCGTCAGAGGTGATGGTGTGGAATCGACAAGTGCACTAGCAGTCGTATCAAGAAGCACATGAGTGTGGCTGCATGTGGAAGCGGCCCGCTTGCTTTCCTGTCGGAAATCCTGTTTCGGACACGCATTCCCCGTTGTGCCTCTGGGCTGCTTTCCACCTGTGTGTGTCTCTCTCTCCCTCTCTCGCCTGTGCTTTTTCGCACGAACCAACATCAGCGAAGTTTTCATTTAATCGGGATAGTCACGGTCTAACATTTCAGTGGGATCTAGAAGTCCCGGATTGTGCCGTCATCATCAGGCGTCTTCTTTTGGTTGAACCGTTCGCACTCTCTATCGACTTTCTGACTGACGGTAAGGATGGGAGGAGCTGTCGTACTCTTGTGCTCTATCGTGAGCAAATCGCACTGGAGGCTTCGAACGTAGGTCACCTTGAGACGAGATGTGAAACATAAGAAGAAGAAATTCCAGCGCTCAAATTGAAATTGATTGTGAAATAAAGGCACGTAAAAAGGAGAAAAAATCACCAATCACGATCATCGGGCACCCCCAGCTTGGACGCCCGATCAACGCTCGACCACGCTTCTGCAGCATCAAAACTGTACAACTACGGCTTTCGCACAAGCTACGTCTTCCTCGCAAGCAGCAAGAGTAACCTGAAAGCCACAGACAAGACACCAGCTCATGTTGTCAGACGGATTCCGAGCCATACGTCTCGAGCTGCAAAGCTCGTCCTGTGCAAAGGCAATCACACATCAATTTACAACATCTTGAGCTGAGAACCACTAGAAAAGGATAGCCAAAAGGTCAACTGATGTTTTGAATGAAGCCAGCGAAAGGAGTCAAGACATCGCCTCGACTCTATTACCGCCTACACTACCGTGAAGGCAGATTCCAAAACATCGCTTCCGCTACTGGCTTCTTCTCACTTGTAGAGAGCGCGCTTGGCAGCACGAACGACAATCGCCGTGTCGGGGAACGAGAGCTTCTCGAGGTTCTGAGCGTATGGTGTGGGGACAGCAGCACCGGTGACACGCTCGACAGGAGCATCGAGGTGGTCAAAGGCAAAGTCGTTGACGGTGGCAGCGATCTCGGCACCAACGGAGAACTGAGGGAATCCGCTCTCGACGGTAACGATGCGATTGGTCTTCTTGACCGAGTCGATGATGGTGTCGACATCCATGGGAGCGATGGTGCGCAGGTTGATCACCTCGGCCTCGACACCTTCCTCCTTCTTGAGGATCTCGGCGGCCTCCATGGCGTAGTTCATACCGATCGAGTGAGAGACGATGGTGATGTCCTTGCCGGGACGCTCGATCTTGGCCTTGCCGATGGGGATGGTGAAATCGTCCGAGAGGGCCTCCTGCGAGATGGGGAAGGATTGACCGTAGAGGATCTCGTTTTCGAGGAAGACGACGGCGTTGGGGTCGCGGATGGCCGACTTGAGAAGACCACGGCAGTCCTCGGCGGACCAAGGCGAGATGGTCTTGAGACCAGGGATCTGGCCGTACCAAGCGGCGTAGTCCTGCGAGTGCTGGGCGCCGACACCTGCAGCGGCACCGTTGGGACCACGGAAGACGACGGGACAAGGGACGTTACCACCGGACATGTAGTAGGTCTTTGCACCCGAGTTGATGATCTGGTCGATGGCCTGCATGGCAAAGTTGAACGTCATGAACTCGCAAATGGGACGAAGACCGGAGAGAGCAGCACCGACGGCCAAACCGGCGAAACCGGATTCGGTGATGGGAGTGTCGATGACACGCTTTTCGCCAAACTTGTCGAGGAGACCACGGGTGATCTTGTAGGCACCATTGTAACGGGCGACCTCTTCACCGAGGATGAAGACCTTGTCATCTCGGAGCATCTCCTCCTCCATGGCCGAGTTCAAGGCATCTCGAACGGTGATCTCCTGTGGCTTGCCATCGGTGGAGGCGTTGCGGGTGGTGGAAGGGATGAAGGCGGTGAGGGCGGCGGGGTTGGTGGTGAGGCGCGATGAGCTAGCGATGGGAGATGAAGACGAAGCGGTGGCCTTTTCAAGAAGACGCGAGGGTTGCTTGGCAGCGGCGGTGGTGGAGACGGAACGAAGAGCGGATCGGCTGGCAGACTGTACGCGGGCCAAAGAGGCAAAGGCAGAACGAGCAGCAACCATTTTGTTTGACCTTGCTTGCACGCGGCTGACGACAAGGACGACAGGGATGGATGAAGAAGTGTAGGATGTTGAAGACGAGGAGAAGAGGGTGGTGGAGAAGAGTGCGACGAGCAGCAAAGACGAGCTGGATGTGATGAACACGCCCAACAGCGAGCAAAGCACACACAGAGAGAGAAACGGAAACAGACAGCCAACGAAAGATTCCCAAAAGCGCTTCGAGCGACAAGAAGAAGCAGCAGCAGCAGCAAAGAGACACACACTGAGCGCGCGCCGATTCGATTTTGACACGATCCCATAGCGAATTTTTGGAACCAAATTCACCACCAAAAAAAAAAAAAAATAAGAAGGGAAAAGAGAAAGAAGAAATCGAAATCAGAAAGCGCGAGCCACCTGGGATTCAAGAACAGAAGAAGAGAGACTGATCTGCAAGCCTGTTTCTCTCGCTTCATTTTCAGGGTCCCTTGGAATCGATAGGATGCGTCGCCTTTTTTTCCCCTTTTCTTTGTCGGTCAAATTTCACCGAGGGATTTTGAGAGAGAGAGAGAGGAAAATATTCAAATGTGCTTTGCCAGCCTTGTGTCCAATCAATAAGCTCGGTGTTTGTTCGGCCTCTCTGAAGCAATGCTTTGTAGCAGAATGGGGAGAAAAGAAACAAACGTTCCCAACAAGTTGAGTCTTGCCCGTCATCATCCACTTCCGAGCACTCTAACATGCAACGTCGGTCGCGTATTCGTGGATTGGTCCTACGAGGTGTCAAGATCAATAACAACAAGAGAGATGGCACAATTGATCGACGAATAGACCGCAAAGAAGCGTGACAAAAGCATTCCGGTGCGGCTGTGAGCACCTCGAGCTACTCTTCTTGGATGTGCATACTGTATCGCCTCTTCTGACCATTTGGTCGTGGCCAATTTGGCGACGTGCAAGTAGGAGGAAGATGCATGGCAGATCATCTGTACCGATCCATGGACAGTCTCGCATTTAGCGGTGACATCGGATCATGTCCGTCGGAAGCTAGTCCGACTTGATCCGCTGTTATAAGAACTTGGTCAAGCTCTTGGCTGCCTCACCTTTTCGCGTCTATGGAGCGGCAGCAGCGAGGTGGAATTTCACCGGCCAATTCTTGATTTGGCGATGTTGTTCGAATTCGAGAGCGAGATCCGATGCGACGAAAGAGCCCGATCGATCCAGCCGAATCGCGTCGCTGCCAAAGTTACCTGCAAACGTGCGGTGATGTGGTCTGATCACAGAAATAGTTGAAAAGAAAAAGGACCAGAAGCGAGAGAGTGCTGTGTGCTGCCTAATGATTTTGCAAAGGTAACAGCCGGACCCGGTCTTGAGAGCGACAAGAGAAAGGGAGAGAGCGCTTTTGACTGTCACAGAAGAAAGAGAAGAGTCTTGGCTCTTTAGCTTGCTTCTAACCATCTCATCCCATTCCACCAGATCTTGAGCTTTGATCTTCTCCATTCTCCCACCTTTACTGCTGCTACGTATCAGACTGACAGCTCGCACAGCAGATCATTCTTGGCCGAGCCTTGGTCGATCGACACTGGACAAATTCGCAAGACAGATCCTTGGCAGCCATCCGAATCAGCTCAACCTCAATCTCTTCGATCAGTCGGTACTGACAACACCACTCGAGCGGGTGCACAAGTCGGAACTAAGCGCGTCTCGGTCCTGCCGGCTTTCTCCATTCGTTCAGAGCCTCACTCAAAAGTGAGCATTCGGACTTTGGCTTGACCTGCACAAATACATTGCTTGTTCGGACAGTTCGACCACCTTGTAACGCTCTGTCGTTGCACTACTACATCGAATAGCATCAGCGCATCCCTCTGGCTCATATACTTTCACGATGAGTAAGTCATCCCCCACGTCGTTCTCATTTGCCTCTTTGTTTGCCTGCCCTCCCTGCTGACGCTGCCGACGCCCCACTCATCATCTGCCGACGCTTGCCGCTGCCACAGTGGACGACCTTACCGAAGCCAGCAGCGACTATGCGGCAAACTCGTGGGTCACCTGGTTCCTCTCCACAAAGGGCAACGAGTACTTTTGCGAAGTCGATGAAGACTACATCCTCGACCGCTTCAACCTCACAGGCCTCAATGCCGAAGTACAACACTATCCACACGCCCTCGACCTCATCACCGACTCGCTCGAGGACGATCTTTCCGACTCGATCCGCGATTCCGTAGAGGCGCAAGCAAAGCTGCTCTACGGTCTCGTACATGCACGCTACATTATCACCACACGCGGTCTGGCAAAGATGCTCGAAAAGTACAAGCGCGCCGATTTCGGGAGATGTCCTCGTGTCCTCTGCTACCAACAACCTTTGCTACCCGTCGGTCTCAGCGACAATCCTTTCCAGAAAGCAGTCAAGCTCTTTTGTCCTCGCTGCGAAGACATCTACTCGCCCAAAAGCAGTCGACACGGCACCATCGACGGTGCCTTTTTCGGCAGCACCTTTCCTCACATGCTCTTCATGGTCTATCCCAATGTCTTGCCATCCAAGTCGCCATCCTCCCAACCGCCCTTTTTGCTCAACTCTTCCTCACAACACCGATCCGATGCACGTGCGCATGCAGCGGATCAGGCCGACGTCGACGACTCGATCATGTCTCTTCCCGGTGGTGCAGGCAATGGCTCCTCCCTCCCCGCCGCAGCTGGCTCATCCTCCTCGTCGGCAGCAGCAGCAGCAGCAGCAGCAGCAGCAGCTGGCGCATCCGCTACCACGCCCGCCAACTCGACCGCTGCTGCCGCTGCCAAAGTAGAGCGTTACCGACCGCGAATCTTTGGCTTCCCCGTCCACGAGACGAGCAAGCTGCACAAATGGCAGGACAAGGTGCGAGATCAGCAGATTGAAAGGTTGGAAAAAGTCGAAGCTGCCGGTGGTATTGCTATGCCAGGTGCAGCTGCCTTTTTCAGAAGAGCAGCTCCACCAACGGCCTCAGCTCCGGCAACAGACTCGGCAACAGTAGGACTAGCGGCAGGAACAGCAGCAGCACTACCACCACCAGCAGGATCGTCATCAACAGTTTTACCATCGGCGACTACAAGCGCAGCTGCACCTCAAACAGCATCGGCACCCTCTGCGCAAGCCGCAGCAGCATCGCTAGCGACAGCACTAGCATCCAGTCCTGCCGCCTCCACCACCACCAGTAGCACGCCGTTGCAATCGGTTCCACCATCCGGCGCGAGGATCTGATGCATGTCCGCTCAGCAAGTGCGGCAACAGACGCATACACATGGGTTCTCTACTTTGTTCGTTTCACAGGCTAGCTGTATACCAATTCTCTCCACCCTCCTTCTTTTCCGATCGAAAAATCCTAGTCGATTCACAGCAGATGTCAGTGAGAGCATTGTGGAGTCAAATTGTACAGGGTTGAATAATTTTTTAATGGAGGACGTTGAAGAACAACTCGAAGGGATGGGAGGGATTAGAGATGGGTATGACAGACAAGGTGGGTTACAAGATTCCTGATGTCGTCTGCTCTTAATTTGCCTGCTTCGAGTACCTCTTGATGGTTAGCGGCTTGATCTGAGTCTTTTTGCTTTAACTTTGAGACGATCTCTTCGACTTTTTCGCCACCGTTTTGTTCGTTTTGCAGGGCCGAGTGGAAGTCAAAGTGATCCTCGAGGACGACTTTGTTGGTGATCAAGGAGATGGCGAGCACTTTTATCCCGCAATGGACGGCAGCGATGGATTCGGGAACGGTCGACATCCCAACGGCGTCTGCACCGGCTGATTTGAGGAATTTGGCATCGCATCGAGATTCGTAACTAGGTCCTAGGACGTAGGCATAAGTGCCCGATTTGAGGAGATGCAAAAGCGACAGTTTCTGCGCCGATCGGTAGAGGGATAGTCTCAAATCCAAATCGTATGCATTCGACAGAGGAGGGAATCGAGGACCGAAAGCTAGATTGGGACCGATCAATGGATTGGTTGCTGTCAGAGTAGGGAGAGAAAGATGATCATGAATCGACATGATGGTCCCGACCTCAAACTCGTCGTTCAAGCCTCCAGCTGCATTGGTAACGATCAACGCCTTGATACCCAAACACTTCATCACGCGCGTGGGAAATACACAGGTCGATGCCGAATGTCCTTCGTACGTATGAAACCTTCCCAAACACGCCACCACCGGAACTTTTTGATCTTGATCAGAGAGGAATCCAAATGCCAACGAAGATCCGTGTCCCTCCACGGTGGACTCTGCGAATCCAGGGATGGATGTGTAGGGTACGTGGACAATGGATTCCAGCGAAGATGCAAGTCCCGACAATCCAGATCCACAAATAATGCCCCAAGTAGGTCGGCAAAGTTGCTCGGGCACTGCCGATCGAATCGCCTCGACCGCTTGCGAGAACTGCGGTGGAAGCGTCGAGAGATCGATCTCTGAAGTCATCTTTTGGAAGAGCAACCGATGAGAGAGGCGAGATAGAAAGAGCAAGAGGAATCAATGTAAGACGACGAGATGCTAAGGCAGGGGGATCTTGGTATTTATTTCTCCCACTCTCTCTGGCGGCAAGAAACCAAAGAGCCAATTTCGGTTATTCGGATTTCCCGACGTGTGGAAACCAAGCAAGCAAACACTCAGGCACAGGACCACCAAGCACAAGCAGCCACACTCTTCGAAACCTCGACCCTTTCGGTTTTTTTAAGCTCGAAAACTCAATCCTGTGAACCCAATTTCAGATCTTGCCTCTCGACGCTCCATGACAGAGGAAGGACATGTGATCGTAGGACGAGAACGACCATCTTGATTCCCCGGAGGATCGGCTCGGATCTCCCATCGAGTGCAAGGGCCAAGCTGTGGAAAGTCTGATAAGAGAGGCAGACAGATCCGTGAGAACCGTGCATTCTGCTTTTTCCTTTTGGCTGTATTTTCTTCTTCCTCGGCCATCTCCGAGATCGCACAAGGGCAGTCGCGCTGCCTCGATTCTCAGTTCGAAGAACAAGCAACGGCCGCTTCCATCTTTCTTTCTCTCTAATATCAGTCTTTGGCTCACTTCGGAACACAAGCTGCTGCGAGTGTCAGATGACTTGGCTGCTCAGCAGAGTGTATCTATATCCAACCTTGAATCAATTGTCTCCCCCGAACAGCCCTGATTTGATCAACGACCAGCGGAACGTGCTAGTCGAGACCCTCCTCCGAACTACCTTCCTCTTGATCGTCATCCAAAAGCATATCCACCGCCTGTATCGCATCGTCCGTATTTCTGTTGCTTTGCTGCTGCTGCTGCTGCGTACGAGCCATGCTCGCCATTGAGAGAGGCGTGTTGCTGCCCGTCCTGCTCATCAATGCCGATGTTGTAGCTGTTGTCGATGCAGACGTCGAACTGTGACCAGAAGGATGATCGGCCAAATCAAAAAGCTCAACAAAGTGATCCAATTCATCCTCCTTATCCGGCTGACCGTTGTCAAACCAATGCAATTCACGCTGCGCTCGACCCATGATCCATGCGCTCACCTCACAAGGGTGCACTCTCCTCCTAGGTGGACCTTCCAATTCCTCTTGAGCGTCATGCTGTCGTCGAAGTGCAGTGACCAGCTGCAAAAGCAATCTGGCAGTAGCCGAGTCAGCCAGACGCGGTCGACGCAGTCTGCGAAGCCAGTGGCGGTACTTTTCCGTGTATCCGACGTAATCCTTCTCTGTATGACCTACCAGCAACAGCAGCTCCAACGTTGGGCATCGATCAACCAAGATCTGCAACGGGTTGATGCTCCCGGACAGGTCCAACTCGATCGCCTCCGATGCTCCACTCGAGACAATCATCGGTACCACCAATCCGAGCTTCTTGAGCTTCGGCAAACTCGCCAGCGTCGTCGCAATGTCTGGAGTGAATCTGAATCGTGGGCCATGCAGTTGCAATCGCTCCAGATGGCTCCATCGCTGCGTCGCCCAAAAGTCGCGCTCGAGGTCCGCACCGTAGTGTCCCATCAACGAACTGTACTCTCGGAGCTTCCCCGACAGCTGTGCGATTGGACGCTGTAGGCCACGAGGTACCCCTTCTAGATGCAGCGTCTGCAACTCGTGGCAGTGGGAAAGCACTATCCGAACGAAAGGGAGCAACTCTTTCTCAAAGTGCGTCTGCGCTTGCGAAGCGTCGAACAGCGCTGGTCCGTAGCCGTGTCGGAGACAAGAGCGGCTGCGGGCGCGTACACTGAGGCTATGTATCCTTGTCCTAGCCATCGCTCGTATCCCGATGCGATCCGTGTCGAGCGAGACTGCCATCGAGCGGATCTGCTGCAGACCATAGAGCCAAAGATTCGGCAGCAGGAGCATCGAAAAGATGGCACGATGGCAAGCTCTGCTGATCCTCGCCAGCTCCAGCAGCTGTACAGAAGCATTGTATTCCTCATCCATTGGAATATCGTGTGCTGCTAGAAGTACGATGTGCACGATGAGCTCAACAGGAAGCCTAGGATATCCGTGGACGGCATCTGCGCGAGTAAGCCTGTATGTATCTTGCTGCTTGTTGTTGCCGCCGCCGATGGTTTCAATGTGCTGTTGCATGAACACTGCCGTTCTCCTTCGTGGCTTTGGCGGGATGGGAGCCGATGACCATGACTCAGCGAGCCGAGCAAAGGACCAGAACGAGTCTGAGATCGTCATGTTGGCGATGCTATCATGTGCGCAAAAAAGACAGGAGAGCGTGCGAATGACACGCTTCCACACGAATCCTCGTTGTCGAGGTGCGGTGATTGGTTCGCAGCCGTGAGGTGTCGCACAGAATCCAATGTGAACTGGTGACCAAGATGATGGTGGAGGGGAGGGGAGGTGAAAAAACAAAAAAGATGGCTGCTAGTCATCATACTCCATCTTGGCTTGGTGGGCGTCGAGCGAAATTTCCATCGGCTTCTCCCGAGACCAACATACGTCGCATCACAGACATACAGAACCTCGTACAGTCACGGCGTACCTCTGTACCGCCGAACCCAATCGCACACGATCACATGCGTCGACAGAACAAGAATGGATCAGGATTGCCCAATGCGAAGAAAGAAAACATGCAAGATAACGAAGCGTGACAACAACCAAATGAAAAACGGGCATGGCTGGAACGAGTGTTTCGGTCCCCGCGCGGTTGGGATATAATCAAGTCTGCCTCTGATTGCCACCGAGGACTGGACTTGTGGATGTAGGGACGAGGACCGAGGAGGAACAGAATGCAAACAAAGGTCTGGCGAAGCACCAAGTCTACATGGCAACACAGTTGCATCCTCCACCAGCAGGCGCGTAGGGGTCCTCTCCCTTGCTGACGGGACCCCACACGGAGGGTACAAGATAATCGCGAGTGCTCTTGCAGTAGTTGATGAGGCTGTCGATTCGTAGCATAGATCAAGCAGAAGATGAGGAAAAGTCAGCGGCCATCAGCTATAGGGAGCGAGTAGCAATCCGGATGAATGAGTGTGACGTACCTCTGACTTGCCTCTGACACACGAATCCGAGGTCGCTCGAGATCCTCCTTCAAGCGTTGATTGTGCTCTGTGAGTCTTCGCAGCTTGAGCTCCGACATGGACTGTTTGTGAGGCTTGACGTTCATGTTGATGGTGTCTCTATCGTTCCACGATTCGGACGACCTGTTTCGTGATGGGAAACTATGAAGCCCAATTGAGACGAGAATCAAGGTTGTCCACTGCGACGCGAAGCTATGCTGGAAAGCGGATCTGAGGAGTCGAAAGAGAGGAGGACGTCAGAGAAGAGCAGAGAGGTGATGGATGATGGCAGAGGGTCCCAGCGAGTCGAAGCGAAGGCCAAATTCAGAGAGACTTTCTCTCCGCACAAACGACGCCTAAATCATGAGAGGAACAGTGCGCGTGCTTGCCGTTCCCTCTGCGTGTCACTTTCATCCGGCCGTCTTACCATTTTCAAGTCAATGTTAGATCTTCCTCTTCTTCTCTTTGTGCTTGATGCAAGAGAGCAGCAGCGTGCAGCGATAAGAACCTGATTCGCACAAATCAGCAACGCTGCTCGTCCGCTGGATCCTAGTCCCGCACGTCCGCCTGTCGAGTCAATCATTCAAGCAATTTGAATCAATCAAAGCCGCTTTTCGACGTCCGTTCATGCAGACAGGTACAGCTGAAGGTGGCAGCCTCTCAGAAGAAAGCGCAAAAAAATCTAATCAGAAAACAGAGAGAAGCCCTTTGCGTCTCCACATTTCACGTTCACTAAATTCAAACCTTGAAAGATCTTCCTCTTGATCGTTCTCGGCAGCTATTGGTGTCGTGCTACCATCATCGACTTCCTCTCGAATCTCTTTCCCATTCAACAAGAGTATCGGCGACCGTCTTGGCGACTGAATACCTGACGGCCCCTCATCGACAAGGCTTCTGCGAATCTCTGGTCAAGTCGACTCGACTCCTCTTCACGGTACGTGGTCTGCACCATCGCTGCATCAGCTTCACTCCTCCGCTCAGTCGTTGATCATGCGATCATCTTCGTCGGCTAAGGAGCAGTCTGGCAGGCTTTTCCCTCGCAGCAGAGCGGACGCTGTCCTCATTACCCGCAAAGGAAGCAGCTAGCCACTGCACTTATGAAGCATCGGTGACTGACTCTTGTCTCTTCATCACTCTTCGGCCTTTCATCACATCTACGATCCACGAAACTCGAACATACTCGCCCAACACAACCCGTCTACCCTTGCACGATCTATGATTGCCAACGCTGTACTGCTCTGCTCTGCTTTGACCCGTACCGCTGCTACAACATCGTCCTTTCGCCATCGACCCCGGTGCCTGCTGTGCTGGATGGTGTTGCGGTCATCTTTACTGCCCTGCGACTGCAATTGACCCTAATTCCCCTTTGCTCTCATCTCGCTGCTACCGACAACAATGCGATCAACACCATCAACTATCACACCGATGTTTCTGACCCATTGATCATGCTCAACTTCTTCTTTCCTCGGTTCTGACTCGGCTTCTTGATACGCTCTAACACCTTTCGCCAATCTCCGTGACCGATTCGCCTCTTCTATCTCGCCTTTCTTTGGTTTTCCTTTCGGCCGCGGTGCGCGTCTACTTTACCCGTCTTTTTTCTCTTGCGTTTTGGTTTTATTTTTCTTCGGCGCCCACGCCTGGATTTGGGATCTGTATGCCCGCGACCTCCGGTATGCGCGCCGCCGCTGTGGCTGATCTCTGTTGATCTGATTTGACCCTTTGAACGACGGCTCTTTCCGCCATTGATCTTCTGATTCTTCTTCTTCTCCTGCCGCGCTTCGTCTGCTCGCCCACGTCGTCTTGTTCATCGGCCTTCAACGCTTTTCGCGCCGTTTCTGGTCACCGACGCCTCGTTTTCCTACTCACAATCCTTTCATTGCTTCTTGGTCTTCTCCGCTTGATCCTGATCAAACCTACATTTTGACCAATCGGCGCCGTTCCATTGATCCCCACATTTCTTTCCTCGGCTTGGCCCCGCCCGCGCCTCCGACTTTGCCCCTCCGCTGGCCCATTCTCTCTCTTTCTTGACCCTTTCCACATTCTCCCGAACTGCCGACTCTTGAAATCGACCCGTCTTCATCTTCTTGCTCGTCGTCGTCACCACCACCACCACCACCACCATCATCATCGTCATCCGCCATCGCGATCGCTATCGTGAAACCTATCACCATCCCTCCATCGTTCCTTTGTACACGACATTGTCTTCTGCTCGACAACTCGTCCCGCGAGTAGATGTCCACGGCTCGTCTCAGCACCAACGCTTCCGCCCGAGTCTTTGCCTCCTCCGCTCGCTCCTACTCGACTCTTTCGTCTCGAGTCGCTCGCAGCACCCATACTCGCACCGTCTCGCAGAACGCTTCGCTTCTGAGCTCCGCTCGCACCACCAGCAGCACCGCTTCCATCAACCCGTTGCTCTCGCTCGGCGTCAGTTCGCGCCTGTTCTCCACCACAATGACCGCTGCAGGTAAGTCTGTCCCACCTGCATTCAATCCCCTTCAACCTTGATCCATGCCATGCATTGCAGTCGTTAGCCTCTGTCCGAGCTAGACCTGTCGCCACACCGTCACGACGCTCATCCCCATCTACTCGAGCTAGCAAGTGGCGAACAGCACGCATTCGAATCCGAAGGCTTCCTTCGTCATGTCTCAAGTCACCCCGTCGTTATCCTGCATAAGGTCAGCCTTGCGCTCTGTGTGCAAGCCGAAGCTGGCTTCGGGTTGTACGAGGAGCAGGACAAACGGACGGACAAGAGAGAATCTTGCAATGCGGTCAAACCGCGCTGCTGCTCGAGCTCTATATTTTGAATGGCAGATGCAACCAAATCCATGCCCGTCCCTCCGTCCTTGGCTGGCTCGAGCGGGGGAAAAAAAAAGAAGAGGAAAATCGAGAAGAAAAAAAATAAAGAAAAAGAAATGCTTTTTTTTGGATTTCCTCGAATTCGCCTCTCCGGCATCTGTCGCGCCGGAAGTGACGGCTAAAGTGGCGCTTTTTCTTGCCTTTTTGACCGGTTGGCTGATTCGGCGCGAAAAAATAGGGAAACAAAATGGGCAATTGCCCCTTTGGCCCATCGTCTCGACGTCGCTGTTCCTGGAATGTTGTTCCTCTCAGTCCCTTTCCTTTCCCCACATTACCCCACCATCTTGATCTTGCATACTGACCTCTGCTTCCATCGTCATCTCTTCATTCTGCTCAACCTGCCTTTGGCGCACTCAACACTTGCACACGATCCATCTCCGCCATGTCGATCGTTCGGCCACGTGGTTCGGCGTCACCAGCCAAGATCAAGGTCGCCAACCCCGTGGTTGAGCTCGACGGTGACGAGATGACTCGTATCATCTGGCACAAGATTCGCGAGGATCTCATCCTTCCCTTTTTGGACATTGAGCTCAAGTACTACGATCTCGGCATGGAGCACCGTGACGCCACCGATGACAAGGTCACCGTCGAGGCTGCCGAGGCCATCAAGAAGTACAAGGTGGGTGTCAAGTGTGCCACCATCACCCCCGACGAGGCTCGTGTCAAGGAATTTGGCCTCAAAAAGATGTGGCTCTCCCCCAACGGCACCATCCGGAACATTTTGGGCGGTACCGTCTTCCGTGCGCCCATCGTTCTCGACGACCTGCCCCGCCCTGTTCCTGGTTGGACCAAGCCCATCGTCATCGGTCGTCACGCGTTTGGCGACCAATACCGATGCCAGAACTTCGCCGTCGACAAGGCTGGAAAGTTCACCATGGAGTTTACCCCTTCGGACGGATCGCAGGGTCAGAAGTGGGAGGTGTTCAACTACCCCGAGGGCGGCGGATCGGGTCTGGCCATGTACAACACGACCGAATCGATCACCGGATTCGCCCACTCTTCGTTCAAGATGGCGCTCGAGAAGAACATTCCGCTGTACATGTCGACCAAGAACACCATCCTCAAGGCGTACGATGGTCGATTCAAGGACATCTTCCAGCACCTCTACGACACGATCTACAAGAAGGACTTTGAGGCCAAGGGTCTGTGGTACGAACACCGCCTGATCGACGACATGGTGGCTCAGATGATCAAGTCGGACGGTGGATTCCTCATGGCGCTCAAGAACTACGACGGCGACGTTATCTCGGACATCACTGCGCAAGGATTCGGTTCGCTAGGAATGATGACCAGTGAGCTCATCACCCCGGACGGCGACATCATGGAGGCCGAGGCGGCACACGGCACCGTCACTCGCCACTACCGAGAGCACCAGAAGGGCAACGAGACGTCGACCAACTCGGTAGCATCCATCTATGCCTGGACCCGTGGACTTGCGTTCCGTGGCAAGCTGGACAAGAACGACGACCTGGTCTACTTTGCCAATGCGCTCGAGGAGGCATGTCTGGACGCCATCAGTGCGGGCAAGATGACCAAGGATTTGGCGCTCATCTACCACGGCAAGGGCATGAAGCGAGAGCACTACGTCACCACGATGGAATACATTGACGAAGTTGCCAAGTTGCTCAAGCAGAAGCTCCAGTCGCGTGGCATCGAGGCTGGTAAGCTTTAACCAACACGAAAGCATTCTTTTCTCTTTCTCGCACACCCACACACACCCACACAAACATACATCTGCATCATAGTCTTAGCAAGCGTCCCAATTGGAACGGGCGGAGTCCTCACAAACATCTTTTTGACGTTTCCAGGAAAGATGAATCCAAACGTACAACACATGTGATTTTCGCTGAACGTTTGGCTTGGACTGTGCACTTTCAAGAAGGTGAGGAACAGAGAGGAGGCGAAACGCGGTTTTTATTATTACTCATCGGCGCAGCGGGGGTTCCTTTCTGGTTGTCATTCGGATGTACCGACAGAGAAGCAAACTTTGAGATAGGAGGATCAGCAGTGAAGAAGAAAGAAAGAGAGGGAGGGGAGCGACTCAGCTTCCTTCTTTCGTCGAAGTTTTCTCACGCTTCTGTCGGGACGAAATCCGGATGGCTATCCGGGCGTGCGCTGCGGAATGATCACATCGACCATTCCGGCTTGGCTTGACCGTTGAAAGGGTTACAGTACAATGAAGTAGAGCGGAAAATCGACTGGGCTTCTGTTCATCCGATCGATCACTGACAAAGCTTGCGAATTGCACAACTAAGCCCATTCATCTGGTTTCGTCTTGCTGTTCTCGGTCGCTTTCAGCGTCGACAACAAGTGCGCTCACAATCGTATCGACTCGTCTAGCAGATCGTTCTCGCTCGCTATCCAGAGCCTAGCTCGGACATCGACTTTCGCAACTTACCAAGCTCTTTACCATCTTCTATCACGAGAAACGCCATCTCTCGTTCCCAACACGCATCAACCTGCTAAAGTGATCATTTGGTCTTCCACGTTAACACCGGATCGTCACAAGTGTCGAACGACGATCAATCACTGTTCCGCCGCATCCTCGCATCATCTGCTTTCAGCAGCATCTGCTGACTCGTCTAGGCGCTTGCTCATGTCTCTGTCCGAAAGCACCGACTACAAGCTCGCCCTGCAGGTTGGTGCAGAGTCACACAATTCCCTTCAGACGACCACGTCTACGCCGACTTCAGCGCCAGCTGCCGTCAAGAAGAAGGAAGTTGACACGACGATCAATGTAGCCGTCAAGCCAGACCAGGACAGTGCCGCATCCAACTCGGCCAGCGTCAAGGTCGAAGGTGCAGAAGGAAGTGTGTCCGGCGCTCGAGGCGTCGATTCCGAGCAGGATACTACCACTAGCTCGGCTAACGTCAAGGTCGAAGGTGAAGGAAATGCGTCCGGCTCTGAAGGCGTCAAGGTGGACAACGACATTCCTTCCTGGATCGATTTGCCGCAAGACGTCCCTGATGATGATCTTGACAGCGGAGTGTCTGAAGATTTGAGAGGAAGCGCAGATCTTTCGGCCAACTTGCGAAACCTGATCTACTTTGATTGTCCCGTCATGCTGACATCCTGGGTCATCGAATACTTTTGGAGAGACCAGGACGTTGTGATGTCGCGAGACGGATGGTTCCAGTTCCTCCAATCTGGCCAAGATCTCCCCGTGGACATTTGGCTTTGGATAGCGCAGACCGAATATGATGGCTATGCCGGTGATAGGGAGAGCATCCGCGAAATCAAGTCGGATCTGGAAGAAGCGATCGACTATTACAACGAGCTACGACCCACCAAGCCGGTGGCCGCATCCGTTCGTAAGCAATGTCTTGGCATACCCGGTGGTAGACGCCGCTGGATTTGGGCAGAGCATAGGCTCGAGACTACCAAAGAGCGTACCGAGAGAGTTGCTGCACGCCGTGCCAGGCAGGCAGAAGCAAAGTCTGCTAGGGACCGAGAAAGGGATCGCCGCAGTCAGGCTCAGGCAGCTTCAAGCTCACGAAGCTGATTGGTCGTTCAAGAAGCATCAGTACTTGCTCTACTTTCTGAGTCTAGCCGATGCTTTGAAGGCGTAGGTCGAAGACTGCTTTGATAGCTTTGTCGCTCAGCGTTTGGATTTCGGATGTATTCGCTTTGCTATCGCCTCTGGTCGCTCGTCGTATCATGTCGTTCAACTCGTCTTGACCCATTTCTCTTTTCCGCTTTTACCGACTTTGCAGGTGATTATTCTGATTTGTTGGTCGTGTCTCTCCCTTCTCAACCCCGTCCTGGTTATGTTCTATGGTTTGCATCTCTATCATTGGTTAGCATTGTGAGCATCGTCAAGCGTTCGCAAAAAGGGCTGGAAAAAGATCCAACAAAAAAAAATCCGTAAAATGCGGGAAAAATCTTTGCGCATTCCAGAAAAAGATGTTTTGCACTTTGAACGATTGAACGTGCGACTAGCTTTACGTATGTGTGCAAGGTGAACAGAGGAGGTGGTGTCGTATTACTCGTGGGAAGGTGAGCGAACTTTTCGTGGGAGTAGAGGCATACAGTAATTGGTCCTTGTTTTGGTTGGTTGTGGTAGCTTGACTTTGCTTGGCAGCCGAAAGTAGGTGTGTAGAATGTCTGTTGGAGCACAGCAAGTATGTTATTTTGCCGATCGGAAGCGGGCGAGGTGCAGGATTGTGGTGCCTTTGTTTCAGCCAAGCTTACTTTTTGGGATCGAAGATGTACCGATGTAGGATTTGGTTGAGCATCAGTGGAAGTCAGCGGAGACCAGCTTTCTCAACGTGATCTTTCTGAGCGGGTTCAGAAGAGGCAAGGTACGGCGAGTGGGGGAAAGTGGAAGAATCACTACAGAACCGTCAAGAAGCCCGTCAGAACCCCTTGAAAAACCCTTGCGGAAGCCTTTACGATTGATTCGCAGATGTCATACCGAAGTTCGAGCGGCGAATCGGCCTTTGTGTGTGTGTGCGTGGAGAAAGTGAGGCAGGAATCAGCAGGCTTGTTGAACTGTGCCAAGAGTTGATCTCTGGCATTTTCTCCCCACCCTCCCCACATTCCCCACACTCCTCCGGACCCGCAGCATGTACGTTTGCCCAACGATCTCAACCTGTGATCTATCTCATCGACTGAAGAGAAGGGTTCAATGTGTCAGGATCGAGATTCAAGACAGGCAAGCATCTCGCCTAACGGAACAAAGACAAGGGAGTATCCAGGCGTGGCTGAAGAGTCAAAGCGGATATCCAAAAAAGAAGGAAAAAAAAAGGTACCATGTTTCGGACCGAGTATCGCGAAAAGCTTAGACATGTCTGAGAAGGGTGGGAGTGGGGGAGATCAGAACGATGAGATGTATCGATCGTTCTACGATGTCAAACGTGAGAGCAGAAAGACGGAGACGGAAGGAAGGAAGCAGTTTTGGGCGCTCTCAAGCATGCGGTCGGTAGAAGCAATGCCAAGTGAAATGTCACGAGTGAGAGTGTGTCAAGTGTCAAGATCATACAGTAGTCACCTGATCATAAGTTAGCATCAACATCGCCCTCTAGAAAGCAAGTCTTGCCGGTGCAAGTGTTCGAAGGGAAACACAAAACATCGTCTTGTCAGAAACATTCCTCGAATTTTGCCCTCTCACTTGCCGGACTTCATCCATTTGGCTCGCATATACTCGGCGATTCGTCAAGCATGGAAACCAGACAGCTTGGCATTCTTGCTTTTCGCGTCCCCGTAGAATTGAGTACGAGGTCGTTGTTGATCGTCGACAAAGCCGACGATCCTCCGCGCTGGCTTCAGTCGCATCGCAACAGCATCTAGCACCGCCAAATGGCATCACTCAACCCACCACGCTTATCTACACTGTCACACTCAACCATCCAATCAAACGTAGACGCTTTGCGGAAAGCCATTATCGTGTTCTTCTCACGATTCGGTTCCTCAATCTCGAGTAAGGGAAAAAGATGACGTATTAGGCAGGTGACAGGAGCTGCGCGTGTGTGGCTTGAGGATCACGCTGTGGCTTGCAGCGCTCTTCATCGAGATGGGTCTGTCAGACAAAGTGGCGTTGCGGTGTGCTTCTACGCAGCGGGCTTCTTCAGCCCGCTCATCAGCCCACTCGTCACCCCAAGGCGTGCAGTGAAAGCACCAAGTTCCTGCAGTTGCTATGACACCCAAGCAGCGAAAGGAAGACACACAAAGCACGACACATTCCTCGACCGATACCTGGTATTTCCACTTTTCTCAAAATTCTTTCGGTCCGTCGGCATACTTCGGATGGCCAACAGGCATCGACCGGAGTGACGAGGTTTGACGATCATGTTGTTCCGATTGTGTTCCGTCATTTTCACAAACCTTCAAACCGCTTTCCTGTTATCTCTTTGTGTAGATCACTCAATGTTCGGTTCGCTGTTCTTTGAGGCTAGTGTTGATATCGGATGGCAAGCGAGCAAAGATAAACACTCTTTTAGCGCGTTTCTCTCCCGTTGCGAACCGGAACAAACAAGCCGGTCGGTCGGCAGGCCGAACCTGACAGCAAAGCCAGAAGAAAGCCAAAAGTTCCTTCGGATTTGTTGACGATTTTTCAAGTGAAAATGAGAGGTATGAATCGGGCAGATCCAAGTCGCTAAATCGGCCCACTGGAAATGCGCCAGTGACAAAGAGAGAGATAAAGGAGTTTCAAATACCGACAAGATCACTTTCTGTTCCGCACTAAATCCGGATCAGTGACGTGGATGACATGCCTCGCTTAGAACGATCTACAGCACACCTCACCGAATCACAGACTTCGATCCTTTGCTGCTATGGCGGTAACCAAGGGACAAAATCTCATGGCAAAAAGTGTTGGTCGAAACCGGATTCATTTCCTTATCTAGCCATGACAAGTGACTCGTCAGATTTGTGAGCATGCATGAGATGCGAAAGCACCAAGAATAGAAAGCAAAAGACAAAGGGAGAACAAAGATACCAGTCCTGTCAGATGCATGAACCGCGGCGAATTCTTTTCTCGTCCACCAATCCAGATCTGCACTCACGTCCAGCAAAGCAGCCGGCGTTCCAAAGCACCAATTTGTTGTGAGCGCGTGACCCTTTTCACCAGCTGTGGATGCCAACATTTCGTCAATGTGGAAGTTGAATGGAAAGCGGGAATGCGCATCAGAGAATGGCGTTCGCTTCGGCCTTTGACTACAACAAGATCGGAAAGAGAGGGGGAGAGAGAGAGACGAAAGAGTCGTTGTTCTGTTTGTGGCTTGAAGGGCGCAGGCGCAGGCGTCTCTGCAGGACCGGCTGGGCACAAGGGCGTCTGCTCCGCCGCAAGCTCCATTCCGCAAGCAGATGTCGTCGAGACTTGTTCGGAGGCTTGAACGCTCATGCGATGCAGTCCGTGCCTCTCATTCCTGGAATCAGCTCTTTTTCTTTCTAGAATCCAACGAGCACAAAGAGGAAAAGTGGCATTCGCCGAGGCCCGTCCGTTTGCGCATGACTCTTGGTGGCTTGCCTACCGCCCACATGTCAAAAGCCTCGTCCACGAGCACTTGCTGTTTTGACCCGATAGCGACCACAGGTGAAACTGCTGACACAACGTCATCCTCCCCCCCAAACAAGCCGTCCACTTGATATGCGCGCGCGCTTCCGATGGGCGACTTACCCGAAGCGGTCTTGTCGAGCTAAGCAAAAATCTTGGCGTCCTGTCAGTAGGGCTTGCTGTTCTTCCTCCCTTATCTCTGCAGCATACACTTGCAGATCGAGGGGATCTTGTGAGCCAGTTCTTGGTGTTGTTGTTGTTGGTAATGTTGTTGATGTTGTTTTTTTTTTGTTCTCCTTCCTAAGCGAGACCCTGACGAAAAGCCCTTCGATCCTACGCTAATGTCCCTTCTATCGGACTGCCTATCAGAGCCTCTCATGCCAATCACAATTGCCAATCTGTTGACCGACATACAGATTCCGGGTTTGGACAGAAACTCGAGATCCTGATCGAGCAAAGCTATGCGTCAGACATGGCTTGTCCGGCATCTACCGCTTTCTTCTTTCAACCTGGTCCGCCTTCCAAGTCTGTCGAGAAGGAGCGCATCGCTGTCCGCACCTATCAAGCGAGCCGCAGAGGGCTGCGTCGATCGTGACTGGTAGCTCCCCTCGTCGTCCTCACCTGCATGCATTCCTTATCTCTTCTTCGGCTAACCTTGTTTTGTCCTTCTCAAGATCAGAGTCGAGGTGAATGATGAAGATCATCAACAAGCTGGTAGAGAGGATCAACACCGTTTCTGCAGGCTTGCCGGCTTCCTTCGCTATACTGGGCTGGTGAAGGTCGCCCCGTAAACGGAAGTTACCATCCAGACAAAGCCTTGATACGTTGGCAACTGGCCCTCTTCAAAACATGCAGAGCTTGGTTGGATCAAGCACGAAAGGTATAAAGACGAGACCTTGTCCGACTCTGCTCGCCATCTCTGAATCATCATCCACAGAACACTTTCTTCCCTCTCCCCCAAGTCTTCTCTACGGCGCTTCCTTGCATCCCCTATACTCCATCACCTTTTCTAGACTGCTCATTATTTCTCTATAATCATACACAATGAAGCTCTCCAACTCTCTCGCTCTTGTCGCTGCCACTTTGGCTCTTGCCTCTAGCGCACTCGCCGCTCCCGCTCCTAGCACCTCGAAGCTCGCCACTCGCTACCAGGGCGACATCATTGACGAGGTCAATGCTGCTCTTAAGGACTTGAACCTCAAGAAGCGCTACACCGGCGATGTGATCGACGAGGTCAACGCCGCTCTTAAGGACTTGAACCTCAAGAAACGATACGACGGCGATGTTATTGACGAGGTCGACGGCTGCCTTACCAGCCTTGGTCTCAAGAAGCGCTACGACGGCGACATCCTTGACAGTGTTGATGGATGCCTTAAAAGCCTTGGTCTCAAGAAGCGCTACGACGGCGACATCATTGACAGTGTTGATGGATGCCTTAAAAGCCTCGGCCTCAGGAAGCGATTCGAGGGAGACATCATTGACGAGGTTGACGGATGCTTGACCAGCCTTGGCCTCAAGAAGCGATACGATGGCGATGTCATCGACGAGCTGGCTGCCGCTGAGAAGGATCTCGGCCTGAAGAAGCGATACGATGGCGATGTCATCGACGAGCTGGCTGCCGCTGAGAAGGATCTCGGCCTGAAGAAGCGTTACACTGGTGACGTGATCGACGAGGTCAACGCTGCCCTCACCGACCTTGGCTTGAAGAAGCGATACGACGGCGACATCCTCGACGAGGTCAACGGCTGCTTGACAAGCCTCGGCCTCAGGAAGCGATTCGAGGGAGACGTCATTGACGAGGTCGACGGCTGCTTGACAAGCCTTGGTCTCAGGAAGCGTTACGACGGCGATGTTATCGACAAGGTCGATGCTGCTCTCATGGACCTCGGCTTGAAGAAGCGTTACACTGGCGATGTTATCGACGAGGTCAACGCCGCCCTCAAGGACCTTAGCCTCTAAGCATCCACCACTGCTATGGCAATTCGCATGGAAGTTCATGATCCTAGTCAACGCCTTGGCCACTTGCATGGATTGGGGCTCCTTTCCTACTTCCTTTGACGCTGCTCCGCGCTTTTACTTCTAACGCTCCAGCCTGTTGAAACAAAATCGCGCTGTTGTAGCTCCATAATTGTCATGCAAGCCTCTCACTCCTTTGCTTTGTTGTACTTTCCTTGTTCCGCATAATACCATCTTTCCTCCTCATAGACAGCTTTCCTTGCGTGGTCAAACGAAAGGTGCCGTGTCACTTTCTACACTTGATGTGAGAATGTCCCGCCGATCATAAGTGGGCCTTCGTCTTGGGCGCAGAGGTCAGGCCAAGGCCAGCTCTTGAAAATATTTCTTTGCAGTGTGTGTGCTGGCTTGATTTCCATTTTTTATTTTTATTTCAGAATTCCCCTCCACCTCGCTCTATTTGACAGACGCGCCACCCGCGGAGACTGAAATTTTAGCCGGTGTAACCTTGCTTTCCGCCAGCAGAGCAGCAAGCTGATGTCCTTTTCAAGAAAGCCTTGTACACAGTATCACTCGCCGGTGATGTAGTTGATTTACGAATAAGAATGCAAGTCAGGTCTTTGCCCAAAGCGCTCTTGTTCCTCAGCAGACTTCTGTCTGATCCCTCGGCGGGGTGCAAGGTCTACTCTCACCCCTTTCCATCGCATCCATCTGTTTATCCTCCTCCTTGTTTTGCTGATTCGCCGCGTTTGCACCGGTGTGACTCTTTCCCCAACGGAAATCACCGAATCCTAACAATACGTTCGCATAAACGGTGGGAGTCAATCCTATACTGCATAACCTATTCAACACGGCGCCGTAGAGCAGATGGTGAAGCAAAGGTCGGTATCTCTTTGTCGGGATGACGACAAAGAGGAAGAACCAGATCTGCGGCAACAAGGTGATGGCCAGCAAAGGAGCGATTCCGATCAAAGAGAATTTCGTCACCAAGTTGAAGGCAAAGTGAGCGAAATTGTACATTCGAAAAAACACCAATGTGGAACGCATCAATTCCATCGACATCCATAGTCGAGTGATCAAGAGCTGGTTCGGTTGGGTCAGAGTGATGAATGCGTTAAAGTAGGCATTGGATCCCCACCTTCGACGTTGCGATAGATAGTGCGAGAGGGATTGCGGTGGAATGGTGAAACAAGCCGCTCTTGTTTCCAAGACGGTTCGAACGCTTTTGGATCGAGAGATGATCGACGAGCAGAGTCGACGATCGGTACCTTGGTACTGGACTTGTCGGTTGATCAGGTTGCCGTTGGAAACGTGTTTGCGATATTCGGCCGAAGCTTGCCCTAGTATGGATCCGGTTCGAAGCATGGTGATCGCTCCGGGCATGCAGGTGACCCGACCCCAAGAAGATTCGGATCGTCGTCGAATCCATTGACCATAGGTATACTGAAAACCTTGAAAGTGATCCCAAAAATACCACAGTCCACAACTTCGCCAGTTGCGACCGGGCTTTTCGAAATCCGCCTCCACGATCCCACATGCACCCACCGTCTGCTCGCCTTCATCCATCAATCGATCCGCCAACACATTGACCGATCCAGCCAAGATCTTGGTATCCGCATCCGTACAAAACACAAAGTCAAAATACTCCAAATCCGGCTGATCGTACAACCTTCGAATATGCTCCAACACCATCGCTCTAGCCTCGGTATTGCAATGCCCCGTCGCCTCGTTATCGCTGTTGAACAGATCAAAGGCGAAAATGAGCGAGTCCTTCTTGCCTGCATTCTTGACTTTTCGAACAATCATGATCGGATGGCCCATTCGAAAGCCAAATTGAAGTCGGAATGCCGACTCGCGGATCTTCCAGGAAAAGTAGGGCGAATCCTGCACTCTACAGATGGTTTCCTGAACAATCACGTCGTCTTCCACATCAAACCCGTCCGCCATGATAGCAATGATGTTGAAATCTTGCGGTCGAACTGGATTCTCTTGAATGATCGAATCAACCGTGTCAAGAACATCCTGTGTAGACTCTTTATATACCGGTACGAGGCTGACGATTTTACGAGGTGGGTGAATCACCGTCTCCTTTTTCCGGCGAAAAGGCTTGCAGATCGTATCGATGATGAAAAGCAAACTCTGCCAAAGGACCGAGAGAATGTCACGAGCTTTGAGCGCGATCATGACGATCAAAGATGCACCAGCAGGCGCGAGAAAGAGAAACAGAATGACAAGGCCCAGATTCAGCGCTCCGATGGCCATGATGAGGCCATAGCGACCTGCAGTGACTCGAGTTTGAACAAGCGGTGCATAGTCTGGAAACAGCGATTGGTCAAAAGCTGTTTTGCCGGCGTGAGCGTCAAGAGCCAACTTTTCCACATCACGGCCCTTGTCTGTATCATTCGCGGCTTGCATCTCGTCTGGAGGGATAGACGCACCCGTAATCGGCTCTGCTGGCGCCGAAGAAGAAACTTGGTTGGCGTCAGAAAATGGATCTTGCTGATAGACTTGTGCCGGCGCGAATGCCTCCTGTTGTTGCGTCCGAAGTCGAGTCTGTAAAGGTTGCGGCTGTTCTAGTGGCTGCAGCTGAGTCAAGATCTCGTCGTCCTCTCCCTGATTACAGATGGAATCATCGGAAAGACTTGCAGGAATCGAGGCACCACTAGTATCTGTAGATACTCTCCTACCGATGAAGGACACCTCTGTTGATTCTCGTTCCGAAGATGATACTGCAACACCTCCAAAGACATCTGCTCCGACCTCATTTTGCATTGACTCGACCGCCTCCACCTCGGTCTGTACTGCTTCAAGCGGCAGAGTACCGATCTGAGCTGTTTGTTGCTCAGACTGCTCGGCTATAAGCGGCTGTGTCATCAAGCTCGATTTTCGACGCTCGCCGAGTTTGGAAGAGTTTGACCTATGGAAGCCGGGAGTGATTGGAGTCATAGGTGTCATCGGAGTCATCGGTGTCGTCGGAGTCTTAGGCTGGCCTGAAAAGCCATAGCCCGAAGCGCCACTATAGCTGTTCGACGGACCGCTTGACGAGTCTGTCCTCGCAAAGCGAGATCTGTAAGAGTAGTCATCATCAAACAGGTCGTCCTCTTCACCAAGCGAAGCGATCGAAGGTGCAACCGAATTCCGCCTGCTCGAAGCCAGTGATAGACGTCTGATTGCAGAGTCTCTGCGTGGAAGTGGCGTGTAAGGGTCAACAGAGGGATTGAGATGCCGCCTGAATCTTTCCGGCACTGGTGCAAACTGGAATGGCTGTCTTGACGTCGAAGCCTCAGGTGCTTGGGGCTGGACATGCTGTCCGCTAGGAGACGCTGCTGTGTCATCGGTGGGACTGAGGAGCCGCCTGAACCTGGCTGGTACAGGCGCGAATTGAAAAGGTGTGTTTGAAGTCACAGGTCGAGCAGCTTCCTGGGGTGGATTCCGACCGTCTGTATCGCGTTGCTCGCTCATTTTGATGCTGATATGATGTTGTGGTGATATCTCGAACCGTTGTCGCTGGATGATCAGAGCAGGTTTGTTCCTTTTAAGGATACTTCTTGCTAACTGTGATGAAAACTATGTGAAGCCTGGCAGAAGTTATGGCTGATCGAAGCCGAAGGAGAATAGCGTGGAACAGGTTGAGGTTGCAATCGTGTATTGCAAAAGGGTGATGGTCGTTGCTCTTGAAGAAACAATGTATCGACACAGTAGGAGAGTCGAGGATGTCGTCAAGGAATTCTTCGTCTTTGAGCTCTCGAAACTTCTTTGCTACCAAGAAGTGTTCGATTCCCTATGCTGTGCATCCGTACCCAATACCCGATACACTATAGGAGGAACAATGGATCGGACACGCCATTGACGAAATCATGCTGCCAAGGTCCGCTTGCCAAGGTCTGAGCTGATGCTGTAGCGACTCTTGAACAAGCTTCAGCCAAATGAAGAAGGAAGTACAGTGGCTCAAATAAGGTTCATTGTCCCACGTCGGAAATGGGGCGAAGCAATAGTAACAAATTGAGATTCTGCAGTGGTCTTGGAGCAAAGAAAGAAGAAGCGAACAATCACGGAAGCAGCCTCAGAAGATCATCAACACACGTGCTCTGTCATCGTCGATCCAGTCCGATGGCGTGAGAGCAGGAAAGCTTGAGTGTATCTGCCCGGAAAGGGGATTCGTAATGACGAGATGGCTGCATTGAGGAGATACATTATGGTCATGGTGAGGCGAAAAAAGGGACCTGAAAAGGACAAGGTTTGGCGAACGCGGGCGGATGGAAGCTTCGAAAGAGAGTGTTGATCGCGTCGCTTAAGCACTCTGCAGATCTGTTCGGCGCGTCAAACACTGCCGCAATTCTTTAAGATAACTCATTTTAAAACAATCGAGCGAATTCTCCAGTTGCTGCTCCTACAGTATTCCACGCCCACACTCACGGATTTGGATTTCTTTTTTCTTTTGAATCGTGACTGGGCATTTGAGCAGAGCACGGTCAAACAACCGGGTTAGATGGTCAGCCCCGTTGCCGATGACGCTCGTTCCGCTTGTTTCTGTGAAGCCAGTGTTCACCTCGAAGCACCCTACTACGGTACATTGTTAGTCATTGGAGACAGTATCAGCCGTCGCGATGAAGAGTAGTCGAAGCGACTTCTCCATAGGCGAAAAGCAGACTCTTCGGTCTGGAGCGAATAAGGCGAGTCGTTCGTCCAAGCCGGCATACTGGACGCGTCACGACGATCCGTGGCGATCGACTCTGCTTCGGTGGAGAGTTTTGCTGTTGAACATCCGTAAAACTGGCGCATCTGCGAAAAGTCACTTTCTCTTTGGTATCGACCGACATTGGGCTGACTTGGCACAATTGCACCAGCCGAATGCTTCAGAACGACCTGGGATCGAACCCAATCCAAGAGGGCGAGTTCGTCTAGTTGCAAAGGGGGCGTGACGATAGACCAGACGCAGACACACTCCCGAAGGGATTCTCCATACGATCGCTAGAGAAAATACAGAACGCTTTCTGTACCATACGCATGTAAGCTTCACTCTGCCACACTTGCCTCTTGGCTCACCGGTGCCGAAGGTTTACCATACAGTACTGTACATCTCCGAAATAGACCGTCAAGCTTCCAAAAGCGGAGACGTTCTCACGCTACCACGCTGTCTCACTGAGTTTGAGCATAGCTTCAAAACCTCAACAGATGGAGCGAACATTGCCCGAGCTGCTTTGACTCCCACAGCGGGTAGCCTTGCTGCCAGAAGCCGGTGTTGACAGAACACTCTTCTGGTGAAGCAAAGTCGAACATTTCCGCTGACTGTGTGTGTAGCTGACTCGCTATGATTGGGCCGGACTTGGTTCTACGGTAGAGCAAGGTGATCTGCCAAGCCATCCTGTAGCGACAACATCGCCATTCTCAAAGTTGTATAAAGGTTGCAAGGTTTTCTTCTCGGTCTGACCTTCTCTCATCAACACTTCACGATCGAATCATCCCTCCCCCAACCACCTTCTCTTTCTCATACTCTCATACCTCTTTACACAATGTCATCCTTTTCCGAGCGCACCTCCCTTCCCACCCTCCGATCGGGCAAGGTCGTCGTCGAGACTCCTGTCAAAGAATCCCTCGACGTCGTCCGCCTCTTGACCCCTGTTCTGAACGCCAAGTACCCTACTCTCTCGCAAGTCAAGGCATCCAACAACTCGTCTGGCACTGCAGATGTCTCGGACGATGAAGACGATATGGAAACGGAAGATCTCGACAACTTCAATTTCACCACTATGCAACGATGCCCTTCCCTCACTGCTTCGCAGAGCAGTCTTTCGCCTTCTCCCACACCTTCGCCCAGCAGCGCCACGTTTTTCCCATCCGCTTCTGCCGCCGATGAGGCTATGAAGACAGACAAGCCTACCACCTTTGGTACTGTCTTGGTCGTCGGTGTTGGATTCGTGGGCGCTCATCTGATGGAGCGATTCTCCTCGGCTTACGAGGTGGTTGCATTCGATGTTTCCGAGAATCGTTGCCAACATCTTCGCAACTTGCACTGTTCCAACCCTAACGTGACTTTTATTTCGGATTTGGAAGCGGATGATCGAACCAAGTCGTTTGATCTCTGTCTTGTCTCGGTGCCTACTCTCTTGACATCCGATATGTCCCGAGTTGATCAGACGCACATCCGATCTGCTTTCAACATGGTTTCTCGAATCGCGCAACCTGGTTCCACCGTCGTGGTCGAATCGAGTGTCACTGTGGGGATGACTCGCGAGCTCTTCTCGCCTCTTCTCGCCAAAGGTGTTCACGTCGGATTCAGTCCGGAACGCGTAGACCCAGGACGAACGTTCCCTGCTTTCGAAGACATTCCCAAGGTAGTGTCCGGTTTGAACACTGCTTCGTTGCAACGTATCACCGAACTCTACTCTCGAGTATTCAACAAGGTGGTCCCGGTTTCCAAACCGGAAGTGGCCGAGTTTACAAAATTGTACGAAAACTGTCAGAGGTTGATCAACATTGCCTATGTCAACGAGATCGCCGATGCTTGCGCTCAACACGGCGTAGACGTCCACGAGGTGGTCATGGCTTCGGCGACAAAGCCGTTTGGATTCATGCCTTACTCTCCTTCATTGGGTGCTGGTGGTCACTGTATTCCAGTCAACCCCTTCTACCTTTTCGCCAATTGCGATCTGCCGTTGCTCAAATCAGCCGCTCTGGCGAACCAACAAAGACCGATCCAAAAGGCGATCCAGGTTGCTCAGATTGCCACACAAAACGCCAAGTTGACCGGCAGACAAGGAGGCAAGGCCAAAGTCGCAATTGTCGGCATGGGTTTCAAGCGGGGCGAAGCGTCGCTAGCTTATGCACCCACCGTGACTCTCGCTGACAAATTGACAGAATTGGGCATCCAAGTCAGCTATGTAGACGATCTTGTTACTTCTGACAAGTGGTCCAAGATACCTTCATCGACTTTTCAGGACTTCCAACAATTCAACGATAGCTTTGACGCCGTCGTCGTCGCACAAAAGCCAGTCCCAAGCGAATCGGCTATCCTTGAAAAGCTGGACGCTGGCAAAGTGATCTACTTCACAAAGTGATTTGTTTTCTCCCTTTTCGCAAATCTCGTCTATAGCCTCATTCCACCAAGCATTCCGTGTACAATAGAAGAACTTTCATACGATTACAAATGTGTTTTTGCGTCAGACTTCGTCGTTCCATTGCAAGAGCGCATGCGCATGTATACAGACACGAATCCATGGTACAACACATCCTGCGGTCGAAAGCTGAGACATCCGCTCGCACGCCTCATTCTTGAATCACCGCTCACAGAAGCAGGGATGGATCTCACACACAAGGCTGGGCATGACGACTTGCTTGTTTCGCCTGAGTGTGCAAATGCCGTCAAATGTTTATGAAAGTCTCTTTGGGCGACAGCTTTTTCCGCATGACTGCACCTATGAGTGTCTGTATGGCAAGAGTATGGCCAAGCCGTTCGCTTCAAATGATCGTAGTGAACGAACAGAGAGGTTCGCTCGAGTTGGCGGAGTTCAAACGTTCATTTGTGAATGGCAAGAAAAAGAAAAAAAAAACGAAAAGGAAAAAGAAAGGAAAAAAGCGAAAAATACGAAGTCGATTTGCCACGTGGGAAGAAAAATGGAAGCATGGACCGGGACGGAGCCTGGAGTTGCGTCTCTCCTTGATTTCCACTAGGTCAAAAGACGATGGTGATGATGAGGCGAATAGGTGAGGTTCGAACTTGGGGCGGGAGGTTCATTAGGCGGCGAAGAATGCGAACGAGGCGAGCGATAGCGGAAACAGAGACGTCTCGATGCAGATTGCCTGGGTGAAAGACCGGAAAGTGTCTCGCGACGGAGCATGCTGTACAAACCTTATAGCGAGCTGACGTGCCCTCTTCATCGCCAGAGAAGGATTGTCAATCTTGTTCGTCGAGCTTTCTCAGCCATGATTCTCCCACCAGGTCTCATCCTACGCCATAACTTCCACCACTTTCATTGACACCATCAGTTTTGGACGCTGCTCAAAGCTCCTGCAAGACGAACCCAAAGCAAGATGGGCAGATATTCCAAGATGTCAAACATCTCCACAAAGGCAGGGATCATGGCATTGATTGTGATGATGTCTTCCACGACTGTGGTGATGACTGCACCCATATCGATCAGCAACGCCGATTTTGCGTCTTTTAGCAGCTCAGTCGTGCATTACGGGACGGACAGCTCGAGTATCGCAGCAAGAACGACATCGATAATCACTGAATCATCCTCGAGTCATACCACGACCAAGCAGAGCAGTGATTCGAGCAGAGCAGAGTCAACTTCAAGGGATTCTGCGTCTAGTGCTTGGAAGAGCGATGCTGGTTCGAGCGAGTCAACGGATGACATCAGAAGCACCCGTATTCAGCCGAGACCGTCCGCTACGCGCAAAGCTGATCAAGGTGGCGAGAACAGCCGCAGTCTCACTCAGCAACGTCCAGCTGCCACAAGCAAAGCAGCGAATGGCGTAAAGTTCTCGGAGCATACGAAGCAGCCTACGACGCACGAGAAATCTGCGACCCGATCACGACCTCACAAAGCAGAGCGAACCACCAAACCGAAACCTGCTCGTACAACTCATTCCCGCCACAAAGCCACCAAATCTGCTTCTTCCGCTCATTCGCGCAGCTCCAAACCCTCCTCCACGCACACTCACACTCAGACATCCAAACTGCAAAACCCTCAACCTCACACTTCGCAATCAACTCTTCCCACCAGCATCAACCGTACTCATCCCGGAGGTATCAACGTGGTATCTGATCCGATTCCAGGGTCATCTTGGGAACGTATCCGAAGAATCCTGTTGATTCCACTGAGCATCATGACCGTACTCACATTCTTGTCTGGAATAGCGCTGTATATAGCCGCAACTTGGGGTAGCGGTGAAGGCTGGTTCGGAAAAGCTCTGCCTGGAGAGGGTGAAAAGACGGAAAAGGGTCAGACAATCGGTGCGGCGCCAGGCAATATCACACGGCTAGTGGCAGGTTGCGGTAGTCAAGAGGAAAAGAGGCAGAGTATAGAACGAAAATCTAGCGATGGAGATTTCGTCTTCAGGGTACCGAGTAGAGAAGCGCCTGCCAGCTAGGCACATCGAAGATCCGACTTGGTCGTATTAGAATGCTACGTCGCCTCTTGATGAACGCTGAAAAGTCCACCTTTGCCTGTACCACTCGAGACCGAATGTCGTCGTGGATAGAAAACGAATCGATTCCTTGATGAGAAAGGCCAAAAAAATTCGCCAGAAAAAGTTTGCTCCGTACTGGGCTCGAACCAGTGACCTTCCGTTGTAAGCAGTTTGTAGACCCAGTGAAATACTGAGGCACCGTGTATTAGACGGATGCGATAATCCAACTACGCTAACGAAGCCAATCATTGTGCAGCCGAGCTCAGCTTTCCAATAAGTAACCGCAATCATCTGCGTGCAGCTGCATCTGTAATCGCAACATCGTTCTCGTCTCTGCGCACACCACAGGCGCACAGATCAGAACGACTGTCGAGTCCAGTCGCACTGGCTTTAGACGTCGAGATCGTTGAGCAACCTAACGGGGCTATGAAAAGTGGGAGACTTTCAGGCTAGGACGAGAATCGAGAAAAGGAGGTGCGAACGCAAACGTATCATAGCAGCGATGGATATTGACATTGGCATTGAATTTTTGCTGGGCACCACTTCGGTGTCTTGATGCACATGCATCAGAGCGGAGTCGATCGTCGGGAGCGCTCGAGATGCGATTGGCGGGATCATTGAGACAGATCGAGTCGAGATTCGGAAATTTTGGCAAGTATACAGGAACCGCGGCGCATACTTTTGTTCGAGAGGATTGGTTGGTGGGATGACCATGATCTCTCAAGGGATCCGGTCTTTGTATGAAGGCGGTTGCGGTCGGAGAAGGTGAAATGGGTGCCGGTCTGAGCGTTCGGTATTGTTCGAATGAGCATGGGGTCGTTGGATTGGAGCGGGTTCTACCCGAGCGCCTGTGCCCTTTTCGATCAACCGATGACGCCGACTGTGTATCCAGCGGCGGCATTTTGTCTCGAAATGCCGCCAAGCTTGATCTCAAGAAAGGATATAAGGACTAGATCATCTGAACACCGTACCCAACAAGTTTCTCTGACCTACCGAGCAGTCTCCTTGACATCGCCATCGTCCGTTTCCCTTTCTTCTGAGCTGTGCTCCTACCGTATCTTTTTTGAAGCAGAGCTTTCGTCCTTTTCGTTTCCAAGGCATCAAGATCGAATCAGCACGATGAAGTCAAACTGGACGCTGGTCGTCCTAGGCCTTGTGCTCTTTGCTTCGAATAGTCAAGCTTCGCGGGCTCTTGTTGCTGGTCAACAGGACACTCCAGCTCACGACAAGGCGGAGAGGGGCCTTACGAAACATACTCTTGGACCCTTATTTGACGGCAATACGAGATACAGAGCTGGCAGCCAAGGCGGTGCTGGACCTGATTGCGACAAGCCTGGCGCTGGTGGCTGCGACACCAAAACGCCTTCTCGTCGAAGCCTGATGAGGCGTCTGGATCTGTCTGACATCAACATCGGTCAAGCTGTCGTCAAGATTGGGGGAAAAATTCACAAGTATGAACATCAGGGTAAGTGTACTCAACTGCGACCTCTGCCTAAACAAGTGATGAGTGACGAGAGGATCCAGGGCTGCCACGTATCATGCATACTAACAAATCCTCTCACCCGAAATACGCAGAACAGAAGCACCCTCGTCCTCATCGAGTTCTTCGTCAAGTGGCCGGCAACGAGGTCGCTCGAAGCGATCTTTTTCACCATTGACGATGGAACCCATATCGCGGCGAAGCATTAACCAAGGTGTCGGCCGAGACGGAGGAGGAAGGAGAGCGCTTACCGGAACTATCCACGGCATGGGTATTGGTGGTGGTAGCACGACTCCTGGACCAAAGAAACGCAGTGGTGAGGAACTTGAGAAGAGGCTGATGCCCGGCTTGGGAGGTGATGGCGGAGAAGGAGGCATGGGAGGGCTCGGTGGTATGGTCCCAGGTCTCGGCGGTGGAAGCGGAGGAGGAGGCATGGGAGGGCTTGGTGGTATGATCCCAGGTCTTGGAGGTGGTAGCAGCGGTGCTGATGGTGGTGGCGCCGGTGCTGCAGCCAGTGGAGCAGGAGGAGGAGCCACGGGTGGTTGTCCTCCTTTGTACCTCATCTTTGCTCGTGGCACCACCGAGATGCAAGGTACGCTTGGCATTGTCGGCAAGCCTCTCTGCACGGGTCTGCAACAGCAAGTTGCAGGCACACAATGCTATGACGTCGTCTACTCTTCCGACATGGATTACTTTGTATCGCCAACTCAAGGAGCTCAGACTGCATCCAAGTATATGGCAGACATTACTTCGCGCTGCGCCTCGACCAAGTTTGTTTTGGCTGGATACTCGAAAGGAGCGATGGTGGTGCACCTAATCAAGCAGGCTCAGAACGTGGTGGGCGCAGTGACGTTTGGCGATCCCTACAAGATGCAACCGGTACCAACGACAAAGAATTGGAAGCTATTTTGCAACGCGGGCGATCCGATTTGCATGAATGGGATGAACATGATGGCTCATCTGTCGTATGGACCAGAGATCGGAACAGCCGTGTCGTTCTTAGTGCAAGCATATCAATCGAGCGGAGGAAGCAGCGGTGCTGGTGCTGGTGCTGGTGCTGGTGCTGGTGCCGGTGCTAGTGATGTTCCCTCAACTCCCGGGGCTACGGGTGCGGGATCGGATGCAGGTTCCAGCGGCCTTGGCGGACTCGGTGGACTCGGCAGTGTCGGTGGCCTCAGTGGATTGGGCGGACTCAGTGGACTCAAAGGACTCGGCGCACTCGGGGGACAGAGCGCTGGCGGCGGCGGAGGATTGGGAGGCTCCCCAAAGTTCGGTATCAAGAAGCGCGGCTCAATCTCTTTGGGACCTCTATCTCATCATCGACATGGCCAGCATCATTAGCAACATCGCTATTCCCTCTTTGTCTCGGCAGTCCTCGTTCTTTCCAAGTAGGCCGTGATCCGTCTTGTAGCATTCCTGTTCCTTTGGCAGATCGAACGTTTCCCTCACGTGCAACATGATGCTTTGTCGGCGGTGTAATGAGCAAAGTAACTGCATTGCGATGTTTAGATGGCGAAAAAAAAAAACGAGCGAGGATCAGAGCGACGAGGTGGAGAGATCAAAATGTACAAGGGTTGAAGGGGAGAGAGATAGTCCATGGCCGATAGACGCGTGTTGTCAAGGAAGCGTCAGGTTCGACAGAGTATACGCAGCGATGGCGCGATGCCATTGCCAAAGTGCGAGAAGATCGATGCGCGCTGATCGAGTGGTGAGCAAAAAGACATGCCGGTCGAGAAAGTGGAGATGTTTCGATGATGATTGTCCGTCTCGACCATCAAAGAAGCACGGCGGCAGCAGCTACAAAGGCAACGCACATAAAAGTGACGGCACCAGCAGCGCCCGAAGTGAAATGCGGAGAAGCGAGCAAAGACAAAGCACCGCTGGAAGAGCCGCCAGTGTTTGCTGCGTTGTTCGAGTTGGAGCTGTTACCGTACCCTGGGATGGTAGTCAAGATGGTGCCACGAGAAACCGAAGGTGCAGCGAGGGCGGCAGAAGGTGGTGGGTTGTAGCCAGAGATGATCTGAACGCCGGTGTAGGTAGTCAATACACCTGCACCACCACCAGCGGCGGCCTGACGCTTTTCGAGAGGAGCGGGGGAAGGCGCAGCTGGGGCGAGCTGGTTTGCGGATGCAAATGCGACCAAGGAGAGGATGAGCGCTGCGAGCGCGAGGACGAATGACGATGACCGCATTGCTGTGCGTGAAGATTGAGTGTCGGATACGTCGCAAGAGGAGAAGGTGATGATGATGGTGGTGATGGTGATTGTGAATAGCGACTGAGGTGTTTGGCCAAGCAAATGTGAATCGCCAAGGCTGCCGTGAGCTGCGTGTGTGAGTCGCATGGTGCTTAGGGGATCGCCGCTTTGAAATTCAAACTTGGCCAGCGGAGCAGCAGAGCAGCAGTGTGACTGCACAAACAGAGACGAATCACCTTGGAAATTCTGGCATTGATGCCGATGCACAGCCGATGCGCCGAGCCAAATTGAGTCGAACTCGAGCCAAATTCTCCAATTCAATTGAATTTTATCAACACTCAAAGGCAGAACAGCACAGCCAGACGATCTTTCGTTGACGTCAAAATAACACACACTCACACGCGACTCGATTTCCAGTTTCAGCTTGATCAGGAGATGACGATCTGACAGATAGAAGCGGACACACAGTATCAACTCGGACGAAAGAGAAGAAAAGGGCACATTCCGAGTGTCTGTGATCAGAAGCACAAAGAACAAGAAGAATGAGAAGAACATTCAAGTTGCACGAAGCATCAACAATTTTTTCCTCCATCCTCCGATCCTTGTCCTCATCATCATCACCTCTTGCTGCTGCTCCTCATCCCCACGCTACATGGCTCATTTGCGTCTGGCCAACACCGCCACCTTCGCTGCCACAAACTATACCAACTTGCGCATCGCCATCTGCAACAGCACCCGCATCGCTGTATCATTACCCTCGCAATCTCGATTCACTGCCCGCAGAGCAGTTCGTCCTTCAGTTGCCGTCCGAACTTTCACTACCACCCTCGTCTCCACAGCCAAATCACACAGACTCAACAAGATGCCTCCCAAGAAGCAAGCTGTCGTCGAAAAGATTCGTTTGGGTCGTCCCTCGAATAACCTCAAGATGGGTATCGTCGGTTTGCCCAACGTCGGAAAGTCGTCTCTTTTCAACGTCATTGCCAAGTGTGACTTGGGCAAATCCGCCAACTTCCCCTATGCTACCATCGAACCAGAAGAGGCTCGTGTCCCTGTCCCCGACGACAGATTCACCTGGTTGGCCTCTCAGTACAAGCCCAAGTCCGAAGTCCCCGCCTTCTTGACTTGCATCGATATCGCCGGTCTCACTGCAGGTGCTTCCACAGGTGCTGGTCTCGGTAACGCTTTCTTGAGCAACGTCAGGAGCGTAGACGGCATCTTCCAGGTTGTTCGAGCATTCGACGATGCCGAAGTCATCCACGTCGAAGGTGACGTCAACCCCATTCGTGATATGGAGATCATCTCGACCGAATTGAGGTTGAAGGACATTGACTGGATCGAAAAGGCGCTCGATAACGCCAAGAAGAATGCAAGAAGTGCTGGTAACGTCAGTCTCGAAGACAAGAAGAGAAAGGAAGAAGTCGGCATTATCGAGAAGCTCCTCAAACACGTTCAAGAGGACAACAAAGATATCCGAAAGGGCGACTGGACCAACAACGAGGTACGTATCTGGACGCCGATTTTTGCCGTTGCCTTTGCTGCTTTGACCCTTTCATTTTCTATGATGATAAAGAGTGCGCATCTTGAGACACTCGACAATTCTAATAACCCAGCTCGTCGATGGCCCATCAAGCCAAAATGAGATAATTTAGTTTACAACTGATTCTAGCAACAACAGCAGTAGCTACATTCGTAGATTCAGAACTCGTCCACTGACCATCTCCGCGTTGTCGCGCCGCTGTGCACAAACAGGTCGAAGTCATCAACAATCTCCAACTCCTCACCGCCAAGCCAGTCATCTACCTCGTCAACCTCTCTGAACGAGACTACGTCCGCAAGAAGAACAAGTGGCTCGCCAAGATCAAGGCTTGGATCGATGAGAACAACCCAGGCGATCTGCTCATCCCCTTCTCCGTAGCTCTCGAAGAGCGATTGCTTGCCCTCGGCTCCCCCGAAGCAGAAGCCGCCGAGCTCGCCACGCTTGGAGACAACATCACCGGTGCTCTCGGCAAGATCACCAAAGCTGGCTACGACGGTCTCGACTTGGTACGATACTTTACCGCAGGTCCCGACGAGGTGCGAGCATGGACCTTCAGGAAAGGCTTGAAGGCGCCCGAAGCAGCAGGTATCATTCACACCGATTTCCAGAAGAAGTTTGTCTGTGGCGAAGTTTTCAGCATCGATGACATCAAGGAGCACGGAAACGAGTCCGGTGTCAAGGCAGCAGGCAAGTACAAGCAGATCGGAAGGGAGTACAAGGTTCAGGACGGTGATATCTGCTACTGGAAGCACGGCTAGACGCTCATCAATATATACACCTTGACGATACAAATCGTGATCGCAGTCAGCAAAGCATGTGACAGCTTCAATGAGCCCCCTTGTGAGTGCTCGTGGTAAAGTGACTCGTGTGACTCTTGACAATCGGCGTAGCCAAGCGCCGCGCAACGCTGCTCCATCGCACGCACTCGAAGGTCTGGCTCTCACACACCCACACGCATACTCTCAGTTCAACATTCGACGGTTGACATCACTCGAAACAGGCTCATTCCATTTCTAACATTCGTTACGTGATCGTTTCTACTTCCAATCTATCGTCGCTTTCAAGGCAATCGCTTCTGCAACTCCAAAAAGTCAGGAGTGCCAGCACCCGTCACCGCATCCCATCCCTTGGCTGCAGGGAAACCGGTCGTGTTGCATCCAACACTACTGCCCTCGGTGATGTCGTTGAGTGCAGGGGTGCCGAGCCACTTGAAGTAGATGAGAGGGTTCAGGAAGCCCAACGAAGGCAATCCTTGCGAGATTCTGTAGTCGTTAAGCAATCCCACCACGCCGCTGAACGTAGGAGCAGACGCAGAGGTACCGTAAATCAGGTAGTTTTCTCCGCCAATCTTGACCACGTATCTCGAACCCTGCGCCGCAACGTCGGGATAGCCACGGCCAAAGTTGTTGTACAGCCCCTGATACTTGTTTCCCAACGACTTGATGTACGGCAGCACGGCGTTCACCTGGTACCAGGCGGTAGGGAACAAGTTGCTGAATCCACCACCCGAGTAGAATCCAGGCAAGTCACCGTTCACGGCGATCTCGGGGGCAAAGTTCTGCGTGGCACCCACAGTAGTAGCAAAAGGGCAGCTGGCAGGGAAGGCAGGCAAGAAGGTCGCTTGATTCTTGGGCGAGTACTGTCCATTGGAGTAGCACTTTCCATCCGGTCCAACGCCCGAGTCACCCGAAGAGTAGATGGTCGAGACACCACGTGCACCCAGGGCCATGATGTAGTTGCACACCCTCAATGCGTATGCTCTGGGAACCGTCTGCTCGTCATCACCGTACGAAGTCGAGAGGACCTTGGGAAGTTTGTCGTCCGAGAGCGACAAGAGATAGTTCATCTGCACCTCGTAGGGCTCGTTGGTGTTGTTGACCACGCTCTGATCCGGGATGAATGGAGGGGATCCGGCCGTGGTGTAGTAAGTGAACGGAATCGGGTAGCTGAATCCCCCCACGGTTTGCACATCCAAGTTGGCTTCTGCACCCGGGTCGCTCTGCAAGTTGAGTCCACCAGCGATGCTCTGCACAGTAAAGTTATATCCTGCCTTGGCAGCATCGGGACGCTGTTCCGAAAGGAAGCCTGCAAAGTCGGCAAAGTTGGCATACTGTTCCAGGAAACCAGAGATACCCAGGTGGAACTTGCTCGCTGCCTTGGGCACGTAGTTGACCGTCTTGTAGAAAGTTCGCAGGCAGAGCGAGGTGACCTTGGCAGTGTTGCATTCGGCGGGCTGACCGTCGGCGACCTTGGCGCCGTCCTGGGTGGTCTCGTCGTTGTCATCGAGCTTCTGGATGATGACTTTGCCAGCAATGTCGTTGCTCAAAGCACGGGGCTCAGTGAAGAGCGTCAAGGGACCGACGTAGTCAAGATGCTCCGAAACGTGCTCGGGGACGCTGTACTCGGGCGAGCGTACGGCGAGCGTTCCACTGCGCTTGTGCTCGTAGACGCCCAAGTCGGCATTGAGCAGCTCTCTCGCCTTCCAGACAGGGACATGGACGGTGAAAGTATCCTTGGAGAGCGAACGAGCGGCGAGTTGCTCGTCGATGTGAATGCCAGCCTCTCGGAGCCAAAGTTCGACCTCTTCAACAGTGCGTTTGTGAGGCTGAAGGTAATCAGCGACCTGCTGAGCGGAAAGATGACGACCGTACAGCTCGTGGTCCGGGTCGGAGGTCTGACGAAGCCTCTTTTCGAGGGCCGAGACGTCGCGCTGTTTCAGGGCGAAACGGAGAGCGACAGGCTCGTTGTCTGCCGCATCGGATCGACGGACCCAATCGGCGGGTACGTTGACGGATTCCTTGACGACCAAGTTAGAACGAGGGACAGCCGCGGCGTCGGCCATCAACGCCAACGAGGTGAAGGCAACCAGTGCCTTGATCGCGACCAGCTTCATTATCAGTAGTGGTGGTGACGAGGACGGCGGTAGACTTGATGCGTGTATGCACAAGGTTGCAGAGCGGATGCGGCCAGGGACCGATCAAGGGAAGGGTAGCGGTTTCGCGGAAGAGGCTTGGGGAGTTTCGATGGAAGGCACAGGTCATTTTGCTTGCTTCGGAGAGCATGGCTATCTATTTATGCTCCGAACTTTTTCCAAAACAGATCTTGAGAAGACCACACAGACCTCGAGAAGACAGGGGGAAGAAGATCTTTGACCGCAAGATGTAGACGGTACAGGCGTAGTGTAGCGGTTCGACTGGAGCGACGCAACGCAAAGCAAGCGCCGCCGTCGGTGTACGTCGGCTGTGACCGCCGTTTCCGCCGTATCATGCAAAGTCGTCAAGCTGCCGAATGTATGCCGTCGGAGGCATCAACTCGGCTCTGACCGTGTATTCATGATGCGTTGCCGTATGGCATGGCAACGGTGACGGCAACGGATCACGATGATGGCAATGTGCGATTCAGCTGTTGCGGAAGAGCTTCACCCGAAGCCTGAAATCCCAACTCTCTCTTGTAGCTTCGCAGCGAGTCTCCATCCAATCAATCGGTTCAATGCAGTTAGCTTCGAATCTAGAGACGCACAAGCGTTGGTGCTTGGAAACGGCTGACAGCGATGATGAATCTTGCAGGTACTAGCATCGTTAAAGCAAGCTGGAGCGGATCAGGGTCTTCCATAGCTGCCGCTCCGAGCTCGCTTGTGCCGAGGTCTATTACAGATTCTCGTGTTTTCGTGCAGCGTACGATGTACAAAAGATAGTCTGGCACAAAAGCAAGCCCTTTCTTTTAGCCGAGAAGCTGGCTAGCCAAAACCTCGACCACGGCGGCCAAGATGAGACCTAGATCGCTTAAGCGAGATGCAATCTCGCCGCTCGAGCTCCGTGGAACCAAGTGTTTCAGCATACGCCTACAGAGATGAATCAGGATGATGGCGTACATCAATCAGCCCACATGGTACTATGAGCAGGGTTCGTGCTCGCGGTGTTGCATTTGGGAGGCCAAGTGTTGATTTGCCGGAATAGCAAACATCCTGACCGAGATTGCAGGCATGAGGCGTGAGGCCACTGAATCCAAGAGGAGATCGGAGGGGAGAAGTTACGGAGCTTGGTGAGCCGGGGGTAGCAGCAGCAGGAGGAGGAAGGTGCAGCGGCAAAGAGCGCGCTGATTTCCTGCTCTTCTTTTAGCGCGCTTCGCTTATGCAGAGCTTTTGCCTGCACTTCGTATGAGTTGATACGAAGGCTTCGTGTGTGGTCGCCGACGATTCGAGCCCTGCTTGGCGTCGTCGTAAAGGGGATGGACTTTGCTTCTGTCGAAACGATTCGCACGGAAGACACTTGTTAGAGATTCACATTCTATGTCCTCCTCAATGCAAGATCAATTCAAGAGACAACCATCTTCGTAGAAACCGGCGGGGCGGAGTTTCTAAAGCGTCTCCACGGTACAAGCTTCCGTCACGCACCAATCGCCCCAGGGAGATACCAAGTCGAATCGGAGGGCGAACTTGGATTATGATACGAAGTGGCTGAGGGGTAGCAAAAACCGAAATGATGCCGGTTCGCGTGATCATCCATTCTCAGCCTTCGTCCATCACGACTCTTCGGAATCAAGTCCTCCGATACAAAACCTCAGCCAGATCGACCGTTGGATACCTTCATGAGCCATCTACAACATTTAGCAGTAGCCTGGCATCGGTCAACTGGCAACATACAGGGCCGAGCAAAACAATCGGATGGAAGCAAATATATGCCACAAAGAAAATGTTAGACCATACAATACAATTCTTTGAAAAGGATGAAAATGGACGAATCGACAAGCGAATCGATAGGATCGACCCGATCGAATTCCTTTAAATGTACAACAGTTCCTTTTTTTCCCATCGTCTTGGCTCGGATCCACAAGTTTGCACTCGTGCGTCCACGATCAACAGGGAGGCTCACATTGCTGCTGTAAAGAATCGATGGCTATGTGGTTCGATGCTCGAATTGTCCTTTATTAGCAGGAGCGATTTCAATACCATGATCTCGGGGGACGGCTACGACGCGATTGTACCATTGGTGAAAGCTGGAAACGATCCCGACCTCGAACCTCAAAGCTCGAACCTCGAACCGTGGCGCAGACCGTTTGAAAAGCTGCGTTGTCAAACACTGCGATGCTCAATTTGCCGCGCTCCAATAAAGAGTCCAGACCGAAAAACACGCTTCCCGCGTCTGGGAACGTCTCCAGCCTGCCTTTTCTGCAAACGTGGACCGTTGATGCATCTTCTTCACATGTCAACTTTTTCTTTGCCGAGGCTGCGAGAGGTTCCGCGATGAGACATGTCATGACACAATCTTGGCTTCTTTCGGTGTTCATAGACGGAATTGGCAAGTCTTGGGCGGCGACGATTATCGCCAAAAAGAGAGACACAGTAGACGGAGTCAAGCACGTAGATGAGGACGGTTTCGAAAGAGTATGTCGTTTCGAGAAGCAGTCTGGCTGTAAGAATGGCGCTTGACGGGCGTACCACGAGAGGCCTCGGTGTACATTATGTGGCTCAGCTTGGCGATTCGTGTGGCCTTCCCGCGTCTCTGTTCCTGAGAAAAAAACATCACCTTGCGATATCTTTGCCTTCCATGGCACAAATGGAGCCTCCACGGTCTGCGCTCGATCGAATCAAAGGTGTCTGCATCAGGCAACATCAGGCGTTCCAAAGAGGAAGTGCGCGAAAAGAACACCGAAAAAGTCATCCCGCTGGTACACCTGTCACGTTGTGGGAGATTACTCCGACGCTCCAGTCTCGGGGTTTGAGCTTGGCGGCAAAAAGGGTTCCATACAGGTCTCACTTAGCCGCTTGTGCTGGGACGGATAGTCACATATATATCAGGCCTTCCATATCGGGTCTTGAGAGCTATCCCCTTTGTTGCCCACCTTCACCTCTACGACCAACCTTTCGGGCGGAGGCAGCTCGCAATCGCGATGAAGACCTTGTCTCTGACCGCTGTCGCGACCGTGCTTTTCACCTTCTCTTGCTCCGTACAGTCCCTACCTTCCTCTTCCTCGGCTTCGGCTTTATCACCTCGATACGTATCTGGCTTCGTCGCACCCTCTGGCTACACCTACAACTGGGCCATCGATGGCTATCGCCTCGCCCTCGATACAAACGGCAGCAAAGCCTACCTATCCCGCTCTACCATCTCGAAAGATGCTACGAGCACGACCCAACAACACGTCAATGCTTGCGTTGCTTCGTGTGGGACGACGGTTGGATGTGCTTTTGCCCATGTGATCAAGTTCATCGATTTCCCGGAGGGCAATGTGATTTGCGCGTTGTACACTTCCAGTCAGCCAAAGAGCGAGGCAAAGTATACAACCGGCTTGTTCAACGGTCCGGGGACAGTCAAGGCCAGTTATAGTTTCACCAGGAATGCCGGCGCCGTGAAGGGGTCTACTTCCAGCTCTTCGCGCGCGGTCAGCTCGACGACTAGCACGAGGCAGAGCAGCTCGACTTCGACAACCTCGTCTCGCGCTTCCACTACAACACAATTCACAAGTACGACCTCGTCTTCAAGTACAACCTCGTCCTCCATACTGCCCTCATCCTCATCCTCAACAAGCACTACGGCCTCAAGCTCTACCTCGACCACGACCTCTGCCTCCACCTCCTCGACAGCAACAGGTACGTCGACAGCGACCCACGATCAATGGCAATGGGTCGATGTTCCTGGCGCCTCCTGCTCCGATGGATCTGCCACAGGATTCGGAATCAATCTTCACTCTGGCTCAACCGATCTCATCATTGGTCTACAACAAGGAGGCTCGTGTTACGACTATCAGACCTGTTACGTAGATCGAAAAGCCTACAACATCCCTGGTTCCTTCACCAACGCCACTTTTTACAAGTCGAACCAGCCGACAAATCTCGGCTATTGGTTCCCATTCGCTCGTAATAACCAGTACAATCCCTGGCAGACGGCCAACTATGCTTGGATTCCTTACTGCACAGGCGACTTTCACGCGGGAGATAATGTGGCCGATTACAATGGCGTCCAGACGTATCACAAAGGATGGACCAATGTTCAACTTGACATGGCCAAGATGAAATCCATGGTGCCTGGTGTCAAGCGTGTTTGGATCGCCGGGAGCAGTGCTGGAGCGTTTGGCAGCATTCTACAGTATCAAAATGCGCAAAACATCTTTGGCGTTCGAATCGATCTTCTCGCCGACTCGGGCGAAACCCCTCTGCCCATCACGGTGCATCTCAGCCAAAACATACAGACACCCTCTTGCTCGGGATGCGACAATTCCAATTTCGACTCGTACATTGTCGGTCTAGCTCAATCCAACCCCACGTCGAGATTCGCAAGTATGAGCTGGTCCAACGATACCACCATCCCACCCAACCAGGGCATCTCGTTCACGGATTTCAGTGCCGAGATACAGAGATTGTTCGAGCAGGAGAATCAACAGACGAACAATGCAAAGAACTTTTTGGTCCAGGGAAGTGGCCATATCTTGTTGTATACAACGCAGTACAATGCTGCGGATGGCTATACAATGGCGACGTTTCTGAACAAGTTCAAGACGGACGATCCTGGATGGTCGTCTCATTAGAAGCCAATAGATACAAAGATACCTCTGCGTTGGGACGAATTTGACGCACTTCAGTTGCTTCCCCTCGTTCGACAAGGATGTGCATGTGTGTGTGAGTTTGTTTGCAAATGCATTTATAATCTCGCAACAAAGTGACTTCGTCGAAATTCGTTCACATCGGTCCAATTTGTCCACTTTCTGGCATACCCAAACTAGTCAACGGAGTCATCTTGGCCATCGGTTCCACCACCACCTTTTCAAGAACCAATCCGGGCTCCAACGGCCACCACCTGACCGTATGCAACTGACCTGTTTTGGTCTGATTCGTCTGCACCATTGTCGTAACCTTTCGAATGTTTGCACTGACCACGTTGCCCCAATCCGCCGAATTTGTTCCTGGAGTAATGTTCTCCGGAACAGGGATGACCGTTGCTCGACTGGCGGGATCCTCGTCTAGCTCCAAAACGTACTTGAGAGGTCGTTTGTCTCGATAGTTCAAGATTGGGCTGAGCCAGAGCGTGATGTTGAAAGCAGATCCGTTGGAAGGAGGGGCTGAGACCGGGTTGAAAAAGTTGAATGCAAGAGAAGGTCCGGCACCGATAGGGATGGAGTCAGCGGTAGGTGGTAGGACGGTTACTGCGGATCCAAGCAGCCCGTATCCAGGAAGCGTTTCGAGGTAGGCAGGCGTGGCATTGGTGTCTCGAGCCACTTCCAGCACTGCGTTTTTGGCGAGCATCGAGACGGAGCCGTCAGGAGAACCGACAAAGGTCCCATTAGGGACATCGGATGAAGACAAAGTGCAGGGGTCGACACTCAGCGTTACGGTCACGTTGGTGAGAGGTGACATGCCAACGTATTGCTCGGCAGACGTGCTGGTCGTGTTGACGTACACCATTCCTGTTTGCATTCGGCTGGTGCTGTTGGTGGAGTCGCAGCTGACGGGGGCAAAGTGAGACCAGTCGACGTGGACAGATACTTCGATCTCTTCATCAAAGTTTCCACCTGAATCGAAACCTCCGTCGTTGCGCTTTTCGAACCGCACTTCTTCTCCATCAAGAATCGATCTTTCCGTGCTGTTGCTGCCTGTTCGAGAGATAGAGTCGAGCGAAGCAAGTCGAGGCTCGACATGCAACCAAGAAACGTTGGTAGTCGCACTGAATGAAAAAGGATTTGAATCGGCTGCGCTGACCCAGATTCTTCTCTTTTGATTTCCCTCGTATCTGTTCAACGGCTTCAAGCATGGATCGGGACAATTGTATCCATCAGCACAGTTGTACTGGTTATCGCCTGGCCAAGCCCCCATACTTCCATCGACGCCAACCCGGATGTTGCTCCCCATCGCCGTGTTTGGCCATTCCGAATCAGCCACTTCTACCTGAGTCAGTGCAGGCATCATGTTGCGCATCGGCTGTTGCCAGTATTGACTTCCTATATGAGGTTGAGACATCATGTGATTCCACTTCCCGTTACCCAAAGCGTGATAAGCGGCGGTAAGCTCGGCATCATGTTTGAAAAGAGATCGTGCGATACGCGCCCATCCGTTCGCCGAGTTCTTGGCCTGAGTGCCGGCCAGGTTGTTTCTTCCGATGGCGACGTACATACGGTTCAGATTGGCCGATGCCAAAGTCGGATATGCGACGAGTTGATAGAAAGCATCCCAATTCGGGGTACCTCGGAAGTGCGGCATCAAGTCGTCCTCGACAATCGAGACCAAGTGTTTCCACTCAGACAGGACGGACTCAGCTTCGGCATGCTGGACACTACTCCAAGTGGTCGCATTGACAATCTCTGGTTTGATTCGAGAGTTCAACCAAGAGTATCCTCGAACCACCTCGGCGATCTTCAAATGCTGTCCAGAGCCGAACGTCTTAGCAGCCCAAGTGTCGAGCCATGTGGAAACATTGCTTCCGTGTCGGAATTTGGTGTTGTCGTAAGCCATGTTGAGTGTAAAGTGGATGGGCACTTCGACTGGCTTCAAGTCACCGACATTGAGAATGAAGATCTCGGTCTGTTCGTTGAGGAACGCAACATTGAGCTGTTCCCAAGCGTTGATCAAGTTGACCGTGTTGACCCATTTGTATGCTCGAGGAGGACCTACGTAGTCTGCATGGTAGTAAAGTCCTGCACGGCCTGAGCGGGTCTTTTTCTCTTCCTCGGTTGGAATCCTTCGAATAAAGCCAAAGTTGTCGTCGGTCCATAGCAAAGTGATGTCTTCTGGAACTTTCAAACCTTCATTATAGTATCCTTGCACCTCGGTGTATAAGCACATCATCTGCGGCACACTGATCTTGCTCGAGTTGGAACTGTCGTCACGTGGCAACAGGCTTTGCTGCTTGGCCATGATCTCTTCAAGCAAGGCGATGTTGGCGCCCTCGAGCGCCTTGTCGCCGTTCCCTCGCATGCTCATGGTGAACATCGTGTCCAGACCTTGAGCACGTTCTACGCCGTATTTCCAATAGGTCGTGATGTTGTCCTTGTTGGTAGGGTAGTCCCAGGGACCTTGGTACCAGGTATTCCACTCGGGCGTATTTCGACCCATAGGCTCTTGATGCGACGTTCCGAATACAATACCCATCCGATCAGCGAGCTTCTGGTTGGGTCCAGCTGCACCGGTACCATTAATGCCTTTGTTGGGAAGATCGGGGAGACCGGCGACGGCGAAAGAATCGGACCACATGGCAGGCCAGATCAGGTTGGCTTTGAGTCGCAGTAGAAGCTCAAAGACGTGAGAGTACATGGCGTCGTTGAACGACTGTGGTGCTGCTTCCGGAGGAAAGGGTCCTTTGAAATGTGTTCGTGCCCAATTGGTAAGGGCAGGTGCTTCGTCATTAAGGAAGATGCCTCGATATTTGACAAGTGGTGGGCCATGGGAACATAGGGACGATCCAAAGGCGTCATCAGAGGACGATGGGGAGTAGTATACAGCAGAGTGGTACTGAGTAGGATGTACATCGGCAAACCACTTCCATGGGCTGACACCCAGCTCTTCACTGAGAGTGTACAGCGCGTAGGCAGCACCCCTCTTGTCTGAGCCCATCAGAACCAAGCCTGATCCAGATGCGAGCCTGGCTGACGACCAGGATTCCCACTTGCCCTTGACGATCTCCGCCTCCCTGGCAATGCCTTGATCCATAGACACGAGCTCTGCCATGAGGCTTGATGCATCGATACTGCCGACGATGATCGTACGCTCCTTCTTCATCTGACCTTGCATCTTGATCGAAGCAGACGTGACGTTTCGCACGACCACATTCGACGAGGGGACAATTTGCATCAAGTCGGCTGCGAAGCTCGACGCGGCATGGTGCACAACGGGCGCATCATCGCGAGACGTGAGAATCTCGGTGGTCTCACCCGCCCTTGCAATCAAGTAGCCATCCGACGAAGTGGATGTGGAGAGACAAGCATTGTCGTTGGCAAGATTCGTGCTGCTGCTCCCGGCCTGGGAAGAAGTAGCTGTGAAGCCGAGCAGCAGCGCCGTCCACAGAGAAAACGCGCGCATCGCTGTCAAGAGGTTTGAGATGTCTTGTTGGACACAAGGCGCGCCAGAGTTCTCTGAGGGGATGAGCTGTCGTGGTTGTTGCTGCTAAGTTGGTTGGGCTTGAATGGTCAATCTGCCGAAACTTGTGACTCGGTTATATACTGCCTCATCTTCCATGCTTTGAGAGTGTGATGCCCGAAGAATTGCGAAGGAGACATCCTACTTTGCTATTGCGGGGTAGACGAGACCGGCAACCTTTGCAATCGCCTTGATCACAGGAAGAGCGGTTAGTACACACGCAGTTCGAAGGACAACAGTCCGCCGAAAAGAACAAATAATCTTGAAACCTTTGCTGCTGCAATGCTTTCGCTCAGGGGCGAACACAGGCCTGCGGGGTCTCGCAGCAGCAGCAATAGCCGCAAGACCCTGAAAGCCCATGACCGAACCTGTATTCTCCTGTGCCGGCGCTCAAAGGGCGCTTGGAGGTCTGTTCGCTTGCATAGTCTGCAGTCTGCAACAGAGCTTGATGACCGGCAAACCAAGTTGCACGAGAAGGTTGGATGGGCGAGGAGGACCGGACCGTGCTGCCGAAGGCCACATGATGTTCGCTAACATCGGATGAAGAAGCTAATGTGCGATGACAAGGTTGAGAATAGTCGAGATTTGGTATCGAGAAAAGAGATTTTGCCGAACGTTTGTCGGTCAACTTTCATTGTCGAAGCGGTTCTCGCTTAAACGGAAGGCACGAGCCCGATATGCTCTTGTTCAAAGTTGCAATGTGGACACCTCATTCCGACTTTGAAAAGTACAATAGCAACTCATCTTCTCGTGCCCCTCTGTCTATCGCTGCTCGAGCATGAGCGACATTGCTCCGAATTGGAGTCTTCGGTGGCCGAGACTACGGATATCATAGTGTCGCGTTCGATCGATTATACAAGCGGTCGTTCAAGAAGACTGGATCATCGTCTGTGCCCGGACCATTGGAAGCTTCCGAGAATCCCAAGACCAGATCTGTGGACGCCAACTGCCATGAACAGGAAGATGACCGAAGAGATATGTGGCGTCTTCCATAAAGCTTCTCGAAGCAAGAAACAAGGATGGCATCAAAGTGGGGGCCAAGGTGAGATCGAAATTGCCGAACGGCCTAAACCGACAGACGGCGATTTCCCCACACTGGATTTTTGACAGCCGCTATACCGGCGTTTTGTCTCCGCCTCCGCAATCCATACCGGCGACCCTTCGCTCGGCACTCGATGCAGCCTATAGGCGACTCACATTCTAAGCGACCTCCGTCCACCTACAGTGTTCGGTATTGAGTGTGCTCGAATCATTTCATCTTGATGCAAGTTCAGACAGCCCATGTCGAACTAAAGAAGAATCGACGGATGGAGAGACCCACGCGGCAAGGGGATACGGCAATCATGCTGGTCGTTAGAAACTCGATGGGTATCAAAGGGTCATTTGTAGTAGATCGATCGATGAAAATAAGTGTATTACCTTCTGTGCATCCAATCTCTGAGTATTCGATCGACGATGAAGAGACGTCATCTGACCTCAGCGAATCAACTGTGGCTCGTGGGCAAAAATGACCCTTCTCGATCCAATGTCAGAGCTCGTTCCAAGATCATCATAGCTCCGACGAGGTGGAGCAGCGTCTCTGCCTGCTGGCATCTGCAAAAGTCGCTCTTGATGATCACGGTAAGAGTAAGCTTGCTCGGTATAGGAATCGCGCGGAGTAGCGCGAGGAGAGGATGAAGTGTAGGCCGGCTGCTTTGCGTATTGCTGCTCGCGAGGCAAAGCCGGCATGGTGGTGCGCCGCACATTGAACTCGCGCGGATTACTTCGTGGACTCGCTGTCGCAGCAGCCAGATCTTGCCCTCGTTCGGCTTGGTCTATCCTCGTCGTCCCACTTCCATAGTGGCGCCCCGAGCATTGATGACAGCCACAGACATCAGAATGAGGTGGTTCGATGGAACGTCGCACAGACGGAACAATGCGGCTGTCCCTGATGATGCCGCCAAATTCGTCAACGCTCCCATTGACGACGGCTCCGGACGGCGAAGAAGACATGGCGTCCATTCGCGAGCCGCCACCACCGCTCAGGTGGGCATTGGCAGGAAGACTATCGTGGTATCGTCGACCCGAGCTTATCTCCTGAGCGTACGTTGCAGCACCAGACATTTGGTAGCGCGATGCAATTTCAGGCACACGGCCACGTACACCGTTCATCGAAGGCAACGACAAGGTCGAATCCATGGTAACCCTTCGTGCGGCGCGCTCCTTTTCGAGCACATTGAGCTCGCGCTGTTCGCGCTCGATGTCCTTCTCGGCTTGGTAGCGAGCCTTCATCCGCGCAACGAAGCTGCGTTCAGAGGCGGTGGTATCGGTGCTGAGCGATCGCGTCACTCCCACCGCAGAAAGGCGCGTGGATCCGACAGCGGGGGCATAGCGTTCCGAGTCCTGATCGCGCCCATCCGCGCCTGATGAACGAGGGTAGCCGAGTCCCAGCTGGGAGGCTGCTGATTTGTCATTGATGCCACTGTCGCTGATTCGGGAGCGTGACCAACCGCCATTATTGTTCAAGGTAGAGGAAGTGGCAGGATTCGAGTAGATGGCCGAAGCAGGCCGCTGATAAATTGCATCAGCGTTTGGAGAAGAGATTGGTGATCGCGCAGATCTGAGATCCTCGTCCCTTTCGAGCTGTCTCATACGCTCGCGTTCGCGTTCCCACAAGCTGATCTTGCGAGCATTTGCATGCTCAACACTGGCAGCGCTGTGCATGCTCGGATCGCCAGAAAGGCTGTCGGAATGCTTCAGCCCATTGACAGCGGCGTACGTGACCGTGTTGTCGCGATCGAACTGTTGAGTGGACGGTGAAGTTTGCACCTTTGTGGTCTGATCTCGATACTGCTCGAGCGCACGCTGTGCTGGTCGAACTTTGGGCGAAGTCACAAGTCGGAAACGATCCGACTCTGCCATTTTGGGGGCAGACGGAGCATTGCGGTGATCGACATCGCCCTGCTCTTTTGAAGAGTTCATCGTTTGCTGCATCGAGGGTGTCGCTTCACTGTCATCTGGGGTGCGAGGGATGCGATTGCCATCCTCAGAGCCGTGAGCGCTGTTGCTGGCAGTGAGACTGGGAGCGACAGTGTCTGACACCTCGCGGGGAACCGACAGCTTATCGACAATGCTACCCTCATTCGCCGACGAATTGGTAGCGTCTCGATCGTGGGGCTGTGGAGCATTGCCACTTCTACCGTTGGCCTGCGTGGGCAAGGTCGACGAGAAGCCTACGGCTGACGAGCCGGAAGAAGTGGTGGAAGCGTCCCATATCTGGGGCTGTACAGCCATGGACTTAATAGTCGAGTCTGTAGGTGCACGAACGAGGCTGGCGGTGGCACTTGCGGGGCCAAGGAGGACGCTGCTATTCTGGACCAAAGGCAATTGTGTTAGATTCGAAGTGCCGTGATCTGCACGAGGAGTCTGGTCTGTGGCTGCGCTGCGAATTGATGCAGCGTCGACTTGCTGACGAGTACCCGATACCGACGGGCCATTGGTGGCAATGTGAGCTGCCGCTACGGCTCTTACGGACGAATTGGAACGCGAGAGTGCACGGTCTCCCTGAGGCTGCAGCCGTAGCGATGACGTTCGTGGAACGGCAGTAACAGCAGTAGTCTCATAGGCTCCGGTGTTGTTGGCGAGGTTGGTGTTAGGAACGGCTTGCTCAAGGATCGGACGACCGTCTGTCGCCTTTTCCGAGTTCTGGCTCGTGTTGCTGTTGATGCTGCTACTACGACCGAGATCGGCGGCTTCGTTGGAAGCGGCTTGTGGAGCAAGCGACGAAGGAGGACGCCATCCCATCTCCTGTGCTCGTTGGATGGTCTGGGTGTCTTCGTTGATCTTGGCGTTGATCTGAACCTGCGCGGCGACTGACGCCTCGACTTGAGCTGTGAGACCTGCGAGGTATTCGGCCTGACCCTGTTCTACTTGATGGGATTCGGAGGCCTGTAGCGCGGGCATGAACTCTGACGAGGTGAAGCACAGGAGCTCGTTCAAACGGCCAACGTGAGGCCCGATGCGGCGTACTGAGTCGCAGCGACGTTTGAACTCGACATCGGCCAGACCCCCGAGGGTGCTGGCAACAAGCAGGGATGAGACGTGACTTTTGGCAGCCATGGAAATCGCATGAGCATTCTTGGCTCGACTCGTGTCGTTGGTGAGTGCCTGAACGGTAGCAATGTACTTGTCATGCGACTCGAGAGCCTTGTTGGGCGAGGCCTTTTTGACGTTCTTCTCGTGTGCTGCGTTGGCCTTCTTGATCTTTGCGTCGAGCGTTTGGATGAGCTCGTCGTGGGCGCGCTCTTCCTTTGCGACCTTCTTGAAGTATTTTGCGCAGGCGTCGTTTACAGCCTCGTATTCGCGCTGAACGTGCTTGGCATGGCGTGATGAGACTTCGGCAAGGCCCTCGAACATGGTCGAGGCGAGCTGCAGCGTCTGTGATGGAATGTCGAGGACGACCTTTGTGCGCTCGAGCTCCGATGCGCTCTTTGCGAGCTTCTTTTCGACTTTTGCGAGTCGGGCTGATAGATCGCGGTATTCATCGAGGTTGACGAGAAGTGCTTCGACGGCCTTGAGAGATTTGTGAAGATCGGTGCGTTCGACCAGATTGAGATCGACGGAGCTGGAAGTTGCATGAAGTGCCGAGGAGGAGGCAGAATTGTGAAGGCCGGGCAGACCGAGCGGCGATACGGGACGAGGGCTTTGAGCTGCGCTGGGCGAGGTGTCCCTGATTGGCAGGTCAAAGTATTGCTGTTGAGCGGACGGACTTTGCGGCTGGGGAGAAGCAACGGTCGGACGCAGGAGAGTCTGTGATGTTTGAGGCGAAACGTGTCTTGAGTTTGGACGCTGAGTCTGTGTCGACTGCGGTGGGGGGATGAGACGACTGGAAGTAGCATCGTAGCTCAGGGCCGCCGCAGCTTCATGACTAGGCGATGTCGAGGGGATAGCGGCACCGAGAAACGATCTTCCAGGACTGACGCTCAACGGCGCCGATGCAGGCTTGGAATCACCGACACCGATGAAACGCTGAACTTTCTTCATGTTGGCGGCGAAATCGCGTTGTGTAAGGCGGAAAGAGAGGTCAATGCCGACGATAAAGCGATTGGATGACGGCGGTGGCGAGTCTGGTTATGGCGGTGCGAGCTCCGAGATGATCGTAGCGAGACAGCGATGGTGACTGTTCTGCCAAGCGAATGCGCCGAGTTGTCGAAGCGACTGCAAACAGATAAGGGTGCCCGAGGCCGAGGATGCTTCGAAGCAGGGTCCAGGGATGGCTGCAATGCCGTTGCGATGAAGTGGAACAGAGTGATATGAAGGATGTGATGAAAAAGCGTGCTGTATACACGAGATGGTGTACATTGATTGGGTGTGCGGCGCGAAGAGAGGAAACGGAAGAGGAACGAGAGCTGAGATGCAACCCTGCAGCTGGTCCAGCAGCTCACAAACAAGACTGTGCGAAGTCGAGACATTGCACGCTTAACAGAATGGCCGCACTTGACAAACTCCGACGTTGGGATGACCGCGGGCAAGTCGTACAGCAGACAATCGCTTGCAACCTCATCGGCCAAGCTGTCCTCGTCTTTGCTCAGGGGCCCTTCATAGAACTTTGAATTGAACACGACGAAAGCGCGACTTCCCAGTATCGGCCGATCCGCTTGCCTGTGTGGCAGTCACTTGCAAATAGAGAGCGCACGGCTGTACGATGAACACAAAGTGGGCTGAAAGAGCTCTTGTTGACGAAACATTTCACCGAGCGCCGCAGCCTGTACGATCAGACAATTGTATGTAATGGGGTTCGTCAGGCTTGTAGCCACTGTCATTGTCCTGGTAGTTTAAGGCTTGCACCAACATTTCCTGCCGAGGTGTTGGTCTCTCGCCCTTCCTGCCTTGCCTTTTTTCCCTGCGTGAAGAGCTACAGCAACAGAGGACCAAACGCGTTCTAGCCCTGCACGGATGCGCGACATGCATTGAGCCCCTCTTTTGCGCCGCCGCCTCAAAGAGTCAACCAGAAGCGAGAATCAGGGGTTCAGCCAAAAGAAACACAACTTATGAATAATATAATAATATCGAAAATCCTGCGTGGAGGGTTGGAGCTCGAATCGTGCGATAGTCATTTTGCATCTGTAAAGATGTGAGATCGGAAGATGGAGACACTAAGGCAAAATAACGTATTGTGCTGAATCGGAGCCGAAGCTCGAAGCATCCGCCTGAACCCGACCTTCTGAATTTTGAGCCTTTACTTACCGCACCGGGGCAGTGGATTTGAAATCGCTGTTTGGTGCTGCAGCTGATGACTGCTGTCTCTTGGAAGAAGTGCTCGCGTATCGACTACATCTCCAACAGTTCTCGATCCATTTGCTGTTTACCACCACACCATCGTCACCTAACCACATTCTCATACTCGCAATGTCGCTGGCAAAGTCCGTCTACAACACCGTCTTCAAGCGTAACTCGGTTTAGTAAGTCTCATTCGCTCAACCAGGCGCCAGCTGCCAGAGCCGTCACGTTCCCAGCCCTCAACGAATGGATACCCACATCGCACTTTGATACGCCAACCGGATGCCCACACGTCAATTCATCGGCTTAGATATCTCGCCGCTTGAAGCTTATGGCTGCATCTCTGGGGATTTTCTAGCAGCTCCTGAACATCCTCCGCGACTGCTGACCTCAATACTGACTTCCGGTGCTTTTTATGTTCTACACCTCGACCTACCGTCTCTCCCTCGAACAGCGTCGGCTCCATCTTCTTTGGAGCCTTCGCCTTCGGTATCGGCTACGATCTTGCTACTACAGCATGGTGGGATGCGCATAACAAGGGCGTGAGTTTCCTTAATTGGACCAGCTTTCCTGCTTCGTAGGCGGCATGGGTGGACAGCAGCAAAGGCATCTACATTTTGACCATGTACCGAGGATCATCGAGCAGACAGCAGCGGTGGATTTCGATCGACTCGCATGGTGGAGCCAGCTCGCTCAGTCGCGTCATTGGTCAAGTAGCAGTAGTTCAGCAACGAAGTCGGACCAAGTCGGTCTCGGTAGAAATGGCGGCTTGGTGGAAATAGGTGCGACAGAGGAGCACGGACGGTCCGATATAGGATCAGGCATCTGCTCGACGCTTGCAACTCGTTCGCAGGCGCTCTAGCACATAGATTGGCGACTGCGCGATGCTGCCGCTGCCATCTGCCCGCTCAGAAGCTCAAGGTGCATTGAAAATCCTCAGACCATTCATTACTGACTCCTCTTCCTGCCTAAAATCGCTCAAATCTTCATTTCGACGCCAACAGAAGCAGTGGAAGGACATTCGAGGAAAGTACCTCGAGGACTCGGAGTAAACTCCTTGCAACTTTATACACATCACGCCGACCCGTACTCGAACTCGATCTTTCAGGTACTTCGGGATTGATGATCGATACAGCTACATCAGCGCAATCCAACATTTGATAAGCACAGAAACGCAGAATTCGTGTGACGTTTCGGAATAGACTTGGGAAGAGCGATTCAATTACAAGCCACCCGATGACGGTAGATTCGCGCGGTTTCGATCGGATCGGAAAGTGTTCCGATGATGTTGGTGAAAAGATGAATTCCTCAGAACGAATCCGCCGCCCAGTCATCTGCTTGCATCAATCTATGAACCACAGGCGCAAAGAAGTCTGCTTTTCAGTCTTGAGTGGCTTAGGATGCTGAAAGACATGAATCGGCTCGTCTGCCCCGATCTCAACTTGAGTGTGAGCATGTATCGACTCTCAAAGATCTTGAGGGCAAGGCCTAGGCAAGAGCTTGTTCTTGGCAAAGAGACACGCTTGTGTACGCGATGCCCCTGTGAAATGGCGAATCTTGAGCATCTAGCTCCTGATTCGACTGAGTAGGTTAAGGTGGGCGAGTGCAGTAGCGTGGAAAGTGGTATTCGCACATCTTTTACGATGCCGCTAGATCGACGTTAGGAGGCGCCAAGCTAAGCGAAGCCTCGAGCAGCAAGGCACACCCAACGCAACACGACACACAGCTGAGGTAGCACCACAGCACGGCATTGTATTCGAGTCCCCCTCGAAAAAAAAAAAGGCCAGCTTGGATCTAGATTTTCTTTTTTTTTGGTGGTCCTTCCGTGAAATCGAAACAAGGGGTTCGAGGATCTGCTTGCTTGCTGCTCCTCCAATTCCTCAACCTCGTCCCTTGCAGCTGACGATTCGCGTTGTCAGTCGATTCCCGTTCCTCTCGGGTTCTGTCTGTTCAAGCGCTGCTGACTGTCAAGATGTTCATTTTCAAGAGTAGCGGGACAGATCCCCGTAGTGAGCGTCCGTCAGGATAGAGCGGATCGAATCGTCACATCACCTTCTCTACCGCAACCTTGGATCGTGTGATGCTGTCGTGCGGGCCGCCTGTGCTCTGTCTTCTTAAGAAGATGCTTGATGCTTGACAATGCGCCAGACACTCGCTTGCACAGTGGCGAATGTACCAATTGCCGCGCGTGAGCTGCACGCTGTACTTAATGATCCCGCACGCACAATCACGGCCCCGTCGAGCGGTACAGACGCACGCCCACAGCGATCTCTCAGGAGACTTTGTCAGATGGAAGGAATCTTCTTGCATCGTGTACGAAAGTGTTTCAGAGGTCAGAGCTGGAACAGTCGATTCTGCATGATGTCGAGCTGAGAGCGGCAGACAGAATTAAGCATCTCAGATGCTAGCCGACTTCAAGGGCATCGGAAGCGCTGAAAGCTGATATTCTCTCCTTGCATTTTTCAGCTGCAGAACGGCTATTCCGACCAGACCCCTTGAAGCCTTTTTCCTTTTTGGTGCCAATGAAAGGGCAAGTTACCTTGGTATCGCGACTATCTTTTCTTGTCACATTTCTGACGTGTCGTTTTGTGCCTGCTTCCACCTATGCTCTCGTGTACAGTCACAGCTGTCAGGATGATCATCCCTTTTCTGGCGTTTGAGCGTAGGAATGCCAGTCAGTGCAGCGCTTCTCGAGTTGCACTGTACAGAACTGTAACTGGATTGACATTCCTCGACGCCATCGCCACCATTCAATCAAAACCTCACTAGCCACGAGAACCGCAAAGGCACCACCCCATCCCTTTTTATCATAGGACTGTCACTATCCGCTCCCCAAGCATGTGTGTCTTTTGTGCACCGACCAAGCCTGAGCATAGATACTTCCCACGCCTGTTCCTTGCGTACCTGAGCTTCGAATGAAGCGAATGCCTTCGCTCCTTGCTGCAATACGCATCTCTCGGTCCCCTTGGATCCCCGTCCTCCCTCCAAAGCTGTTGACCTTGCTTCCGCAGCTGAACCCCCACTGTGGCAGTGCGCCTTCCCCTTCCTTCTCGCGCAGCTTGTAGACCATCGTGCCTCTTTGCACAGCGCTCGACTGTATGACTTCCCCTAATCATTCTCACCTCGTTACCTCAGATTGAGCCCTCACTGACTCGAGTTCACCTTCGCTCTCGTCATAATCATCATCATCACCACCACTACCACCCCCTCCACGCTCGACACCAGAATCGGCCTGTTTGTACTCATAGACTTTACTTCGATCAGCACTCATCTCGCCTTCCATTACATACCTTCTCGAAGCGTCAACAAGCTAACAAAATACCTGTGCAACGTCCCGCAGCAGTGGCAAACAACCCACCAAACCAGCTTCAAAACTTCGCAAAGCATCGATCGAGATGCACCGAAGGGCACAGTAGCCCTCTTCCGCTCACTGCAACCACTTCTCCCTGTGATCACCACCCCACCCGGTAACGACGTTTCACTACTTTGCCTTTGTTGTCCCACTCTGTCCGCTCCACATTGTGCTCGGGTGTTACCTTTCTCAAGACTCTCCCACGCAGCCAGCCTTCGATCTACCCACAAGATTCGGCAGCCTCTTCCAACTCACCTTCATTTCTCAGGCTAATCGCACGCGCTCACGCGACACATTCAACGGTGACGAGAAGCATGTGTGCAAGCCAAACGTAAACGAAGGCTGCTCAATCTCTCACAAAGATACCCCGGTTCTTGTTCGATCCTTCCTACTCCAGCAGTCGGCAGGTCCGTCATTCAATACTCACCACCATCTCTTCCTCCTGCATCATCATCAACAACAAGATGTCGAGACTGTCTTTCGCAGAAAGCCACGCTGTGGACGCTGATATGTCCCGTACCGCCTCTAGAGCCGGTAGCATCTCGACGCTTTGGAGCTCCGCAGAAGTTCCTTTCTGTCTAGATTCTCGTGCAGAGCCTGCTTCCGAAACCTTTGATGTGCAGTTTCCCAGAAAGCACTCTCTCGCCCGCTCTGGTTCACGCCACTCCGCTCAGTCCAGCCAATTGTCCATGGACTTTGGCAGGCTCAGCATTGACATCCCAGACGAGTACCCGAGAAGGCCCGACACCATCCGTCTCACTCCTCCCCGCGCTTCCACTTCGATCTCTAGCAGCGGTAGCTCTCCCAGCCGTGGTCCTTCATTCAATATCGGCACCATCGACGAGAACACAGCCGTGCAAGCTTCGTCGTCCGTATACCACCTTCCTTATCAGTCGCCCACTCTCGGCTCTCAGCACAGGATACTCTCTTCCCGCTTCTCCGAGGACACTGTCGACGAGCCGATCATCTCTCACTCAGGCTCGCAAGGCACTTTCGGTGCTCGTCTGTCTGTGCCCCGCAAATCTTCCAGAATATCAGATACATCATCGACCGATTTCTCAAGGTCCTCGTCCATGCAGGACGCCGAGCCTTCCCGTCAAGGACGCTCGCAGACCGACGACCAGGCACCTTCCGAACTCTACCGTCGTGCTTACCGTTTCTTCGACAAAGAATACACTGTACAGCCTTCCTTCGCCTCGGCAGCATTCGTAGAGTCATCTCAGGCAGACCAAAACCGACTTGCCGAGGATCAACACGTGGAGCGTCCTTCCTTTGTCGGCAGCGATGCATCTCATGAAGGCTCCGTTCCATCATGCTCTCGCTCGCAGACCTCCACGAACGCAAGCTCCTCCGAATCATTCTCAGCTTGGAGCAATGAGGATGTCCCGGCGCGATCCACTGCTTTGGCCCCTATCGTTGTTACTGCCGACCACGCCAGAGACGAATCTCATACGAGAAAGCTGATCGCAGATGCGACGTCCCCTGACTTGAGCATTCAAAGAGCAACTCCCAGAAAATCCGATACTCTGAGCATCCCTTCCCTCCCATCTCTTCCAAGCTTCACCTCTTCATTGACAGCGACTGCCACCACGCCCGTCAAGCACCTTCAACGTCGACCGAGTACCGCAGACGTCTACAGTCAAGCATCCCAGGTCTCACCACTCGCTGTTTCCGACCTGTCTTTGCCGACCTTGCAGCCCATGGTCTCTCCGACCGACTCCGTTCGATATCAAGTGCACTCTTACACTTCAAACCCTGCGGTCTCTCCACTTTCGAAGGCTCCATACTCAACTACCGCGGCTGAGTCTTTCGCCAGGGCGGAAGCATCGCGAGGATTGCGAGGTCGTGTGGCTTCGACACCAAAGCTGCGCCTTGAAGCAAAGTCTCTTTTCTCTTCGCAGCAGGCTCTGCACCTCCAACATCCCGTTCCTCCGCTGCCAACCAGGTCGAGCAAACTCGAAACAGAACGTCGACCGTCCACTTCGCAGAATGACGGACGTGAGCCATTCTTTGGACGACGCTTTCGCTCGCGAACGCTTGGAGAGGCGGATCTCACCGAGGCCGCCCATATGCATGCGGCTGTTAGCAATACCGCACCACGAGCCGTGTCGTCTGCTGCTTCGCCCCTGCGACCACTCATTCTCGCTAGCCTCACATCCACGGCAGCGTCTTCTCTTGCTTCTCAGCGTCATCCGAGCCACATCTCTGCGACTAGCTCCGACCTTCACTCCCCTCTCTACTCCTCGATGCCCACACCAAGCTCATCCATTTGCTCTGCCAGCTCTCCAACCACTACGTTGAGCTCACTTCCTGTGACCCCTCGCACTGCCACCGCGATGCCACGACCCAAGAGCCGGGGCAACAGCTCGGCGTCCAAGTCCGGAGGTGCAGGCTGGGCTTCGTATCTCCATTCGGGCTTGACGCTCCATGTTGAAGGTGATCACAGTCGAGCTTGCCAAATCAGCATGGCCTATCTCGCCTACGATCCCTTTGGAAGGCCTGAACAGCTTATGGAGGAGACTGAGGAGGCTCGTGCAATCACGCCAAAACGACCCAAATCGAGAGGCGATAAGGATCAAGAAGCCGAGCAATCGGGCACTCTCGAATTTGGACCTAGCCGTACGCAGCGCTCCGATGATTGCATCTTTCACCTTGGACGTAGGGCGGACGCTTCAGTGGTGCTCAAGCATCTCACCGTTGGCGAGGAGACCAAAGGGGATCTATTGACACGACAGGCTGCTCTTTCGCTCAAGACACTGGGCGATCATCAAGTGTCGGGCTACGAGCGAAAGGGAAGGTTGGCCTGGAAGTTTGCTTACCGTATCGAATCGGTCGCTGCATCAGCAGAGTTGCGTCGACTGGTACCCATTCGACTCTCATGCTCGGCAACTTTGCTCAACCCGGAACGAGCCAAAAAGTCGAGATTCATCAATCTTGTCAAGAAGCAGATGGTGCCTACCTTGGCATCCAAGGCTGTTGCAAATTTTGCGGGAACGTCCGCAGACCGGTCCCATTCTATGTCGTACCCCCTTGATCACGGGCTCGGTACAGAGATCGCTTCGCCCTGGAACAAGCCTTTGCCGGCTCCGTCACAGGGGCAGCAACCAGCCTCGCCTGTCCGAAGGGGTAGAGCAGGTCAGCCCGCTGCTGCCAGCACCGCTTACAGCAGTCCGATGCGTCAGATCAGCCGTACCACCATGTCAGCAACAAGCATAACGTCGGCCGACTCGAGCCACTATTCTCAGCCCACGACGCCGGGCAGAGATACTGCAGATACTGACGCCTTGATGACTCGGAAGTCTCTCCAGACGTCGCCGATACTGTCAAAGTTTGGACAGACTGCTTCGGCACAGCGCACTCTGCAATCGTTACCGACAGTCGGTGCTGTCGTCGCTCCTGGCTTGCAGGCAGAGCTCGGTCAGGCGGATCATACTGTCGGAGGCGTGCTGCAGGAGAAGGCATCGATGGCGTCGCTAAGTGTCTCGTCGACCAGCTCAGGAAGCGTCCAGCCGGCCAAACCACTTGTCATCAATGGACGTACCCTTATTCCCATCAGTCTGCCTGCTGGTCTCGCTCGCAAGCCTAAGATCGATCCTGCCTTGCTTCGAGCCAATGCTGTCCAGAGCGGGACCGGATCTGCTGCGCGAGAGAGGCAGCGCAGCACGTCGACAAACTCATCTGCAGCATCCTTCTCGGAACACAGTCATCACCATCGGGCTACCAAACAGAACACAGCAAGCGGAATGAAACGCTTGCTGTCTAATCAGCCACGCACGGGCACAAGCTCGAGTCGACCACCTACGGCATCGGAAGCGATCAAACTCGAGTATCTCGCTCGTTCTGCGGCAGAACAGTCGAGCCCAGCAGCATCCAACCCGCAATTGCGACACCAGACATCGTTCGGCGGCGCCATCCTGACGCCCTTGTCATTTGCAGATGAAGACAGGCAGGCGAGGAGGCGTCGAAGCAAGACCAACGAGGATGGAAGATTGCGTCCTTTCACCGCTGATGCCTGGGGCGAATCTCAATACCCTACTCGCGAGCAGCAGATGCGGGCCCTAAGTCAGCAGCATCGACCTCCGACATCTGGAGAGGCCTCATTTGGATCCTTGCGCCCGGATGAGCTTCGAAGCGCTCTTGTCAACGAGCAAGGTGTCAAGCCTTTGCCTGCTCCGCCTCGCCCCAGCAGCCGCTCGAGAACAATGCAGACTAGCAACACTGCGACTGTAGATCAGACGCGATATTACACGTCGATGCGTGCATTTCAAGGCGTTCAATCCTGAATGTCGCCGGCAATCATTCATCGAAACTCTCTGGTAGAATCTTGTAACTTTCATTTCCTCACCTTCATCGCTCTTATCAATATGCATTTGCTTATCACCTGAATTGCCCGATTCGGAGACTGAGGTTGGTTGGGCTGTGTTGTTGTCAAAGGCACCAGATGCCGCCTAGTTGGTACAATGCTCGGAATCAAAGTCGTTCTACGGAACGTTAACTTCACTGCTCGCTGATCACAGTCCCGAGCATTTAAAGTTGAGTTGTCATTGAACAGATCTTGCACTCGTCTACGAGCATGCTGAGATTGATTATACATGTGGATAGATGGCAGCTTGGAGTCGGAGTTTGCAGGATTCGATTATGCCAGCATGACAGTGGTGTTTGCTGGAGGCGATTGCGGTGGTGAGCTGCGTGACGGCAGCAGAGCCCAGCTTGTCTTTGCCGGGCAAATCTGGTCAGTTGAGCCTCGACACGTGTGGGAATGCTTTCGCTGCAAGCATCCAAGGTGGGGATGAGCACCATTTGAGACCTTTCTCAAATCTTGGCCACAAGGGAGGTCTTGAAAGCCAATCAAGTAGATGCGTAATACGATGAAATCGAAGCGTTTCGATTCGTGTGACAGGAGCTAGAAGTACAGTAGAATGCGGAAGGTAGCGAAGAGAATGTAACAGGATCATGCTTAGGAGATGCAGGACAACCGGGACGACAACATAGGCGTTGTATTGCTCGGAGAGCTTTACAACATATCCTCCAACTTGACGGGCATCTCATCGATCTGAGTAGAGTAGAATTGTTCGATATCCCTCAAGATGCGAACATCGTCAACTGTGACAAAGTTGATGGCAACGCCCTTCCTGCCGAACCTGCCACTTCTGCCGATCCTGTGAATGTAGTTCTCTCTGTTTGTCGGCAGATCGTAGTTGATGACCAAGGAAATGTTGGCAATGTCGATCCCTCTAGCCCAAACATCTGTTGTGATCAACACCCTCGAGCTGCCCTGTCGAAACTCGGACATGACTTCGTCGCGCTCCTTCTGCTGCATCTCTCCATGCATGCTGCTGACCTGGAAGTTGTTCTCCTTCATCTTGGCAGAGAGCCAATCCACTTTTCGACGCGTGTTGCAAAAGATGACGGCTTGCGTGATGGTAAGCGTATCGTAAAGATCGCAAAGCGTATCGAACTTCCACTCTTCCTTTTCGACTGCGACAAAGAACTGCTTGATACCTTCCAGCGTGAGTTCGTCACGTTTCACCAGGATCCGTACGGGATCCGTCATGAACTTGGAGGTCATCTCGAGGACGTCTTGAGGCAAAGTAGCAGATAGAAGCACAACCTGGGTCGAGGGGGGGAGGTAGCGGTATACGTCGTAGATCTGATCTTTGAAACCCATGTTGAGCAGTTCATCCGACTCGTCAAGGATGAGCATTTTGATGTTTTTGGTGCGCAAATGTCGACGTCGGATCATGTCGTAGACTCGACCGGGTGTGCCAGAGACAATGTGTTGACCGTAATCGAGTTTGCGGATGTCTTCGCCCACGCTTGTCCCGCCGATGCATGCATGGCACTGAACATTCAAGTAGTCTCCGAGGGCAAGGACCACCGACTGAATCTGAGTGGCCAGTTCGCGTGTGGGACTCAGCACCAATGCTTGTGTTTCTCTCAGCGTGGTGTCGATGGATTGGAGCATCGAGATGCTGAAAGTGGCCGTTTTGCCGGTTCCTGATTGAGCTTGTGCGATCACATCACGACCACGGATGATTGGAAGAATTGCTCTCTGTTGAATTGCGGATGGCTTTTCGAAGTTGTAAGCATAGATGCCACGGAGAAGATCCTCTTTGAGCCCCATGGCATCAAAAGTAGTTGCGACCTTGACTTGCTCGGAGCTCTCAAAGGCGAGCTTGCTGTCGCCTGCATTGATGCCACCCGACATGATTGCGGTGCGGGTCCCCTGTCGGTGTTGAACAGAGCGGTTTCGAAGGCTGTAGACGATACGTGCGGAAGCACAGCAGTGGTGGTGGTGGCCGTGATGGTGAGTAAAAGCGCACTTGAGAAGGCTTTCCAAAAATCCAAGGGCTGAGGGCACGTGACTGACGGATTTCGGATTGCGGAAATGATGGTTTCGCTCTCAAAGACCAAAGCCTTGGTGATCATGTCGTTCTCGTTCCACACTCCCCACCATCGATCCCTCGACGATTCGCATTTCAGCTCAAGATGGCCGACACCTCGCTCATCGAAGTGGCGAGGCAGACGCATGAAGAAGCAGAGAGATATCAACAAGCGCTTGCCGACTTGCTCCTTTCCTCGTCCTCCACTTCATCCGGTCTCACCCACAAAGACAAGCTGAAACGAGCACACAAAGCATCCGACCTGCTCGACCGCGTCACCTCTCGCTACCAGTATCTCGATCGCTTCTATGCTGACGACGAACACGACCGACAGCGAGAATTGCAATTGCTCTCCTCGACTCGCGGAGACGACACATTCAGCGAATTTTACGAACGACTTGGTCGCGTTCGCGAGTATCACGACAGATATCCCGGAGCGTTGCCAGACAGCTTCAATATCGACTTCACCTCGCTAGAATCGGCTGGGTCTACGTTGGCAGACAATGCGGATCCGTCATCGTCAGCAGCAGCGACGGCATCGTACACGGATGCAGCAGGTCTGGATTTCGTCGATCGCATGTTTTCAGGCGAAGAAATGGCTGGGCGATTCCTGGACCTCTATGTCCATCACGAAGCCTACCTCAATCTCAAAGGTGCAAAGCGCATCTCGTACCTCAGCTATATTGATGACTTTGACAAGCTCGCCGGTCCCTCTTCGCTCATTCCAAATCACACCAAGAGGACAGATGGATACCGAGCGTACCTAGTCGACCTGCGCCGATATCTCGATAGCTTCTTGCGAAAGACGCAGCCGCTAGCTAATGTCGACACTGTCACAACAAAAGCCGTGGAGGAGTTCAATTTGGCTTGGGAGAAGGGTCAGGTGCAAGGATGGGAAGAGCAGGGCGCGGAAGTGTTTAGCAACGCGAGTGGTCATGGTAAAGGCAAAGCATCCGCCAGCTCTATCGCCCGGCAGAGCGGAGAAGGAGGAGAAGGGATCTGGTGCGCAGCCTGTCGCAGATTTTACTCAAAGCAAACGGTGTACGATGCTCACCTGAAATCGCCAAAGCATCTCAAAGCAGCCGCCCGCCTGGCACAATCTGAAGAGAACGGAGGTGAGGCAGACACTTCCGCCACAAACAACGACCAGACCCAAGCCGAGAAGATCAAGGTGCGCGTCCGTTCGAGAGCGATCGCACGCGAAGAAGCTGTTGTTGGCGCGCTGGCGAACCAGCTGGCGACCATTCGAGCCGATACGAAATCCAACGTGGAACGCAAAGCCGCCTTGACGGATCGGGAGAGACAGGCAGAAGCCGAAGCAGCAGATGAAGAGCTGAATCGGATGTCCGCTCTGAACCCTACTTCCGGCCTCGACCCGGCCAACGGAACTGATGCAATGGACGAGGATCTCGATGATGATGAGACTTCCCGGGTGTATAACCCACTCAAATTACCGATCGGATGGGACGGTCGACCGATCCCCTTCTGGCTTTACAAATTGCATGGTCTACGAAACGAGTTCAAGTGCGAGATCTGCTCGGATCACGTCTACCATGGACGCAAGAATTTTGAAAAGCATTTCACAGAGTCAAGGCACGCTTTCGGAATGCGAGCACTAGGTCTGCCGAACACAGTGCAGTTCAGGGATGTCACCAGCATTGCGGATGCGTTGGCGCTTGCCGACAAGTTGAGGAAGCAGGGCAAGGTGGAGCAGAGTCAGGCTGGAGTAGATGCGCAAGAAGTCGAAGACGAGCATGGAAACGCGTACACCAAAAAGACGTACGATCTGCTCAAGAGACAAGGTCTCATCTGATGCATACTTGGGCAAGAATGGGAACATGTACTGCACGACGGGCTCATCACAGGCTGTCGATCATCTCCAATGGCTGCGTTTCCATTTATGCGCGAGACCGGATATGTGACTAGTGACTATGGTAAGCAGAAGGATGCATCTGCGCCGACCAAGCCTAGATCCTTCGTAAGCCTGCTGAGATTGATCTGAGCTTGACCTCGATCCGCGTTGTGAGCGAGGCGCCTCTGTGTCTCTTTTTTCAACCAATCGTTGACAGCTGCTTGCAAAGGCGATACATGGGATACGTCGTCGTGCTGCTCTGCTGCGACTTGAGGAGCAGTAGCAGCGCCACCTTTCTTGTTACCGCCGCTGGTGGGCCCGAAGAACTTGGATATGGAAACAGGTTCGTCGATCCATTTGACCTTGTATCCGCGTGTTGCCGTGCCACCTGGGACAGAAGGTTGTGGCAGGAACGAGCCGTAGATGCTCGTGGCTCGGGATGGGGCTGCGACAGGATCGGAAGCCTCGGTGTCTGTTGCAGCTTCAGCCTCGGAGGCGAAGGACGATGTGCGAGAGAGCGAGCGCGTGAGACGCTGAACTCCAGTGGAGATCGGAAGCGCGACTGGAAGAGAAGATGTCGACTTGGAGGTAGCAGGCTTGACCTTTTCGTCCAACATAGTTTTGGCGGTGGCCCAGCTGAAGCGGACAAGACCAGGCCAGCCAAAGACGGGATCCAAGGTACGCTTGAGGAAAGCGACTGTGTTGGGATCTCCAGGATAGCCACTGCCGAGCGCTCCCAAATGGGTCCAGACCTCGTCGGCATCGGTATGTGTCGCGTCGATCCGTGATTCGGCCTTACGTTTCTTCACCTCGTGAGATGCTTCAAGGCACGGCGAGGGTGCGTAGTTGGTCGCATCTCCTAGCACCTTGGCGCTTGCAGGCCGGTTATCCTCTGATGTTATTGGCCGTTGCTGATGATGCTGTTCGGCATACTTCCAGCCTTCTACACATCTATCTCGTGTCACCTTGGCCGCAATACTGGCTGCACCGACGATTGGATAAATGGCATCTGCTTTACTCGTCACTGTCCATTTGATATGCGGATGCCTCGGGAAATGCGAGCTCAACAACCTCGAGTAGCTCTTTGGATCTCCGACCGTATCCACGTAGATCTCCGTGACATCTACACCACTGTCCAGCACACCCGCGATGAGCGATACAGTAGCTTGGCTAGACTGTGCATTGAGGTTGATCGGTCGACGGCGGAGCATACCCGCTGAAATGTCCTGTGGCGACATGACGCGGACTGCCCATCCGAGGTGGGTTTTGTGGTCGATGAGCGCTGTCAAGAGATTGTCTCGGCGCTCTGCAGTGAGCGCCTTGGAGTCTGCGAATCCGATTTGCTTGAGGTCGTCTTGGTAAGCAACGGGGCAGTATGCGATTCCGTACACCAGCGGTCCGAGGACAGGACCGCGACCTGCTTCATCGACTCCCAGGACACAAGGCACTTTGACACTGGGATTGGAGGGGTCAGTCTTGCTGCATTCGGAAGGAATGGGCGAGGCATAAGTATACGACTGCGAGATGGGTCCCGCCGGTTCGGACGGGATGGGCGGAGGAGGAACAGCAGCGAGTGAGGAAGCGACTTCGTCATCCTGAATTGCCAATATATCGTCATCATCAAAGTCATCATCAGCAGTGACAGCTGTTGCTACTTTCCGTTGCTTCTTTGCGGGCGGCGCAGATGTTTTCTTCTTGGGCGGCATTGTGTTGGTAGATGTGATCGTTGGACATCAGAAGCGTTGGAGAGTGGATTTGATGGTGTTGGTCGTACAAACTTGTCTTTCAAAAGGGCGTTTTCCGAGACGCGTTTCGCGTAAAGTGGCTTTTTTCAATTTATGTTACACCGTATTGTGGTCAGACCTCCACCTAAGAAAAAGTGAATTTATTCAACCAAAAAGAGAAAGAAAAGAAAAAAAAAAAGGTTTTTGTGATTTCTCAGAAGGAACGAAATTTTGATTTGGTCAACACTTTCCTTACGTCGTACAGCATTCTTCACACCTAAACATCTCCATCCTCGTAGCTGCTCAGCATCAACAGCAGCAGCAGCGAGTCATCAGAACCCCGTCGTAGATTCGAAGATGGCAGCGACAGGCTCCAAAGGCTCCTCCAAGCCGTCGACTTCAAAGGTGACGGCCGCCCCTGCGACTCCTTCCGCCTCGTCGTCCACACCGGCATCTGCTGCTTCCACCCCAGAGCCATCCACAGCAGCTCTACTAGATCCAAAAACAGACCTCTCTGCATATCTGCTCAAACTACAGTCTGCGCTTCAACCGCTCACACGCAATGCGGCTGCTATTCCCACCCACGGCGACCTCGCCTTCCATCGGAGCATGGATCGAAAGCTTGCAAAGAAGCTCGATAGCGAATCCGATCGAGTGCTTCAATCCATCTCACAGCTCGCAGGATGGGTCGCTTCCGATTCTCGAGCGCCCAAGATCCCTCTTGCCAAACAAACAGCTTCCGGATCCAGCTCGAAGAAGAAACAGAAAGCAAACGTCAACCTTGATCTCGACCTTGCAGACGTCACTACCAACGAAAACTTCGCATCCAACCTTGGCGAGCTCGTAGATCATCTTTTGGAAAGTGCTGACACCTGTCTCGACGAATTCACCGGCAAGCTTGCGCCGCGCAAGCTTGCAACCGACGTAGACGAGAACGCAGCCAATGTTAGCGCCAACGGCGACAGTACCGCAACGGGCAGACTGCAGGCTATGACAGCGGTGCAGAATGGGAAGGCGTTGCCCAAAACCGGCAATCTGCCGTCTTGGGTGCTCAATGCACCTATCCCTCCGCCGCAAAAGCATTTCACGACTAAAGCCAACAATTCGGCTGATTCGCTTTGGCAGCCAAGTCTAAAGTATGGGAAGCCAAATGCAAAGGTTCCGCTTGGACATGCGAATTCTCCAAGATTGAATCCGGATGGCACACCCATGCCGCGTGGTCCGAGGAGGGGCATGTACTGCGCAGAGGGTGATCCGCTTGACAATCCCTACTATCACGAGATCATGCACACAGACCCGCCAGCACACGCCCTTTCGAAACCTGATCCGCACGCAAAGGACAACCCGCCACCTCCGCTCAATGAGAAGGATCCATCTCTTTCCACAGACGCCTGCCCGTATCAATGGGTCTCGACCAAGCAGCAGATCGAGCAGCTTCGCGACCATCTTGACGAGGATCGGGTTCAAGAGATCGCCATTGATCTCGAACATCACTCCTATCGTACCTACCAAGGCATCGTCTGCTTGATGCAGCTCTCTACCCGATGGGGCGACTGGATCGTCGACACTTTGTCTGACGATGTCCGACAGCATGCCGAGCTGCTCAACTCTTCCTTCACCAATCCCGCAAAGGTTAAAGTGCTGCATGGCGCCAACCACGATGTGCTTTGGCTTCAGCGAGACCTCGGCCTGTACCTCGTCAACCTCTTTGATACATACCACGCCACCAACGTCCTCATGTTCCCCAGCCACGGACTTAATTACCTCATGGCAAGGTACTGCAACTTTGACGCCGACAAACGGTACCAATTAGCAGACTGGAGAATCCGCCCTCTACCAAAAGAGATGCTATACTACGCAAGAAGCGATACCCACACTTTGCTCTACATCTATGATAACTTGCGTCACGAGTTGATGGAAGCTGGTGGCGTTGATGCCATCCGTCAAGTCTTCATTCGAAGCAAGGATGTCGCGACTGCGACGTATGCGAAGGAGGAGTGGGACAGCGAAGGTGAGACCAGGGAAGGCTGGCGTAGCGTCTGGCGCAAATGGGGTGGTGAAGCAGCTCTCGGAACAGAAGACAGAAAGGAGGTGAGTCAGATGAAGAAAGAGGAACGATTGGTGAGAGCACTGCACAAGTGGAGGGACGGAGTGGCGAGAGAAGAGGATGAATCGCCCAGGTACGTTCTCGGTGCGACCAACCTAATGATGCTCGCTACGAGGGCACCCACAACCAAGGAAGGTGTGCTGGCGTGCATCCCTCCCAATGCGACCGGGTTGAAGAAACGGGTCGAGGAATTGGTGAAACTGATCACCGCCGAGGTGGAGGGATGGCAAAAGGATCAGGAAGCCAGAAGAGAGGAGAACAAACAGAAGCTGTCCACCGCTTTACTGAATGGTGGCAAAAAGGACGAAGAGCAAGACGACGATGACATGGATGTCGGAGAGGCCGTCGAAAGAGACGCTCCCGTCAAAGCAGCAGAGCAAAAACAACAGCGACGGGCTGCCGACTTCGAAAATCTTGCCACCATCTCTGCCATCAGCCTTGTCGAAGGTTCGCACACTCAAGTCGACGCTTCGATCTGGACCGATGCTGCCATCTCTTCAAAATCCAACGCCTCGGCTACATCGAGCCGCTTCGGCGGAGCAGTGCGATCATTTGCATCCAACCTCTTTGGTCGATCCAATTCGCCTGCCGCGTCTGCTGCTTCCACCGCTTCTCCGTCCAATCTCAGCTCAACTTCGTCAAAGTTGTTTGGAAGCCTCGCACAGCCTCGAAGCCAACTCAATTCGACAGCTCAGATAGATGCGGTGAAAGCAGGCTTCATTGGTCAAGTCGGGAGCATCCTTGGCGGTGCTACAACCTCTTCCTCCGCCACCAATCAGGAAGATGTTTTGATGCAGCCGGAGAACGTGGCTTTTGTACCGCAGTCGGAACGTGCTTCTGCCGTCAGTACACCTGCCAACGCTTTTTCCACCGCGGAAGAAGCAACCAAGCGAGAGGTCAGCACGGAAGGTGTTGATGAGGCCGAAGAAGCTTCTGAAAAGGAAGACTATATCGTCGTTTCCAATACTGGTGGCAACTCTAAGAAGTCCAGAAACAAGTCAAAGGCAGCCAACTCGCAGCCGGATTCGGGCACACCATCCAAGAAGGAGCTCAAAAAGAAACGCAAGGCCGAACAACAAGAAGCAGCTGCCTCTCAAACCGACTCGAACGCTTCGACACCAGCAAAGAAACGCAAAGGCAAGTTTGAAGGCGAGTTTGATTTCTCCAGTACCCCAGACGCATTCCAATCTGCGGCCAGCGAGAAGAAGCAGGATTCTGGCAAGGGTGGGAAAAAGCAAGGCGGAAAGAAGGAAAAGAACGGTGGAGGGGGAAAGAAGAAGGAAATTGATGAAAGTGTGTTCAGGCAGCCGAGAGATAGGGCGAGGAGAAAGACTGGGATGGGTAGCACGATGTGATGCCTTAGAGATCAGGGTTTCTGCCCGGCACGAAATGAAAGCATTGTCTTTTTTCGGTGATGTCGGTGCTGCGATTTTGTGCAGAACGTGAGATGCGTTGGTGAGATTGGGGCGAGCGACATGGTATTGTTCGTGAAAGATCATGACGAGTGCAAAAAACTGTACAAGGGGAGAACACAAAATAGAAAGTAGAAGCTACAAACAGCAATCGAAACTGGTGCTGTGGTGGTTGCAGACAGAGACTGCTCATGGAGCGGCGCAGTCCGGAATGGTCAAACCATCCTTCAACTTCTTGTTGGCGTCGAACAAGCCCCAATGCGCCTCCACCCCGCCGTACAAAACGTCCTTCCAAGGTTCGTCGAAGGCTTCAAAGATGAAGCTCGGTTGGAGGGCTGAGGCTGTGACGTTGGTGTTGGACTGACAGACAAAGGACTGTAGGAAGGTGTTGAGTTGGTCGATACCTGCCACTGCACCTTGATCGGTCAGGAAGCGGGTTTCGTTTGCACCGGTCGGCCAACCAGCCTCGGCGACGTAGAGCGTGGGTTTGTTGGGTGCAAGGAGCGCGGTGGAGGGTGCATTGGTGTTGGTGTATTCGTACACCCATCCTGCGGCTTGATCGACGGGGAGACCGCCGAACCAGGGGTGGACATTGGCCATGATGTAGTCGGCGCCTGAAGCGAGGGTGGTAGTGACCATGCTTCCTGCATCGGCTGTTCCAATAGGAACGTATTTGCCCAGTCCGGGAAGAGAGTTGATGGTGGTATTGACGGTGGCAATGTGTGCGAGCAGAGTGGTCTCGCTTCCACCATTGAGCAAGTACTCGTTCCCCACAGTGATACCGGCGATGTGATCCGTGCCGTACTTCTTGACCGCATCAACAACATTGTCGATCTGACGCTGGACCGTGTCTGCGTTGTTGTCGATCCAAACCGCCAAGAAGACCGTCATATCCACTTTGGTCTGCTTGATAGCCTCCAAAACCAGTTGCGACGTGGAGCAGTCGCTGCCGTAAAGACGAATCCGACTGGTCAATTGGGAGAGCAGCTGAATATCCTCGGTCACGTTGGACTGTGTTGCTCCGCAACTTGGGTACTGAGCGTGGAAAGGCGTATAGCAGATTCCATACATGGACTTGTGAAGACGCGGATCTTTGGTGAAAATCGAAGGATCGGATTTGTCCGATGACACCACTCCAGCTGTGGGATTGCCCTTCGAATTACCATTAGCAGAGTAAGAGGGATCATCGACGATGGTGGAATTGGTGTTGTTGCGCGTTGCGAAAAAGATGATGATGGCACAGATGATTGCTGTGGTCAGAGAGCCTGCGCCGATCGCCCATTTCTTCTGACCAGGCGAAAGTGTTGGGATGAACTTGGCGAATCTCGATGGGGGCTTTGGAGAAAAGTCGTAAGCTGACTCGGTTGCGGCAAAGGCAGCCGACTTGCGGTTGATGTATCGTTCTCTTGCTTGCGCCAAGGAGAGACGCGCTCCATCGTGTTCTGCGTCGTGCAGGCCCCATGCATCGGACGAGTCTCGATGTGAGTAGTAAGTGGACGCTGAATCGAGATCGTCATAAGGTGAGGCTTTGTGGTAGAGCGAGTCGTGGCTCGCAAACGATGGCATGTAGGTTCCGGCATGCAAGGAATCGGGAGCAGACGGCAAAGACGGAAGATAGGGAGATTGGGAAAGAAGGAAACCCGAAGGCGCTGGATGGAGCTCTTGCATTTCTCCGGGATGGCTCAGGTGCCGTTGAGCAGGGCTGGGTGACGCCGGATAGGGCGAGAGCGAATGATTGGTTGTGAGATGATGTGCGGCAGGTACGCCGGTGTCGTCATAGTAGTCGACGGTATCGATGTCCACGTTGTCCTCATAGAGGGTACGATGCTGCGAGGAGGATGCGGGTGAGGCAGCAAGTCTGCCTTCGCGGTACGGCGAGGGAGACGTGTAACGCATGTCCATCGTTGCGACGATTCGAACTATTGACAGAGAGAGACAACAATGGGAAAGGATGATGGTAGAAGGCGTCAAAGACGAAGACCTGCTCAGTCGAACGAGAAGAGGAGATCTTCATTCTCAGCATGAAGCAAGTGGATACAGACGCAAAGCGGTTGGCAGGCAGCCCGTTGCTCTCAGACGGCAGGGCTAGACACTTGATAGACTCGACGGAGAGTTCGTCAGCTCCAATGTGCTACATGACACAAGGAAAGCGGAGTCAAAAGTTGCCGCGACCCCTGAAGCTGGTGCGCTGCACATTCGGAAAATAGACGCCGCAGGATGATGGAGCTGTAGATGCTCTTCTAACTTTTTTTTATTGCTTCTCACTCATCCCTCCTTGGCAGACGAAGTCAGTGTTCCCTCCTTCCTGCTCGTGCCAAGGCTTTTCCATATTACCGCGAGTCCAGAGCTGCAATGACAGCGTGGTTCTTCAGCGGATCGCAGCGTCGATGTTGCTGTGAGGTCCATCAAAAAAGTGTGAGGGATGAAGGTCTGACCGCCAAGAAGATGAGACAGCGGTGGGACGAGACAGGGGCTCTTGCTGTGTTTGACAGCTTCTTACTGTCCAGCAACCCTCTTTCCCGTTTGGGAAAGTACGCCAATTCAGGCACACGGCCCCTAATCGCGTATTTTCCCCCAAAAACAAAAAAGGAAAAAAAAAAAAAAAAGGTGTTTGTTACAGCATCCGAGAGAGCAACATCCAGGAACCACCGTCACATGAATCTCCATATTATGTAAGCATGACTGGGCCTGAAAGTCGGAAGAAATCAAAGAATCGGTTGATGAATTGCATTCTTCTTGTCATCTCGAAAAGTGCAAACACCTTTCGTTGTTCATCGTCTCCACTGGCATCATCAGCATTGTACCACTTTTTCCTAATCTGGCCATCATGCTTCGGAGCCTCACAAGACAGATAACACGATCAGCAGCATTGCGGGCGGTCGCACCCGAGTCGTCGACCTGCCGACAGCAATTTCAACCATCTATCTCTCTCTTACGCACCTTTGCTACCTCGAGTCGCACCTATAACAGCGACGAGGAGAAATCGGCGTCAACGCAGGAGCTCGAGTCGCAAGCTTCAGGGCAGCCTACCTCTGAGCCATCTCCTTCTGGCAGCAGCAACGTATCGAAAGCTCTTCAACGGGATCTTTCTTCCGAGTCGGATGCTGAAGCTGCCTCTGACCCTGCTTCGAGCTCGGCACCTTCTGGCGGAAGGCAAGCAGCGTCAACGAATCTAGACGACATTCTTGGCTCTGTCTCAGCCGTTTCCACTCTGCCTGGATCCGAAGCGTCTTCTTCCGATCCATCATCCAACTCCTTCCGAGACCGTTCTTCGCCCATCGTTCGTGGCTCTGCCGCTTCTCGCTACTCACCGACCCTGTTCAACTCTTCTTCAGCCTTGCCACACCGACTGTTCGTCAACTCCTCTCGCAACAATACCATCCTCACTTTGACATCTCCGTCCGGTGATCCCCTCGCCTCCGCTTCTGGCGGCAGCGTAGGATTCAAGAAATCGGCTCGTTCCGGCTACGAAGCCGGATACCGTGCTGCCTTTGCCATGTTTGGCAAGATCAACGAATTCAAGGATGCTTGGAGGATTCAGCATCTGGAAGTGCTCTGGAATGGTTTCGGTCAAGGAAGAGAGGCGGTGTTCAGAGCCTTGCTGGCAGGCGAAGGTCAAGGAACCAAGGACCTCATCAGCAAGATGACGGACAAGACACCTGTCAAGATTGGAGGTGTCAGACCCAAGAAGCGCAGGATGTTGTGAGGCGCGCTCTGAAAGTCTCGTTTGCCTCAGAGTCTCTGTCAAAAGCGGCACCCTGCTTCAGACAGGACTCCGGTTTCGGAGCATCCTTTCTTTGTACTTTTATTTCCCCTCAACCTAGTACCGAACTCATCTCTCGCCTGCATTGGGACATGGCTGATCGGTAGTGCTGGGGCTCGGTGAGCTGAGACACCTCGACACCATGCTGATCGAGGCTGAGAGCAAATTGATAGCAAATGACCAAGAAGATGAAGGAGCGCAGACTGGAATCGGGTAGCACCGACCCGATCCTCGGATCAACCGACGCACAAGCCATAACTCGCTTGCTTCCCTCCACACCTGCTCACCTTCCCTCCCTCTTTGCGACTACTAATCTTCTCTGTCCGCTTACCACCAATCCTTTTCCGACTCTCTCTCTCGTCCACTTTGATCGATACCATGTCGGAGATGTATCCCGTTCCTCTCGGCATAGCCGCCTATCTCGGCTACTCCGGTTATCGGAAGGGATCGCTTTCGCTCAATGGAGCCATCACCGCTTCGCTCGTCGGCTACGCTACCATGGCGAATCCGTTTGCTGGCTTTGGTCTGACGTTGATCACATTCTACCTGACCGGCTCAAAGGCGACCAAGTTCAAAGCGCAGATCAAGGAAGGCCTGGAAACACATTCGCCCAGCGATACTGCTGAAGAAGTGAAGAGGGTCAAGAGGGATACCTCGTCTGGCAATCGTTCGGCTGTTCAGGTGCTCTGCAACAGTGCTACTGCAGTAGCGGCTTGTGTGGCGTTCAGATTCCTCAATGGTGACAAAGTGGATCCGCTATCGACGGCAAATTTGAAAGCTATCGGTGTGGCAGGACATACGTTCAACGTGACAAATCTGGCATTGACTTTGACCGTTGCTGGACATTATGCCGCGTGCATGGGTGACACATTGGCATCCGAGCTAGGAATCCTCTCCAGGTCGCAACCACGACTGGTCTCGAATCCTCTGCGAAAAGTGCCAAAGGGAACAAACGGAGGAGTCTCGCCTCTCGGACTTGCCGTTTCTGCTTTGGGTGGAACGCTCATCGGTCTCGTCACCTCAGCCTCGCTCTTGATCCATCATCATTTTCAACCGACATCCTTCCACGCTCAAAGCTTTAGCACGCATGCCAAGCTCATCGCGCTGCTCACGGCCAGCGGACTCGTTGGCTCGCTCATCGACAGCGTTCTTGGAGCCACTTTGCAGCAGACACTTTACAATTCTGGCAGCAAAAAAGTGCTCGTCGGTCAAATCACCGACGTGCTCGACGGCAAGAAGCAGGACGATCCCAATGCTAAATGGGAGGTGGTAACGGGATGGAATGTTTTGGACAACAATGCGGTCAACTTTATTGCTTCAGCAGTCACTGCAGTGACGACTGCTTGGATGGGCTGCAAGCTGCTCTAGAGTAGGAATGCAGATTGGCTTGGTCATAGCCCTAACAAGATCGATACCTCTTCGGGACGGCGTTTGATCAGCTGCTGTGCGTTGTCGTACCCATTCTGCGGTGCAAGGATCGCTTCGGCAAGCTCGGCATATGATTGGGTCAGACGTTGCAGTGCTGTACTGTGAACCGTCTGCCGCGCTGTTGGACTGGCTAGACGCTCCAATCCCTTGGGCGACAGTAGATCGTCTTGCGTCAAACACCGATCAAATTTGGCCAGTGCTTGCGCGACTTGGCTCGCCTTGGCCCCGGGTACGCTGGACAGCGCTGCACCACCTTTACCTTGTTGTGCTGCTGCCGCCGCGAGAATCGAAGACAATCCGGCTCGATCCAGCAATTGCTGCGAATGCAAGCTGGTCACCTCTGCCAGGGTAGCGTTCAGCTTGGCGCGAATTTGCTCTGCTTTCCATTGGGCAAATGCGTGCGAGTTCAAGGTCGATGAGAGAGCTTCCAGGCAGTTGCATGTGAAGAGCAGGGATTCCCATGTGGACGCTGCTTCTGTTCGCGAGCGAGGTCGTTTGGAAATGTGCAGAGCTGACATGCGTTGGACCATGTTGATCAGCGGGTCAACCAGCTTGATCAGTACAAAGTCAAAGTTCGACAGCGATGCTGTGACGGATTCCTCCGATGGCGCAGAGGGTGACTCGTTGGCTTTGGTTTCGGCAAGCCAGGAGGTTTCATCGGTGAGCGATCGCGAGAACTCGCCCGTGAGCTCCTTCAAGGTACCGATGGATGCGACGAGCGGTGGGGGCAGGCTGAGGTCGGATTCTGGCATGCCGTCGTAACGATCGATGCCTCTGCTCTGTCTTTCGAGCGTTCCAGCAAAAGCAGTTACCGCGAGATCAGAGAGCTCGCCAAGGGTTCGGCTAAGGGCGGCACGCGATCCGATGGTCTTTTCCATGGTCGAGCGGTAGAATTGCACAAGGTGTGCTAGCCGGTAAGAAGTGACGCTACCTTCCTGCGATCGGAGCGTTTGCTGAATACGTAGGCGGAGTGGCCGACAGCAACCGTCGAGGTTGGAATTGAGAACCTCACGCACCAGCGCTTCTCCTGGTCCTAGCCTCAAAGAATCTGGGTGGGAGCCGGTAAGATCCAGAGAGCCTTCCAATCCGCGCCTTCTTTGACCGATGCGTCGACCACCTTCGCCTTCCTTTTCATCAAACAGTGCTGTAAGGAATTCGCGTTCCGAGGCGACTGTCTGGTGTATCCATGCAAGCATATCTCCTACGTAGCGTATCGGATCGTGCGCGTGCAGCTCGATCGGGCCTGGAAGATAAGTGGGCGGACCTGCTCCCACTGTAAGTGCCGACATGAATGCATTGGCCAAGATGGAGCTGCGAGTCTGTACGAGCGTGGTGAGCGCCGAACGGAGAAGATCTTGGCGTGCGTATTTGAGTCGTCGGGTAGCCTCTCTCAGACTCGGCGACACCTCCAAGCCTTCCTTGACGGGTTGTCGGAATTCGAACGAGCACCACTTGTACAACTTTTGGTAAGCCTGGTCGAGATCTTGAGCTGTGGAGGACATGATGTCGATGCCGGCGCGTGTGCCGCCACCGGCAGTCGCCGAAGCTGCGCTCGAGGCCGAAACGTTGGTGTTTGACGGTACAGATTCCGATCCTTGTAAGAGCACTTGACACTCGGTACGTATGCGTTGCAACTTGTCCATTGCCTGGAAAAGGTCGTTGCCGACGCGCACTTCTCTCGAATAGATTGATGCACGCTCCGACTCGGAAAGAGTGAATCGCGAGAGGAATACCTGGGCGACTTGGACTTGAGTGAGGGCCGCAGCGCGTTGGCGCTCAAGGCCTTCTGCATGCTCGACGAGATAACGGCTTGAGTCTTCGGCTGCGCTAAGCTTTTCCTGGACAGCATTGCAGGAAGCATGCATGGCAGCTACGTCGTCGGAGAGCCGGATCAGCCCGTTGTCTACGGACCGGAGAACGGCGATGATGCTGTCGGTGGCACTGAGCATGCGTTGTCGGACATCCTTATCAAGATCGCGCCGTGCGCGTGCAGTGTCGACCAATTCAAGTGCTTCTGCATTTGAAGCATTCGCTGCGTTTCCGTTTGTTTTAAAGGCATCTCGGCCTATCGTGGTATGCAGTTTGACTGCATCAGAATTTGAAGGCTGAGCAGCAGGATACATACCAGCCAGCGTGTTGAGCGCTTTGCGGACATCGTTTGAATCGCGGGGGCCCTGCAACAAGACAGAACGAACTCGTGTTGCGAGCGGCCGGGCGGAAAATTGGGCAGAGGATGAGGCGGGGTCATCCTGTGTAGTGATCCTCGATGGTACCGGCTGAGACATGGCATCGCTTGCCTGCAGCGCTGCCATGTCGGAGGTCTGCTTGACGAAGAACGGGGATGACGGTTCGTGCTATGTGTTGACGTGGTGTTGTACAATCAAGTTGCTAGAAGAACAAAGGTTGACTGCGTTCAGGGTCTCGACTCCGCGTCTTGTGGCCTGTGCTGGAAAATCAGACGATCGGATGAAGACATGACCCGATGTGACCTTTTTGGAGAATTGGCCGAGATGTTAAGGCGGCGTCTGGGTCCTGCACGAAATGAGATTCTTGTCGAAACCGGACGAGGTGGTCTCGCCGTCGATCATCAAAATGTTCGGGTCATCGTCTTTGCCGCGGTCTGGTTCCAGCTGCTTGGTCGATGATTGGCCTCAACATCTAGGATGGGGCTCATCCTCGACTGACTGATCACGCCATCGTTTCGAAGACCGCGTGGCAATGACAAACACAAGGCTGCAAGGTTGGCCGTCCAATGGGCGAAACGTTAGAAGTGAGCAGCGTCGAAACTCGGGCGGCGCGCATCGTCCTTCGACCAATCAAGCGTTTGATTGGCGTGACAAGATCTAGTAAGAAGAGCCAGACCTTCTGCGACATCGGTCATGGACCATGTTGCTGACCAATGCTCGGGCTTGTCCGAGGTGACACGGCTGACGCGCGAGACGATGGTCATCTTGTTGTCAAAAGTCGACCGGATAACAGACCGGGCGGTTGATCTGTTGCTCTCACCTTCTTTCACGGCGCGCCAGTCCACCTTGTCGCCCCATGCTCTTAGCTCTTATTCGATCTTCTAGGTACATTGTATACTGCAGTCTGATCTCTGTACAAGCCTAGCAAGACGTTCTCGAATGCTCGTGTTGAGCAGATCAAAGAGCGAAGCCGGGAGTGGAAAACGTGACCTTTGATGGTTGAAAGCAGTCCGATTCACACGTCTCTGACAGATGTGGCTTGGGAGTATACGGCGGATTGACCGATGCAATATTTTTTCTTCTTCTTTTTTTCCTGTTCTGAGGAGAATTCGAATTCGACCAACACAGACGCTGAGAATACTAATTGAATTGCAAAATGATGTGCATACTCATGCAGCAGTTGAGCAGTGTCGAACGTTCGAAAACTTTCCTGCCATGAACAGGTCGAACTGGAGAGCCGCCATTCGAAAGCCGACAGACAATGGCAATCTTGCAGCAAGCACAAGCACCCGCCGCTGGACAAACATTCGCCGCTTTGCCAATTTCCAGCGAATCGTGACACTCTGATGAGGGCAGAATGCTAACCAACGATTGCAGTCACAATGCTGCTTTTCAGAAACAATCTTGATCGTGTCTGATGACTGGCACCATCACTCAACCACTCAATCCCAAGCCAGGTCATTCTTTTGTGAAGGATTGAGTTACTAGTAGTCACCGTTGGAGATGAGTCGGCGGTTGAGGGAGGAAGCTCAAAGCCAGCGGAGCGGAGGAGCGGAGTATCACAGCCAAGACTGCATGGCCGGTCGGAACACTGTGATGCGAACCAGAGGCTCCAGCCAGGACACGGCCGTTTGGCTTCGAAGCCGCCTACGGTAGCAGGAATTCAAGGATAGAGAGCCAGAATGCAGTGGATGGATGCTGTAACTGAGATGGAAACCTCGTAGGCGAGTTTCTTGGCTCCTTTTTCGTCCGTCTCTTTGGCTTGCAGGTTTCAATTGCCGACCGCGCCTTCACTTGGATTGTTGTTCTCATCATGATTCTAAGAAAGTCCGAGATCACACGATACGGTTGCTTTTACGCTGATTCTACCCTTTAGGGAAAGGATATACAGTTGGGTCAAGAGCAAGTGCGTTGAGAAGGATCAACTGAGCAATACTTGGTTGTGGTGCGGCTGGTGAGACTAGAGTCCAGTCGAGGCACCGCAGGAGACACGGAAACAGCGGTTGCTACCAGTGACGCTAGCGTCGATAATCGCAACCCGACAATGAAGTCGGACGAACCGACATTCCCGAATGCTCGATAAGCGCATGTGAGTGTGAACACAGGTAGGGTCACGTTGTACGGCCCTTCTCGCGAAAAGGTCTGGTATTGCTTGCCATCAACTTGGCCGTACAGGACAGGCCCAGATAAGGATGCGGGGAGTATCGCAAGCGAAGCAGCTTCAGGAACGCAACCACGATGGAGGGCAAGGCAAGTTGGATAAGATGCAGAAATGGTATCCGCAGAGAGCTACGGAAGCTGCATTTCCCCTTCGTTTGGATCGCCGCTCTGTTCCAAGACCGCTCTTGTTCGGTAGCAACGGACAAACGCGTTCCGACCTCGCTTGATCACTTGAACAGGCTCAACGCCACGCACACCAGGCCCACCAGCGCAACTTATCCATATATTCGAGCTTCGGCTTGCTTCGGCTGTGGTGGGGCCGACAAAACCAACATCGTACTGTCGTAATCGCGCAAGAGATGTCTCGCGGTCTGAAGAATCAGATTGCGCAAGTTGCGGTAATTTGTGCAAAGGAAACCATGCGGCGATGATGCCCCACTACTGCGGCCATCTACCTCAGAGGCGCACTCGAGACAGCGAGCAAAGACAAGGCCTTGTTGTCTTGTCACCGCCAAAGCACGACAGACTTTGAATTGATCTTATTGAAATGATACTTTGTTTTTAAGCGAGGGACAGGCGGAGTGCGCCTGTCAAACCAGGTCAGAATTCAGAATTCTGCGCTCGGCTGCAGCCTCCAAGTGTCGAAAAAGGGAAACGCAGAGACGAGACATTCAAGGATCCGCCTCGCTTTCCGTCGGTCTCTGTGGCTCCTCGTCCGACGTTCCGTTCGTTGCCTGGATATCCAAGTCTTCGCTCGGTCCTCGTACGGGCGACTGGGTCCATCTGTACTCTGCTTATCGCCATAAGGCGCAACGTCCAGGATTTGTACTTTCCGCTGGTTGAACAACTTTGAACAGGCGGTTCACTACCTCCTCGACGCCACGCTTATCGAACAAGACAGCCGTCTGGCTCCAATCCTGTCCTCCCACCTTGTGCGCTCGATTCCTAGTGGTCAGCTCGTTGCCAATCCGCTGCTCCGGATCAAGTTGCAACCGAAGTAAGCAAAGCTGCGGTCCTTCCTCTTGATCCGCCCCTCGTCGACCAATCAACGGATGTCCTCGACTCTTTTCCATCTCGGTCCCTCTCATCTATAAAGCACCTGTCCATCTCCTTCCGCACCCTCACCTCCTTCCTTAATCCCATTCCCGACCCCCATCCCTCCCTTCTTTTTCGGTCCCCGGTCGCGTATTCTCGCCGTCGCGTTCGTCAACCAACATGGTTCTCGACATTCAGGACAACGCCATTGCTGGCCACGCAGAGGCTCAGCGCGACGCCTACGTCGCTGACGTCAAGGTCCACGGTGGCGACCATGTCTCCCACCCCGTCGCTCACCTCGAATCGGGTGTTCGCGTCAAGCCTGACGTCTCGGACGACGACTTTGTCGCCCCCACCGACGAGGACCTCGCCACCTTGCGACGTGTCCCCGAGAAGCTCCCCTGGACCACCTACGCCATTGCTTTCTGCGAGTTGGCAGAGCGTTTCTCTTACTACGGATGCGTTCAAGTCTTCCAGAACTTCATTCAGCAGCCGCGTCCCGGTAACAGCCGAACCGGTGCTGGTGGCGCCAACAACCAGTCTGGCGCTCTCGACGAGGGCCAGCAAGCCGCCACGGGTCTCACCACTTTCAACACCTTCTGGGTCTACTGCATGCCCATCCTTGGCGCTTATCTCGCCGACACGCGCTGGGGCCGTTTCAAAACCATCTGCATTGCCGTTTTCATTGCCATGGTCGGACACGTCCTCCTCATCATCTCTTCGCTTCCCACCGTGCTCGACAATCAATCCGGAGCAATGGCATGCTTCGTTCTCGCCATTATCATCATGGGAGTAGGAACCGGCTGGTTCAAGTCCACGATCTCCCCCTTGATCGCCGAGCAAGTCAATGGTTCCAAGCAATCCGTACAAACTTTGAAGACCGGCGAACGCGTCATTGTCGACCCGGTCTTGACCATCAGCCGAATCTTCATGTACTTCTACCTGTTCATCAACATTGGTGCTCTTGGTGGTCAGCTTGGCATGTCCTTCTCGGAAAAGTACGTTGGTTTCTGGCTCGCCTACACCCTGCCTACCATCGTTTTCGCCCTCTGCGTCCCCGTCCTTGCCTTTGGCAGCAAGTACTACGTCAAGACGCCCCCTTCCGGTTCGGTTCTTTCCGAATGCATGCGCCTCTGGGCCCACGCTACCAAAGGTCGTTGGACCCTCAACCCTATCCAGCTTGTCAAGAACATGCGTGCCGACGACTTTTGGGAGAGTGTCAAGCCCTCCAAGCAGTCGCCCGAGACCAAGCCTCGCTGGATGACTTTCGACGATGCCTGGGTCGACGAGGTTCGTCGTGGATTCAAGGCTTGCACCGTTTTCCTTTGGTTCCCTCTCTACTGGCTCACCTACAACCAGATCACCAACAACCTCGTCTCGCAGGCCGCCACTATGGAGGTTCACGGTCTTCCGAACGAGGTCGTCTCCAACTTGGACCCCTTCGTGCTTGTCATCCTGATTCCCATCTTTGATCTGTTCCTCTACCCTGCTCTGCGCAAGGCTGGCATCAACTTCACCCCTCTCAAGAAGATTGCTCTTGGTTTCCTTACCGGTGCTCTCGCCATGGTGTGGGCTGCCGTCGTTCAGCACTATATCTACAAGACTTCGCAGTGCGGTAAGAGCGCCTCGAGCTGCTACGACATCAACGGCGACGGCTTTGCTGATCTGGACGCCACTGGAAACGAAGACACGGCCGTCTACATTCCTGCTCCTCTCAACGTGTGGATCCAGTCTGGCTCGTACATCCTGATTGCCATCTCGGAGATTCTCGCCTCGATTACGGGTCTCGAGTACGCCTTCTCCAAGGCTCCCAAGTCGATGCGATCGCTGGTCATGTCCATGTTCCTCTTCACCTCGGCCATCTCTGCTGCTCTTCAGCAGGCCTTTATCTCGCTCTCGGAAGACCCCAACCTTGTCTGGAGCTACACTGTCTTTGGCTGCCTTGCCTTTGCTGGTTTCATTGGCTTCTCCTTCTCGTTCAGGAAGCTCGACTCGCAGGAAGACCAGCTGAACCAGCTCGACGCCGGCAAGGTCAACGCCACCGACAGCGCCACGACTTCGGAGCCTGGTCACTCGGAGAAGGCGCTTGCCCCTTAAGCCGTCTCGATTCACTCTTGTGTTTCTCAATCCTTGTATTCTGTACTTTAAGCGCGCTGCTTCTCTCTCTTCTTACTCGTGTCACATTGGGTCTTTTGCCACCAATCGGATATACCATTCACGTTCGATCTCGTTTTGTTACTCATTCGTCTGCGTAGCTCAAAAAGTGAGAAGCGTACAAGCCTCACTTCGGATCGCCTTATGTTCTCCATCGTTGAGCTTCTCTTGAATTGCGTCCAAACCAAAAGGGCAGCACGACCCGTACGGCGATGTGGACAAAGCGCTCATCCGCGGAAAAGGAACACGCCAAGATTTTCGGGTCCTTCCAACGGAACGGACATGTCGTGAATCATTGTTCCATTAGCCGCCAGAGAATGCAAAGCTTCCATCGAGTTTCCGAGGTGCGTCCCGATCCTCTCTAATGGACCTCTGTGCGAGCCAACGTGCGTCGGTGTCCTCTGTGGGCACACTGCGAAATCCGTGCGAAAGATCCGGGATGAACTCTGTCCCACCAATTCGGGTGGGAAGTGTCGACGGCCTACGCTTTCATCAAGCCTTTGCTGATTATACCATCCAAACATGACGCCGCAACCATGACTGATCGATGGAGGACGCGCTGTTCAAATACGCTGCGTCGCAGATGGCTGCTGATCAGCCTGGTGTGTGCTCTGGTCACGATCGTCTTTCTCTTGAAGCGTGACCGTACGTTTCAGAACACTCTCAGCTACAACACACGGCCGCTCTGGGACAAAGAAGATCACACGTTTCCACAGCAAGAGATCCGACACTACACAGCATGGTCTGTTGCAGCCAACGATACGGCCGCTTGTTCCCGCCATGGCTGGACGCCCTTTTCGCAACGACCTAGAGTGTACGATGTGATCATCTTCAGCGTCGAGCTCGAGATGCTCGACGTACGTTTGCAGGAGCTGTACGACGTTGTTGATGTCTTTGTCATTGTAGAGAGCACAACCACCTTTACCGGCAAGCCCAAAAAGCTCGGCTTCGACATTGCAAGATACACCAGATACCGCGACAAGATTCAATACTTTACCATCACTGGGCGGACGCTAGCGCCCGGCGAAGGTCCTTTCGCCATTGAAGGCGAGCAACGAGGTCAGGTCACCGACCTGCTTCGAAGTCAAGTCCGACCGCCCGAAGGTAGTCTGATCATCATGTCTGACGTAGACGAATTGCCGTCTCTCAGCGCCGTTCAGCTGCTCTCGTCTTGCGTCGCACCGCTGCCATTGCACCTTTCCCTGAAAAGTTACGTCTATTCGTTCGAATTCCCAACTACAGCCAAATCGTGGCGAACACAAGTGCATGCGTGGTCTTCAACAAACACCGGCTACAATCATGGAAAGAGCAGCGATCGCATCCTACTCGATGCCGGCTGGCATTGTTCTTCTTGCTTCAGTCGAATCTCTGATTACCAATTCAAGATGCAATCCTACAGCCACAGTGATCGTCTGTTTGGCAATCGACATTGGCGTCAGCTTTTGCAACCAAAAGCAATCCTGGATAAGATCTGTCAGGGAAAGGATCTGTTCGACATGTTGCCAGAAGCTTACACCTGGAGCGAGCTACTGTATCGGTGGAGCGGCGAGGCCAAAAGCAACAGCACCGCTAATCTCCCAAGAGGCCTAATCGATAGTACAAAGGAGTTCGAGTTTCTCTTACCAGGCGGATGCAAAGCCAGAGACATGACATCGGCATTGCAACGGAGTTAATCATTGCGAATCGAAATGGTGGAAGGCATCGTCCTCTAAGAACAGGCAGATTCAGGGTGATTTTGTCTCCGAGACTCGTGCATGGATCTGTGAGACTTGCGGATCAAAGTGACTCGTCGTGCAATACGTGAATCCCACGGACAGGCAGCGACGACTCGACACCGTGCTTGAAAGGCGAAATCGACGTTAGACAAAGCCTTCGCAAGGATCGAAACTTCACTGCACCACCAATTCATCACCATCAAAGCCAAGAACACCATGCTGTCGTTCGTCTATACATGCTGGCGAAGTTGGCGGAGCCTGCCCGTGTCTGCATCAGATCCGCGAATCCGACCATGAAACCGCCCGGTACAACATTATTCAACAAGCACTGATCGAGCCCCAAGACAGCACGGACGGAGGCACAGTCACCTGCATCAAGTCCGAAGATCTTGCTTCACTTGAGCGCTAGGATGACTTGCGAATGATGATGACACGGAATGAGATTGTTCAGCTGCTGAGTCGATCTGCGACAGTCTTTGCAACAAAGCGCTTGCCCTCAGGAGCAAGGTCAGCATTGATCGCGAGCGCTTGAGCAGCATCCTGAACGGCTTTGGCAGATGGTGATACATTCTTGTCGTCCATCTGCACTCCAGTCGCTTTGAGAATCGAGTGAGGCTCAAAACGCTCGTACGAGCCTCCGATCTGCTCGTTTTGCAAGGCAATCCTAGCCTCTTTGAGCTCCTCGGCGAGCGACTTGTCGTCGGTCGATTTGACGTCGGACGATCGCTGGAGCGCAGGTCGGTTCAGAGATAGAGAGCCACCTGCCACGGCGGTGGGGTTGTTGACTGGGCCCAGAATGTTGCGTGCGCCAGGTACGATGTGGAGCTTGAGCGCGTTGTTGGCAGTCTTGATGCCAGGAAGATTGAGCTTAGCGTCCACAATCTTGGCAGTTGCTGGAGTTGCTTTTCCTTTACCCTTGCCGCCTGCAGCAGATGTAGAAGACGAAGCGGCTGCTGATGCTGCAAGGTTAGGCACAAAGACAGAAGAGGGACGAGGTGCGTGCGCGAGCAAGCGTTCGAATCCAGGTTTGGAGAAAAGAGGACTGTTCCAGTCGGTCTTTGGAAGAGGAGCAGGAATCTTCTTTGGCGAGGCGTGCGTCATACTCTTGTTGTTGGATGCTCTGCTGGCACGAGGTTGCCCAGATGCAGAAGAAGCATCAAAGACAGAGGGCAGCCGCTTGTTGCGGCGGTCGCCACCAGAGTGTCTGTTGTTGCTGCTACCGTTTTTGCTATCAACGACGCTTTGAATGCTTTGCTGCGAATGGTCACGATTGCGATGTCCAGCGCGAAGGCGATCCGAAGCCCTGCTGCCGCCAGATTGAGATGCACGCTGCGACTGGTTCTGATCAGCTCGTGTACGAGAAGCTTGTGTGGTCGAACTTCCGGATGGTGCCGTTTCGGCCAGCGCCCTTGCGCTGGAAGCGAAGCCTCTCACAAGTGCGCGCGTATTCATCGTTGCAGCGAGGATTGAGGTCATGTGAGAGATGTGGGGCTAGTCGGAATGGTATCGTGATGGTCAAGGAAGGTGGTGTGCAGAAGCACGAGACGCAAGCCTGAAGAAGAAAAGCATTTCTTCCGAACAGGAACCGGCCTCTTTGACCACAACACGTGACCTTTTCACGATTCATTAATATCAGGATTGTTACATTTTACCCAAATGCCAGTGTGAGATTTTGGCTGGCATGTAGCTCTCCGCAAAGCCTCATTGCTTGGTTCTGGAAGTGTAGCAGCGACTTTTGCAGCCTACCAGCTGGGGCACACGTTGATGCAAGGACGATCCTTATCCATTGTGCGGATGGAATCACATTTGACGTCAATTGCCTGGAGCTGTCGGCGGCTGAGTCTGAAGACGACCGCAAATCCCGCCATTCGGGTGCCTGCAGCCGACCGAAGGAATTCCGTCGCTTGGGCGTCAGTTTAATTGCGAGTCTAAGGGACGGAGTTCAGCGACCGATGTTTCGGCTCGCGAAGGGGAACAAGCGATTTCAGAACGAAAAAATGATGGCTCGTCAGAACAAGACTTGGCTGGAATAAGCTGCCGCCGGTGTCTACGCAGCGCGGGAAGAGCAGCCGCCCATCCATTTGACAGGACAAAGCGTTCCTGACCAGAGACAGAAGCGGAACCGGAACAAGAACCGGTTCCAAAAGGATATCGTAGCGGTCTCAAACGCGAATGATGCGACTCTGGAAGCCCTTCGACTGCAAGGCCCCATGACGCAAGACGAAGGAATTGCGAGGCTCGGACATGCAGACCTTCTTTCATCTCAAAGCTCACCAAACAGCAAGATGGGCCGGCAAACTCATCTCGGCTCCGACATGCCAGTCAAGCACCTCTTCAGAGGATGATGGGAGTTGAGCAGAAGGCGAGAAGCGGACGTTGTGCTATTGCGATCAACGCGGATGATCGGTTTCAAAGCAAGCTTCTACAAAGGCGCCTGTATATCGCAGTAGATAGGAACGTGGTCGCTGGCGCCATAGCATTCGTGTCTGATCTCGCACTGGAGCGCCTTGCTGGCGATGCGTTCAGAGAGGACAAACGAGTCGAGTCTCCATCCAATGCCTTTGGATCGGCAAAATCCGCGCCAGCCGTAGAATGTGTAATGTCCGATGGCATCCGGATGCTTTTGGCGCCATACATCGACGAGTGGCTTTGATGTTGGAGTTGCGCTGCCCTCAAGGAGTTGACGATGGGCATCACACTCGATGGCTGTGTACCCGGGACTCTTGTTCCATTTCTTGGATGCAGCAGCCAAGTCGCGCTCGTCTTGGACAACATTGAGATCACCGCACCAGATGACTGGCTTTTTGGCATCAAGGTCGGCAAGGTAAGCAGCAAAAGCGGCGTTCCAAGCTTGCTTTGTCGCCATGCTCTGTGAATTGCGGTGAAATCAAACACATGTCAGCTTGGCGGCTCAACTCAGAAAGGCTCGAGCACGTCGGTGGACAGGAGAATGACAAGGTGGAGGACTGCGCAAATGTAGCTGTCCCATCAGACCCTCCGGAGTCAAAATAGTCCAGCTTGGACCAGCAATCGGAGGGCTTTAGGAAGACGGCTTGTCCATAACAAGGGCATTGTTATATGAGCCGCGCTGAAGATCTCCACCTAAAAGGTAGCGGAAGAGATGGATGGGAGAGCGCAGCCCGACTGAAGCTGAAGAGGGTGGTAGGGATCGGATTTGGCGGATGAGGAGAGCGGTTGACGTACCTTTAGGCCTTCGCCTGCATTGACGGCATATGTCCCGACCAAGTAAGTGCTGTCAAACTCGAGAGTGACTATGATGGTGCAGAAAAGCGACAGGAGGTCAAAATCAGCTATCATGCGGAGGGACGGCAAATGGCAGAGGGATGTATCAACTCACCGATGCGACCCTTGGTATCTTGATCCTTGAGACCGGGCAAACCAAAGACAGCTTTGATGGGTTGCAGTTTGGATAGAATTGCAAGACCGGCATAGCCCTTTTGCTTGCCGATCCCCCAGTACTGATGCTTGTAGATTTTGGTGAGACCAGGATGCATCGGCACATCGTTGACCTTTGTCTCGGAGAGTACAACAATGTCAGCGTCCTCGGCTTCTAGGTAGCGCATCATACCCTTCGGCTCGCTTGACTTGAGACTGGTGATATTCCACGATGTGATGCGAACGCTTCCAGCTGCAGAGGGACGAGGGAAAGAGAGGGAAGCCGGCATTTCTGTATTCTTCGGTAAGCTTGGGGCTGCGGTCGTATCTTCCAATTTGGGAGCACTTGGTGAGTCTGAATCCGCTACCGCCTTCTTGCGTGATTTCTTGGCGGGCATCGGCACTTCTGAAGTTGAAGCCGAAGCACAAGTAGAAGCGGCATCCGTGCTGGCTGCTTCGCCTCGAGTTGACTCGACCCTTGCAGAAGTGACCGCGTCGGGAGCTTTGCGTTTCGGTTTTGCCGACGATACAGCGGGTGATGCACTGGCTTTGTCGATAGTGGCTCTGCTCCAAGTCCGCCTTGCTGTGGTTTTTGTTGGCGTTGCCGGTGCCATTGCGATCGCTCTAGCTGGAAAAGGCTTCTGCCGTCTAACAAGGCGGATCGATTGAGCACAGCGAGCAGGAAGCGAGGATAGAAGCTGAGGAGCAGCTGGACGTATGACTATCCGTCGCGATAGCATTCCAGGATGAAGCAGTCTCCGACCTTGCTGCGAGAAGATCGTTCCCAAGCAACACAGAGTTTGGTACAAAGGCCTTGTTCAGCGTGCATTCTTCCAAAGAAACCAACTTGGCCAAACTTCACACGCCAACATTCTTCTTCTTCTCGTGGCAGCTTGGTCAGCCATCGTCGGGATCTCCTCTCATTTCGACACTCGCTGCTCTTCACGGGTCGTGTCGCGTTGAGCTGTCTGGTGCCGTGGAAAATTCAATCTTTGTGGAGGAAGGCGACGCACGTGACCGTACGCGGCGGCAGCCAAATCACACTGTGAAATCCGAACGCCAGAATATCTGCAAAGAAAGAGCAAAGAGCAACACGGACGAACACTCGGGAGCTCTCTGCTTGTTTTCGCGATAGGGAGAAGCGACTTTCACTCGCACCACCTCTATCACTCCTGTATCACTCCTGTCACCATCCTGTACCGCTTGCATCATCTTGCTCATACAGCAACCCTCACGGCATCGCATCGCACACCATCTAGACTTCACATCTGGTCGGGCTTAATCATTCGACACCATGATGGGTCCACCTGCGGTCACGCCTCGCAAGGCCCCAACGACCCCATCTCACAGCTCGTATGCCTTTGGCGTCACTCCGCACAAGACTCCACTCCGTACCCCTGGCGGCTCCAAGATTGAGCAGACGTCCTCCACGCCCATCATCGATTTCAACAAGATCGAATCTCAAAAAGAGAATGTGCAACCTCTCGCGAAAGGCAGATCAGCTCACGCCCTGTCAAATACCCTCAACATGCAACACAAACAGCGTCAGGCTCTGCTTGCCCAGCAGCGCGCAGAACACGAGCAGATCGTCTCTTCAGACGACAACGCTGATTCGGACGATCCTTTGGAAGCTTGGACAAGATACGTCAAGTGGTGCATCGACAACTATCCATCCGGTCAGACGCACGAATCCGGCCTCATTCCACTCCTCGAGCGCGCTACTCGTCACTTTAAGGCCTCGGATCAGTACACCAACGACCCTCGATATCTTCGCTTATGGATTCTTTACGCCAGAAATGTCGAGTGTGCTCGCGACGTCTACAATTTTCTGCTTGCCAACGAGATCGGGACCAAACTCGCGAGTCTCTACGAGGAGCTTGCCGTCGTCCTCGAGGGTCAGCGCATGTATGACGAAGCCGATGCCATGTATAAGCTAGGCATCGCCCGCAGAGCCAATCCGATCGATCGCATCAAACGTAGATACGATGAGTACAAAACGCGCATCATCCTCGGACAACAAGCGGTGGCTGAATCCGCAGGCTCGTCGTCCTCCGCTATCGTCACCAACTACGCTGATGCTCTTAAAGCAGCCATGACCACAGCTGGCCGAAGCATGCTGGGCGAGAAGGAAGCATCCCTCGGTCCAGCCCGCAGTCACTCGGCCAACGTTCTCAGAGGCGCAGGCGCAACCGTAGGCGCCATTGGCTTGAGCACGCCTACCCCATCCGCCAACAACGGCCGCAAGCTCAATGTGTTCAATGACCAAGATGATGAGCGCAGCGCGCGGTCCAAATTTCAAGCCACCAGCACAAAGGGCTGGGAAGACGTCGGCACTGTCGCATCACGCAACCAAGAGAACACCCAAGCCGACCGCATGGCTGGCAACAAGAACTTCAAGATCGGCGCTTCCGGTGGCGTCTCCAAGAAGCCAGGCTCTGGCATCGCCGTCTTTCGAGATTCTGACGACGACGACGATGACGAGGCCGACGAGGTGCCTGCCACTCCCAAGCCGGCAGGCGTGCTCAGTCCCAAAGATCATTCGGCTAAGCTCGCCTCCGGTCTCGGCCGTAAACCTCCATCCAGTGAGACTGATCTGCTTCGAAGCAATCCATTCGCTTACTGGGACAAGGCGGCAAAGCTTGTCCCCGACCCAGCCAGCCTCCGTCCTGCTGCTGCCGTCTCAGAGGCGCATTCGTCGTCTCGCAAAGTGTCAGGTTCTAGCATAGGATCTAGCAGCGAAAGACACCGCACCAAAACAACCGTCTCGCGCTCCAACCAGCCCAGCGCCTCCTCCTCGAGCAAGTCTGCCTCTCACGCCGCCGATCATCTCGCTGCCCCCGGTGGCAAACGCGAGAAACACGCCGCTCCTGTCTCTCGGATGTACCCTTCCTTTCGATCCGGTGCTCAAAAAGCTCTCTACAAGCAACGAGGGTGGCACAGCGAGTTGACGTTTGAGGAGCTCATGGCCAGAAAAAGGGGCTTCCCTCCTTCTCATGAAAGCTGGGAAGATGCTACAGGGTCGAACAAGGCTGCCGTCGATCCATGGACTCACCTCGATCGACTAGTCGGACGCTGGCTTCCCGAAGATCCGGTTGCTCTGGAGCCAACTCAGACGGTCCACATCGACCAGACCACCGGCATGTTCCCGTCACGCGACATCTACGACCCAGACAACTCGGTCGCAAATGCCGTTGCGCTCAACCTTCGGCCTGGAGGCAAGAAGAAGAAGAAGCGAGAGGGTGAAAATACGACCAAGCTCCGGATGAGTCCCACTCTTGTCACCAAAGCGGCAGTGCTCGAAGTCGAAAACATGTTCAATGGCGACAGCGACTCGGACGAAGACGACAGCAGCGAGGATGACGACGACGACGATGAAGACGACGACGACGACGATTACATTGCTCCTTTGCCCAGCGTCTCACGGCACGGTCACATGGGCCTCGATCTTGCTTCGTCGGCTGATGTACCGCCCACTCCGACGCCGCTGTCGCGATCCAACCATATTGCTAACTTTGCTGCCCAGAACGACGAGAATGCCGGTGTCCAGGCCACACCTTTGCGAACACCCGGCGCACCGGCCCCGCGACTCGGACTGGGTGGAGCGACGCACATGCGCACCCCGCTTGCATCCAAGGCCCCCCTGGCTGCTCTCGGCTCCAAGCCTGTTTACGTTGAAGAGGACGAGGATGACAGGGAAGAACCGCAAGAAGAGCTTACTTCCAAAGTCGACTGCGAGCAAGATGTACAGGCCACGCCGGTCTCCGCCTCCGTATCAGAAGATTGCCTCGCCCAGCTGCCATCTCAAGATGCTGCTCCCCTGGCCCCAGTGGTGCCGGCGACGCCAATGCCGTCCAACAGGCAGTCTGCAAGCCGGCGCTGGATCGAGCCCATGACGGAGGAAGAGGAGGAGGAAGAGGACGAGCGGGAAGAATTTGCAGTCGACGAGGATGGACAGCCGATCGAGGGCCAGGTAGCCAGTCAAGAAGGCAATGAGCACCTTTTCCGACCTCAGTTCCAGCCATTGACACCCATCACCGAGGCGACTTACGAATTCACCCGCTATACAAATGCACGCACTCCTGGCACAGCGACAAGATCTGCTATTGGCCCGGCCCTCAAATCTTGGCGTCCTATCAGCAACCATGAGGAGGAGGACGAAGACGATGAAGAGGACGCTCCTGGTGCTGTCTTGACCGCAGGTCCCATCGCCTCAGGTCCGCGTCACGAGCACGCTCCTGCGGATGACTCGCAACCCTCTGACGAGCGCAGCTTTGCCTCTACTTCGGGCGAAGACGCTAATCGCTCCGCCTGGAACGCCGATAACAAAGCATCCTTCGAGCTGACCAAAGGCTTGACAATCCGATGCGCCGCTCCTGAGGATGAAGAAGATGATGAGGCGGACTTTTCAGATAACGGCGATGCAGGCGAGCCGCCACAACGGCGCGAGCTGCACGAACGCTTCGAAGAATCGCTCGTCATGCAGGATTCTGACCATGCTGTCGTACAAGAGCTAGTGGGAGAAGCGGGTGATTTCGATCCACCCAACCCCTGCTCGCCTATCGACCCTAGCGTCCTCAGCGCCATCCTCGCCCGTCTAGAGACGCCCATCGAATCGCTTCCCGGCTTCATCAGTCTCACCACCGCCACGTCCGGCAATCTCGTTTCTGATCTGCAGAAGAAGTGCAAGTCTAGCCTTGCCTCCAACCAGATGACGCGCAAGAGTATGGGCGGCACCGTTTTTCATGGCACTGGCGTGCTTTCCTCGCCTTTCAAAGTCAACATCGGCGGCGACACCTTTGAAATCCGAGGCAAACTCGGCGAAGGTGGATACGGCGCTGTCTTCCTTGGCTACGACGTTGACTCTGCTGCAACTTTCGCGACCAGCGAGGCGAAGGTAGGAGACGAATCCGATGATGAGGACAACGAAGACGACGATGAAGATGAATGCGACCGTCGTAGGCAGCTGGCCATCAAAGTGGAAACTCCCGCCAATCGATGGGAATTCCACATTCTCTCGCAGCTGCAGGCACGTTTGCCGTCTGCTTTGCTTCCGTCGATCATTGCAGCGCGCAAGTTGTACTGCTACTCGGACACATCGTTCCTGCTGCTCGACTTGGGAGAAAAGGGGACGCTGCTCGACGTTGTCAATCACGCTTTCACCGCTGGAGTTGCTGCCTCTGGTTCTGATTCAGCCAACGGCAATGCGGGGCTCGAGGAGGTGCTCGCAATGTTCTTCGTCACTGAACTTCTCCGAGTCATCCTTGGCCTTCACGGTAGCGGGATCATCCACGGCGATCTCAAGATTGACAACTGCCTGCTACGACTCGGCGATGTCTCGCCTGCTAGCAGCTGGTCCAACATCTATGCTCGCGATGGCTCCTCCGGCTGGTCCCACAAAGGTCTCACGCTGATCGATTTCGGTCGAGCTATCGATCTGCACGCTTTCCCTCACCCGGACAAACAAAACTTCATCGCTGACTGGGAAACCGATACGAAAGACTGCTTCGAGATGCGCAACGGTCAGCCGTTCACCTACGAAACCGACTGGTTCGGAGTCGCTGCCGTAGCGCACTGCCTGTTGTTCGGCAGATACATGGAGACCAGACGCGACGAGGCAAGTGGGAAATGGAAAGTGACGGCCAGCATGAAGAGATACTGGCAGTCGGAGCTGTGGAACAATCTGTTCGATGTCTGTCTCAACCCTAAGGCTGGAGATGACGAGCGACTACAGAGCGAAAAAGTGCTCGAAAAGTTGCAAGCCTGCTTGGAAGCTATGCATTCGTGGCTCGAGGCGAACTCGAACAAAGGTGGGAAAAACTTGAAGGGCTTGCTTCGAAAGCTTGAGATTTGGGCCATGAAGCAAGGTCGCTAAGCGCTCGTCGTTCCAAATCCGCAGTCTTCCTCATGTACCTCACTGCACCAGTCTTTATTCACTCGAGATTTCCGGTCAATCTGGATTCAATTGCATTTCCGCATCTCAATCGTCATCCGCCTCGTCTCTTCTTGGCTTGTCAATCGACCTGAAGTAGCCCATGACGGAATAATCGAACTGGGCTTGCTTTGTGAGGAGGTCCGGCAGTCTTTCGCCAAACGATTGCGTCGTATCACGTCGAGAAGATCGACGCTTAGAGGATGTCGCTGGTTTATTTGTGGGCCTTGGTGATGATGCTATCGCGGTTGGTGACGAGGCCTTAGTAAGAGCTGCGGGCTTTGTTGTGGCCGATGTACTGCTTGACGAGGCTTTTGCATCATAAGTCTGCTGCGTGGATGCAGCAGCCTTCTTTCCCAACGGCGTAGTCCCGAGAAACGCGGCCAGGATCTTTTCCGCCTCGCTCTCGGTCAGCGCTCTACCTTTGTGAGCTTTCGTCTCTTGTTCTGCGTCGCTCGAACTCAACGCTTCGCTCAGAACAGCTTTGGCCTCGCTGTCCATGCCTGCTGTCACTGAGGGAGACCGAGATAGTACGAGCTTGAGCTTCTTCCTGACACCTGGAGAACTCTCCAAAGCAGTCATCGCGGAATCAGACGAAGCAGCTTCCGGATCGGATGCTTGGATTTCTGCCAGAGACTGTGAGACTTTGAGTGAACCCGTGTCAGGAAGCGTGGGAAACATGTAACCCAACGAAGAGGCGATTGAGGAGACGCTGGAAGCGGTGGAGGAGGTGGAAGGAGATCGATCGATGCGTGCCTTGGCAGGAGAGCGACGGAGATCGTGACCCGTTCGACGAATCATCGCGCTAGGCTTGTCGTCGAGCACGGATTCGACTTCTTCGTCTTCATCTTCATCTTCCTCTTCGAAGTCAAAGTCTGAAAACGACCGCTCGGTGTACTGACGTTGACGAGCAGAGGCGACCGCAGCAGCTGCAGCTGCAGCACGCTGTGGCCGTCTCGAGGATGCGCTCTCATTATCCGGTTCCTTCTTCGTGATTTTACCCTTGTAGATGCCTTCCGCCCCTGGGCTGGCCCTTTTGCGCGTGGATCTCGTAGGCGTATCGTCGAGGTTGATGGCGGCAGGTCTCCTGTGCAGCGGGCTGGCCGCGTCATCTTTCGTCCCCGACGATCGACGTCGCTTGCGTCTGCCATCCTCAGCAGCCTCGACAGCAGCTGCGGTGAGAGGTATCGGAAGGCTCTCAACCCTCTGCTTCGGCTGACGGGTGCTGACCCTCCTCGAAGGATCGCTCTTTTCGTTTGCCGACGGCGACTGCCTGGCTGTGGGACTGGCACTGTCGGCTGTCTCCCATGTAGCGCGACCGCCCTTGATGCGAATCTTGAGCCGGGGCGACTGGCTGCGCGAAGCTTCGTCGTCCGGTGCCGTCGCTGACTCGGATTTACCAGCCAATATCGCTGGGCCGGGTGAGGCAATTTTGACATGATCAGTTGTGGAGAGCAGGAGATCGTACCTCTTCAAGGTCTCATAAGCGTCCTCCAAAAGCTCCTTTCGTACGTCTTCGACCTTGTCGCTTAGAGATCTGCTCTGTGAATGATCGACTTGACCGTTAGCTTCCGCCCTCATCTGATCTCTCGCCACAACTATTGGCTGAAGCATACGAGCTTCGACCGTCCTGAGCTGTTCGATGCGGGAAAGCAGCTTGATACGATCCCTCGACAGTCGATCCACCTCTGCCTTTCTCTGACGCTTCTCGGCGGTCTCTGGCTTGCGATGTCTTCGCTCGTAGGCGGCATCTGAAGTATCCTCGGCTGCCTCGGATCTCAGACCGCGGGTCTTGGGCATGTATAGGGTATCGTCTCGCTGTTTGAAGTCCGGCGTCTCGATGAGCTGCTGGCGTTTGATCGCCAAGGTTGAGACCACGGACGAGGACGAGGATGGAGCGGGAGGTCTGAGGAAGCCGGCCGTGTCTCCCGCCTTTGCTGAGCCAGACAACGGCGATTCGTCGTCGTCCTGTTCGATCTTGACGTCCGATTTGTGATCGACGGTGAAGTTTGGGTAGCATGCTCGGGCGAGAAGGCCTGCGTCTGAGGTCAATAGGACGACAGAAGAAGAGGTCAAGAGGCTGCCTGGAGGTGCGAGGTTGGAATCTTTCCTGCCACCAGAGAACGTCGGTGCTGTACTGTCAAGCTTGCCGTCGGCACCGGGCGCAAATGAAAACGCTGCTGGTGAGGGAGGGGCCTCGAGAAGCATCAACTCTTCTTCCAGCATAGATCCGGCGAGCAGCGACGATACTTGCGACAGTCGCGCGGGCATGGTCCGGCGTCGCGAAGCGCGCTGCACGGTGACTGTCGAGGTCGAGCCTGGACGGCTGGACGCAGGCGCACGCTCCGGTGCGGGTGTCGTTGAGGGCGAATTTGAGATCTCTGAGCTAGACAATGATGGTTCCATCTTTGTCGATGTCGATGCCGCCGCTGGCGTTGCTGGAGGCGAGCTGGGCGGGGATGAGAGCTGCATGTCCACATCCGCCACATCCTGTGCCTCTTTGACGTTGGCCGAGTCTGTCGCCGCAGCAGATACCGATGTTTCCTCTGAAGATTCTGCATCCCCCATGATCACATCAGGTTCAGAAAGAGACCGGCTGTCTTGGCCGGTCTCGTTGCTCGATCTACCGTGAGTAGACGCCGTGGATTGCGATGCTCTGCTCCGAGTGGCTTGCTCTGAAGCTGACCCCGACGAAGACCCCGAAAACAGCGTTGCGAACAAGCCAGCAGGCATGGCCGGCCAAGAAAGACGCGTGCAGATCGAGATGGCTGATGTAGGCAGGATCAGCGACGTGGGCGCGGAACTCTGCCGATGACGGCGAGTGCAGCTCGCGGCTATTGATCACGGAAAGCACATCAAAATGAGTGAGAGGCGATGCTGAGGAGTGCTGTAGTCCGTTTTGCGGTGATGTTGCTAAAAGCACGAAGATCACGCCTTCGTGGGAAGGGTCGGATGATTGAGCCGAAGATTGCTCAAAAGTGTCTCCGCATGCCCTTCGGCGAGACCGATACGATGTCGCTGTCAGTCGGTCGCTCAGCTTAGTCGGAAGGCGCTGTCGTTGGTGCGGAGGAGCAAGTGACCTTTGGTGCAGGAAGGTAGCACGGCGTTGCCTTTGGCGAGTTGATGCAATGATAGTCAGGCCAAGCTACGGCCATCAAGTGCAGCAAGCCTGTTGACAATGACCAAGCAAAGCAAGCGAGCAAGCAAATAAGGGTTATTCCAAAGGCATATACTGTAGACACAGTCAGGTTCTATTCCGCAGGCCTTTTCGGCAATTCTCCGCTGACACGCTGCAGAATTGACCGTGTTTTTGGAGAATTTGGAGGTACTGTCTCGGGATGGCCTCTGTCTTCTGCTCACGCACGAGGCCAGGTCTTTCACATCGACGAGCTTGTCATCCTCACTACGTCGAGCTGGACAATGCCCACATGTCATCGTGACAACAGACAGCAAGCTGAAGACCACCTGTGCGATTCGTGTCTCAATCAAAGGGAGCCGCTGGATTGAGGCACATCTTGGGCAAGTCAAGTATTGTTGTTGGAAAATAAATTGATGACTGAAAAATCGCATCTGATAAATGCGGCCGCAAAATCAGACCGTGAATTTGCGATATTCATAAACTGTAGGAGAAAGGCCCATCGGCTCTCATCCTTTCGATCCGACAAGCGATGCGATGGAAGGTGACCAAGCTCTTAACGCTTAGATTACAAACACTTTTGAGCGATACATACAGAGCAATGATGGAGCAGCATTTGATGGTAGAGGCCACTGTATACTTCAGGGAGCAGAGAGGCACATCTCCATGAAGGTGTCATAGTTGATTTGGACCCAACCAGATCGGTTGTTATCATGGCGCTGGAAAGACTCTGTGAGCGTCTTGATCACGACACAGGCACGCACGAAGCGGTCAAATGTGATCCCGGGCGAGCCGCGTGCGGGTCCCGTCGAAGGCATGCCACCTGTTGCGTCAGAGGTGACTGGGAGAGGCGGTTAGTGACCAGGTTTCGTCAGTCTAGCAATCTCAAATTCATCACCAGTCAGGATGCGCCGAACTTACTATACTTTTGCGTCACAATGTGAAGCAGTTTCGGCGAGAGGCGGTATCCAAACGACTGCAACGCGTTGGAGAGCTCGTTCTGGTCGATCGATCCCGAACGGTCTTGGTCAAAGTGCCGAAAGACGCCTTGCCAGTCTTGAATATATTTCCACAGCCCCGCAAACTCGTTGAAGCTGATCTGTCCGCTACGATCCACGTCAAACACGCTCATAAGCATCTTGACGGTGTCCAGGTCGAATGGCGTCCAGTCTCCGTTGACGAGAGCCTGGCTGAGTTCCTGCGCATTGATTTGCCCACTGCGATCGCGATCCACCGCGATGAACCACTGCCACAACTGCGGATCTGCTCCCGGGGGAGGACCTGTCGATGCGTTGTACACCCGTGGCCTGCCGTAGCCTTGCGGCGGAGCTCCATAGGATGTTTGCTGACCGCCACCATATGCCCCTTGTTGTTGCTGGCCGGGCGGAGGCGCTCCATACCCGCCCTGCTGCTGTTGGGCGGGAGGTGGAGCACCACCGTATCCGCCGCCTCCTCCGTAGCCCCCTTGCTGAGGAGGGGGTGCGCCGTAGCCTCCACCGCCGCCGTATGGTTGCTGCTGACCATAGCCGCCTTGTTGACCGGGAGGAGGTGCTCCATAGCCCCCTCCACCACCGCCACCTGCATATGAATATTGGTTCGACATGATGGGCGTCTGCTGTTCTTTCGATGCAAAGAGGTATCCTTCCGTGGGATGCTAAAGAGCAAGCGAAGAGCGAGGTGGTCGAGAGCAAAGATGACGGAGTCTGGCAATCAAGCGTCAAGCAATGTGGCATCTCGCTCTCGGATCTTGGCCCATGCATTCTCTGGAATGACGTCGGCCCGGCGAGCGCAGCGTCACATCCGCGCCAACATGACCAGGGCACCACAGTAACTCGGTCTAACAATTTTGCACGTTATGCCGTGATGGGCTCTGGTCCATTTCTGACTCAGAGAAACTTCACGAAACAAAGTCCCCACACAGTGTGACAGTACGATTGATGCATTAGTCTTCTACGTGGGATACCTAGTGATGGTGGTGTTGATGATTGTGATGCTGATGCGAGTGTCGATGCACATGGGTAGGGGACAGTCTTGCCACCGACGGACTGCCATCGTACATGCTGCTGTAAGACGGAGAAGCCGACATGGGCGTACTTGCAAAAGCGCCGTTTGCAGACGCAAGATCGGCGCCACCGCTAACTTTTTCCAGCTGCACTGCAACACTCTCCAGTCCATGAATCCGTGATTTGAGCAGACTTTCCACCTTCTTGGCAATGGATTCCGGCGTTGATGCTACGACTCCGCTGCCATTACCTTGCTCACTAGCATGGTCATGACGCTGACCGTGACCGTGACTATGACCATGGCTGTGACTATGGCTGTGATCGTGGGTATGAGTGTGCTCATGACTTTCTCCAAGATCATGTCCGCCTTTTTCAGAGGTCACAGTGATCGGCCAAAGGACCTGGATGCGAATGACGCCAATCAGCGTCTCTGCATCCTTCGGCCAGAACCGCGGCGAGTGGTACGACACTACTCCATCGATACTGCGGAGCTGATCTAATGCTTCCGTCATCTCCGTCTCGCGGTGCTCCCCAACTTCGAGGCAGAGAATCCTTCCCGACTCGAGCACGAGCGGAATCACTGAGCCGACAATCATAAAGGCGATGAACAGCGAAGCGATCGGGTCAAATCCAGTCCATCCGAACTGGCCGATGAGCAGCGTACTGATAATGACACCCACAGAGCCAAGCGTATCAGCCATGACGTGCAGGTAGACACCCATCATGTTGTGCGAATGTCCGTGCCCGTGTCCATGGCCGTGGCCGTGGTCGTGCCCATGTCCATGCCCGTGATCGTGTCCGTGACCATGAGAATGTCCATGACCATGATGATGATGTCCACCCGTGGCCCACATTCCAAACAGATTGACTCCAAGACCCATACTGCTGACAATCAACAGCTGCGTGTTGTTGCTCATCAGCGGCGGCTCGATGATTCGCTGCACCGCCTCAAACACGATGAAGATCGAGATCAGGATGAGGAAAATGCCGTTGGCGAATCCACTCAGCGTCTCGACTCTCCCGTATCCGTATGTGAACGTCGAGTCGGTCGGCCAAGTAGCCATGACGCTTGCGAAAAGGCCCATTCCGATGGCGGCGCAGTCAAAGAACATGTGGATAGCATCGCTGATGAGACCCAGACTGTTCGTCCAGACTCCCCAGAGCAGCTGGACACCCATGAAAGCGAGATTGAGAAGGAGGAATTGGAAGATCTTCCGCGAGTCTGCATTCGCCATGATGATCTTGACCGTACGTCTCGTGGCAGTCACGCCAGATCTGAACGAGTCGACCAGCTCCTGCACGGCGGACACATCGGAAGAGCTCGACGCCGCTGCTGATGCTTGTGTGCATTCTCCTTTGCTTGCCGAAGAAGAGTTAAAGCGAGAAGACGCGTGTTCCGGCGAGTTTTTCAGGATGGTTCGCAAAGCTTGACCCACGATCACGGCAGCAGCTACT